>JASXSY010000456.1:0-238271 GCA_034509805.1 Sipha maydis
GTATTTTATTTTTAATTGGTACCTTAATATAGGGAATTGAGGTAAACATGTTTTTCCAAGTTAATCGTGTCAAGTGTTAAATATTTCAATATATTATTTACTAATAAAAATAAAAATATATTTAATTTTTTTTTTTCACAGTTTCGTTCTATTTAAATTATATAATTTTTCAGTATTTAAATTCGGTATTACGTCTATGACTTTTTATCTAGTATTAAATATTAAACCAATTTAACATATTAGTTTTGAATAATGTCAAACAATAATGTTATGATATAATTACCCGTGATGCATTATGTAGGTGACATTTTCCAAAGAAGGAATATTATTGAATGTTGTTAGAGTTATGCGGTACTAATTGAAAAGCGGAGAAAAAATTACTCATTTATACCATCAAGACAGATAGGCGTGTTGAACTACTAATTCCAGCCTTAATTGCTATGATCCATCAACGTGTATTTGACTTCAAAACAACAAAAAACAAACATATAAACAACCTTCAGATAAAACCCGACATCAACATTACAAATATGGTTATTTATCATTGAGCTAGAAGACCTTTGATGCCCGTTATTGTACTTGATTGAATTTGAACACTTAAGCATGTTTAATTTATCGCTCACCATACAATAATAGCAAGGATTTTTTTTTTTTGTGAATATCGACCTATTTGCTACTATAGAACATATATTATTATGTTATACACTGTACAGCGTCCACGTCAATCAATAAACTGTTATACGCATACATATAAAATCTATACTACAGAAAAGGTTAGAGATGTTGGTTAATGATTTTTATGTTCAATTTAATAAAATCACTATGGGAATTGGGTTGATAAAACAATACGACAACAACACAGTTCTTACTGCATTTCGATATATTGTTCTTGTGTAAAATTAGAAAACATCTAATAAATTACAATGATATTTGTTTTACTGTTAATATTTTCTTCAATACTTGTAAGATACCATTTAACTTTAGTAAGCTTGCAAGAAACCAAATAAAAAATAACATTTGTCTATAACTAATTTTTAAGTGTTTAATTTAAAATATAGACTATATATTAACTATTCATATATATAATTATGACTAATGATATGATAGTAAGATAACCGAATAAATATTAATAATAATATATTTTATTGCATATTAAATATAAATACATTAAAAATTTAGGTATTAATTAGATAATAGGGCAATCTAATTAGGGAAGTATTATAAAGTTTTTCTACGCATTCGATAGTTAAACATGTAAGCAAAAATGTCCTATAAATATAAAAATTCAACGATTAATTAAGAATTCAAAAATGCACACAAATAAGTATGCAGTTTCGTTCAGATAATGAGCATTCTGCTTATCAGTACAAATTCAATTAATATAAAGAGCCGCATGAATATGACTAAAGTGAACCTAATTCTGTAGACTATGAGGTGAGTCGTAAAGTTTTTGCACCATTCCCACAACACGAATTTGCTTACAAAATCAATACACATTAAATAACTCAAAAAAATATCATAATAGCAATATATAATTATAATAATAATTTCGATAATCATATTTATTTTTTGGTATCATTTCGTGTACGCACACTTCAATATATTTTAAATATTCGTTGATAAAGATCAAGCGTAACATCGTCAGTTATGAAACTAGGTAATGGGTATATGGAAGAAACTAAAAAAATATTTAAAAATAATACATTTTATATTAATAAATAATATTTATGGTAATATGTGTTAAAAATGTAAATGTTTTAGCTTCTTCTTTTCATAATTATCACGCTTAGAAGGTAATGATCTAAAAAAATCTTATCACCATTAATTTTAGTAAAACAACAAAATGTTTATATTATTTGATTTTAAAAAGTAGGATCTTAATACTTTCATTTACTACAGTAAAATAAAACATAAACAACTGAAAAAAAAATGTATATAAATTGCATTTACAATACCATATGTCATACAAATAGATTACAAAAACAAGAAAACCTTATATATGTAAATTTAATCTCAGGACATTATTAATTTTTCGAAAAAAATAACTTATAAAAACCTAACTTAAAAAAAACTTAAAACCTATAATATCCTTATATATATAATAATCCTTATAAAAGCTTTTACCGATAGAAATATATAAGATTTATTAATGTATATAATAATAATAAGAATAGAAATATTATAATAAGACTTAATTTTTAACGAAACTTAAAAAAAAAGTTTTGCAAATAAAATAGGTAAATATATAGTTTAATTCCCTAATAATTTCCTAATTAGTTGACATTATATTTTATAATAAAATAATAAAATATTTAATTAAAAATAAAAATTATTAAATAGTTAATACTCAAATTATTTTATTATTTTATTTTACTTTTTTCATATTCATGTTATTTATTGGATATTTATATACCTAACAATGAATTTTTAATTTAAAACCAGTCGTACTTTAAAAATATAATTTTATTTCATGCTAAGCTTTTATTTTATTTATTTATTTCTATATTTTATACAAAACTATTTGTTTATTTATTTAAATACGAGTATTGTACTTTATAATATTATTTTTATAGTAATGCTATTGATTATAGAATAGATAACCTATTCTATAATCAATGGTAATGCTTACTCGAGTCTTAAATTAATCAATGAATAAAAAAGAAAAATTAACATAATTTAACATAAAATCGATAATTAAAAAACTTTTTGTTGTTAAAATTTATTTCGTATGAGTTTATCGATTTAGTTAAAATATATTTCAAAACATAATTATTTAGTTAAGGACATGAACCATTTAAATGAATTTTTTTTTTAAAATATACTATTTTCAAAATATATTTAGCGTGAATTATAAGCATTCTTAATTTTATAAGTTGTAATAATTTGGTCATAACTATCACGTAGATAACGTATCAACCAAGTATATAGAGACAAAAGACACCAATATGCATTGGATCTTTAAAATAAAATTGGTCTGTACTCTATGCACGTGTTTCTATACACTGACTAATCTATTTGCACAATCGAACAATAAAATTCTAATCACGATCGATTTCGTAAACAATTTATCTTATAATGTCTGGAAAACAATGAACAATAACATGTAAGAGTAGCTTGTCGTTCTTAATACTCGTAATATTAATGAGGTACATAAGAATATATTATCGATAGTTTTCCGTTGTCAAAAAAGTCTTGAAGTTAATAATACATTTATTTATAATTGCACATTCTTTGAACGCATTGGTGTAAAAACCTTTTTCACTAACCTTTTGATGACATTTCAATTGATAATAAAATTTTATTATAGTCTTTAATGTTTATGATGTCATTTGAAAGGGTAGAAAATCAGAAGTCGTTCACAAAATATCTGTTATAACAGGATTTATTTTGGAAATACAATAAATTATTTAATATATAACAGGAAACTTGTAGTTAAAAGTATTAACTTATTAAATTCTTGTGTAAGGAATCTATATACAGTTCTTATTGAATAATATATAACTACCAAAATAATCAATTCAAATAATATAAGAGCAAACCTTGCATTTAAAATTAATTTTCACTTGATATTACTGTATAATTAGAAATAAATATTATCACTACTTACATTATAAACATTTTTTAGTAAGATCAACCAATCCATAATAATATCATTAGTTATATTTAACAAAATAAAATAAATTAAAAAAATTACTTATTATTTCATGAAAATATTTTCTAATTAGATAAAATAACATTTACCATTCTTTACTAAACGAACTATTTCTTTATTTTAGTAAAAATAATAAAATATTCGAGAATAATACAATTACTAATTATTCTCAACAATATTATAGCTATACTTTGATCATTGTGACAAAATATTTATACGAAGATAATTTAATTAAATTTTTAAACTGATTACTCTTTACCTGTGCGAACAAATATAATTTTTCTCACATTCAAAAGTTTTTTCGTACACTTAAATGCATAAATACTTAAATAAAATATACGTATACATAAAGAAAAAAGAATAATATTTTAAAGTGGACCCCTAAGTCATAAATAAAAATTGCATGTCATTGTTTGAACGTGTGTGTAAATATCGACTCCTGGCGGCAATTTTCTTTTAGGGTTTAGAAAAAAACAAAAATTTTCTATATGATTTATAGTTTTCTCTTCCTTTCCGTTTTCAGTTGAAAACAATCTGCTACAGAATAATATATTTATCTATCCTAAATAATACCGGCGCGAACTTACTGCATAATTATACTAAGTAACCCTATTAATTTAGGCTATAATACTATAAAATGACATACTTCCAATTACCACTTACCTGGATTAAATGAAGATAGTTTGATTGCCATTTATTTTTACTAATTAGTGATTTGTACTTACTGCCAATTAAAACTGCCTGTAATTCCTTCTCGAAGTCGATCCTTGAGTGATCTTTGTCTGGATGGGCCGGAGCCACCTGTGAACGTAGCCATCCTTCAATAATGTGAAATTTCTATTTCACTTGAAGGAACAGATGGATTTCAATCTGCAATTATAAACGAGTAGTTACGTAATTTTATTTATTTTATAATTTAATCCAAAATAAAAAATTGAGTCAATAAAATAATCCGGTACTAAAAAAGATGTGAATAAATTAACTATCAAAGTTCATAAATCATTGACATAGATAATATACATAAATATTTTTTAGATATTTATCTAACTTAAGTGAAAAACAAAAACATAATTATTAGCAAATAAAAATTTTGAAATATTTAATTCAAGCAATGATTGTTTATGTTATGATCTTATACTTATAAATTCTAGCATAATCGTAACTATGATATTTAAAAATACCTACAGTAAGCAAAACAATATTCTTATAGCTAATGTAATTATTCATCAAAATTCAAAATGACATATGGAAAAAAATCTTCTGTATTGCATGGATCCATCCTACTTTATAGGTGCAAGTATAATTCGATATCCTAGGTTCAAATTTACTTTTAAATAACACACGTACACACAATGAACATTGATTACATTATGAAGTTACATTTTATATTCTAAATGTGTGTTTACTTTATTTTCTATGGGTGATGACAATATAAATGTTTCTGAATATTTTTTCGAATTAAGAGCATAATAATGATTTTCAGTGACTTATAGGAATTAAGAATTTTAAAAAGAAAGTTTTGAGAAAATTGGAAAACCCTAAAAAGAACCGAAGGTAGAATTTACAAAAAATATTTTAAACCCTAAATAATATTACATAATATATATTTTATAAGCATTGCCGCAATTACAATTTTGAGACCCAGGTGCGAACTAATCTTAGAAGCTCTTTATTGTCAGTGGTTTCTACTAGTGCTCTTGATTTGATGTGGGTAATACCCGATTTTGTGGGTAGTCAATGTTTTCGGGTAGTGGGTACCCATTACCCAAAATTTTCGGGTACCCGATGGTTTTTGATTTACGTAAACGGTTTAGCTAAATCTTAACTCATAAGAGGTAATCAGTATTAAATTATACATTACACAATTATTCGAATAAAAAATGTCTAAGAAAATATAAAAATATAATCTAAGATATACATACCTTAACATACCTAAGATCATTAGGCTATGGTTATCAAACAGAAACAGATAAGATAAACTAAAGTCTAGTTATTAATACTTTCATATTCTTATATACACTTTTACTATTATCGAATTATAAATTTATATAAATTAATTATAAATACATATTGAAATTGTTGTCAAAATTTACGGAGCATGTAAAAATATGTAAAATTAAATATTTCTTAATTTATTGTAAATCATGTGAAACGAATTTATCATTTACAATAGTTAATGAATTTATCATGTTTTAAAAAAAATATGTATTTACATACAAATTTCAGCTCTAGTAATGAGTATACAAATCATAACGGGTACTCGATCCATAACGGGTGCCCAATCCATAACGGGTACCCGAAATTTTGTAAATCGGGTAATACCCGTAAAACCCGGATATCAAGAGCACTAGTTTCTACATTTTTAATAATTAATAAATGTATGAGCTAATATTAAATGGGAGTGGGTGGGTATAAGATAGTATTGAAATTCAAATTTCATACATTACAAAAATAAATATTTTTGCTTCTTTCTTTTATAATTTCAAGTCCCACACTACTTTAAAAATTTTTGAAACTTATAGAGCAATGCCACCTTATAACTATGAAATTATATTATTATTTTATTAGGTAATTAATAACTAAAAAAAATTAATAAATACATAATCAAGTTAAATACCTAAATATTTGTATTTATAATATATTTTTATGTACATAATTGAGAATAACATATAAATTGATAATATATATTTATAAAATAATAATACTATTTTATGTGAAAATAATATCTTTTTTTTTTTTTATTTAAAGAGCTTCCAATAGTAACTATTACAGTTCAACAATTAATATAAAGTATACAAAATAATATATCTAGTATTGATTCAAGTGAATGTCAAACGGACATAGTATATAACATAATAATAAAGGTATTGTACAAAAATGAAATAATAATTGAAGCGGATTAGCGTTATCGGCTTCAGTAATATAGTGATTATTTAATTATTATTATTTAGATTATTATTATATGAGTAGGAAATAAGAATTACTGACGAATATAATTATGGGGAAATTATGTCTTTAGCAATCAATGAATTAAGTACGGATGATCGGAGGGAAATGAGAGGACTGATTAATGAATTTAAACTCGTAATGAAACTTGATAAGATTTCGCCGATATGATCCGGTTGTGAAATTTAATTCCTGGTGGCTTCTGCATAAGATTTGTATGTGGCTTGAATATTGGAATGAATATTGGAATGAATATTGGAAGTCGAAGTTTTGACAGAAGTGACTCTCGGATATGCTTTTTTAAAAGCGGCCTTGAATACTGGACAACCCTTAAAATTGGCAGTGTGATCCTTGGAGCACAAGGCGCATTTGGCAGGACTCCTGTGATCTTTGGTACAATCTTCCGTGGAATGGTCTTCGCCGCATTTGACGCATCTCGGATTATGATGACAATTGTTTTTTGTGTGTCCATATGCTTGGCAATGGAAACATTGAGGAGGGCCAATTTTCTTGGAGTGTGGTTTCTCGATGTTGAGTAGCGAAGAAATGCTAAGAATATCATTATTATTGTCTTGAGGTAGAATCTCAACAAAGAATAGAGGAAGAGGGATTCGGTCCTTGTTTTTGGCGTTGTGAACATATTTAACATTGTGCCCTAAATCGGCTAAGGCGTTAATTATATCTGACACTAACGTGAAGTGGTGCAGGTTTCTGATGACACATCTATAGGTGCGGAGATGACGGGGAGTATATGTATGGAAACTAGCGTCCGTTTGATGTAAATAGTCCAAAATACTATTTATATTCTAGGCAACTTAATGGTTGAATCTTAAGGTAAGACGAAAATGCCCTGCAAGTAAAACTATTCGGGCTGGTTATATTGATCAGGGTGGTTTTGAAGGCAGAAAAGTTCACAATGTTTTTAACATTTTAGATAGGTGGGATAGGAGGGTCCCTGACCGGGTTGGTGTGAGGTTTGTTCACTAGAGGATCAACTATCGAATTGGAAGCGGAGGTGGCAGCATCTACTTGGTCAATGGAATCATTTACGGCGAGAGCGGCAAAACGACTTGGTGATATAAAAATTTTCGATTTTTTGTCAGTTACACTCGGTGACAGCAACGAATTAAACAAATTCCTCTTGGACGTTTTTGACTTACGTGACGAAACGAGGTCCGCACAACGGGCGCTGTTATTCATTATAGGGTTATACCTACCTTATAATGAAAACAAAATATAAATAGCGATGACCGTAATACTCATAATGGTAATTATCGAGCGATAACAGAGCGAAACACCGAACAAAGCGTCGTAAGTGTAATCACTTCCAACGTTGCGGACGAACTGAAAATAATATCTTAGTCTGATTTATTATATTTTGTCATCTTATACATTTTGCATTGTCTACAATGACGAATAGCATCTTATATATAATAAACATTTTTTCTATAGTATATTGTTTTTACAAAATCTTTAAATACATCTTTAATACATAACATTTAATTTATATCAAATCTCATATCACTGTCTACGTTGTCAAAAAAAATTTGTTATCTTAGGTTTCAATAATAAACATCGTATTTGTTATTGTGATGATAGAGTAGTGTCTATTCTGTAATCTATTCTGTGGTAGTGTTAACAGAGGCTTCATCTTAAAATAGATTAAAACGTTAAATTAATAATATTTGATTGTTTGTATATGTAGGCCCGATTGCTTTCAACGCCTGTTCCTGTAGCAGCTGTAGCACTGTTCTGAAAACTAATACTTTATTTTTCTTAAATTATTAAAATATAATTAGTTAAGCTAATAGGAATATAATTTATATTTGTAACAAATCATATGTCATAAAAATATGAAATATATTTTTTGTCATTTTAAAGCCCAAAATCTCTAGACAAATTATTATCGATACAAAAAACTTAATTTTCTTATAACGAATGTATGTGTATATATATATATATATGTACATAAACGTTTGTATTTCATACAAATGTAAGTTTTTATCAATTTTTTTTCAACTTATCAAAAATAATTAACATTGTTTAATGTATTCATTACTATGTAAAATAAAGCACATAAAAAAATAAACTGCTAATTTTTGTATGAAAATAATAAAACAGAACAAATCGATCGTTGCTCTCAAATATTCCATATTATTTCCAGAATGGATAGATTTCAACAATCAAATTTCAACTTTCAATCTATATGCACCAATTTCTAAGCCTGTTTACAAACTGTCGAAAACCGACACCTCAAGTGAAGACGAGTTTCACGGAACATGAGAGACATCGTTTGTAATGAAAAAACTTTGACGAATAGTGAATGTAATATGTTCGCCGACAGATAAGAGCGCAAACTAAGAAGAATGAAAAAGATATTTCTGAACTTGAAATAATGTCTCAGTCGTTATTTATTGACTCATAATAATTTCCCGCTCTCGAATGTATTTAATTTTTCGTCAAATACATAGAGTATTACATAGAAACAAAAAATAATTAGTTACATAAATAGGTAATAAGCGATTATTTGTAATTAGAGGTCGGATTTATATTCTCTTAAAATCCTTAAAATATAATGTTTTTATGTCACATAAAATAGGCAATATATTCTCTTAATATCCTTTTAAAATACCAATTATATGATGTTTTATGTTTTTAAATATGCAAAATATTCTTTTAATATTTAAAAAAAAAATATCAGTTTAATTTATTTTTTATTAATTTGGTTTTAAATATATTTAATTTAATTAATTAATTCATCGCACTCGGATATTAACACGAGACGAGATAGACGACTAGTAGACGATGAATAGTCGTAATACCTAACAAAATAACCGATGTGCTATCGCAATCGATATAGAATACCTGGAGTTTAATTTTTATTAAAACTCAGAAACCTAGAAATAAATCATTTATTGAGCTTTGTATTTATAAAAGTGCTGACATACGTGAAATATGTTCGTTACATGCCGATATTACAAAAATATTCTTAAATATTCTCTAGCCCCTAAAATATGCTTTTTTATGCAAAATAAATTTTTTCTTGTGAATTCTGTGTTTCACGAATCATAAAGATTTCTCCCTCCCATTTAATTGCATAGACTAGAAACAAATATGTAAAATCATAAAAATCCGACCTCTATTTATAATATTAAAACAGCATTTTCATTTGATAATCTTTATATGAAATTCGCATTTATCTCTTATTACTAACGCAGGCATTAAATTGTATTACAAAGTTGCGCACATAATTTGTCAGTTAAAATAGTATTAAAAATAATTTTAAAATTATCTATATATACCCTGTTTACTTATTTGAATACTATTAAATGTTCAAAAATAGTAGAATTCATAAAAATATGATTTTAATAGTTTAAAAATGTATTTGAAAAAATAATAATAATAATGTAATAAAATGTAGTACCAAGTAACAGTAATATTGGTAAATATTCTATTGTGTCAATTTTATAAACATCCCAAAGCTACAGAGAAACTCTTAAAACTTTATAACCCCTGAAGACAATGGATACAGATAATTATCGAGGTTCTATAAAGTTTCTCTGAGAAAAATCATCGAGGATAATGTTGAATTCTGGGAACTTAACAATAGAGACCTCTTTAATGTCTGAATATAAGATAAAAGTACTTGTTGAACAATAGATTTTGTATAATCCATCAAAATTAATATTTCATAAATAGCAATAAATTCAATATTGTTCCTGTTATTTTCAATATTTTATTTCAATTACAATTTATTGAGATGTTATATTGTTTGATTTTAGTAATAACATATAATTAATGTAACAAATCTAATTTAAATCACTAAAAATGCAATGTATACATATAATTTTACTTTTATAGATAATTTGTAACTTATAATCTTATTTAAAATGTTTTTTATCGGAAAAAATCATTCAATGTCTCAATCAACAATTACTGAGGACAATAAAAATCAAAAGTAATGAAGAAAATGGTTTCGGAAAATCACTAGACACACTTTAACAGTCTGAATTCTTAATTTTTTTTTTCGTTATTTATAAAATTGTAATTATAATCAAGTCCAACATTGAAAAGTTCCCTTCTCAACAGTTAGCTGGGCACGCTCCAAGTAAAAATCATAATGTATACTAACAAATAAAGAAACTATGGCTCCATTGAGCTATGAAAAGTTTTATTTCATGTGTACTAAAATTGAAAAGAAAAACTAATTGTTCTTTAAAATATAAATCAATGCACAGTATAGCCTAAGGTATATTTCACAATTTAAAAAAATACGGAAAAAGAGAAGCCCAAAGGCACTTGGTGTTCAAAATTGTTTATTTTTTACCGTCCATAATGTGTCCGCAATTTTAGTGGTATTACTTTTCATACAAACTAAGTAAATACGCTTCACAATAACATTATTGTGCAAAAGTAAAATAAACTACAATAAACTCTTATAATGGGTATTTTTATCAATTATTAAATATTTTTTCGATATTGCGTGAAAATTGTCAACAATTTTATTAATATGGTCAATTGATATATAAATTAATTTCAAATATTATCATTATCCTACTAAAACCTGAAAACCTGATAAGAAAATTCTGTTCATTATATTTCATTAAAATATGTACAAAACCAAATTTATTTACAATTCATCACATTGTCATTTCACATTTTCCAGAGGTTTGGTAATTATATTAAGGTTAATTTAGTAAAAATACAGTATTACTGTTTGAAACAGAGAACGCATTGATAAATAATAAAAATAAATGATATGGAACATAAATAAAAATGTATTTTTAACCGACTCAACACACTTATAATACATTTATGTGAGACATCATCTGATAAGGTCATTCTGAGATCCACTTATTATTTCTCCATGAATATAAATCATTGTATTCACAAAACCATTATGAACGAAGGTTACATATGTTATATTTATAACTTATATATTACTATTACTATATATATATATATATATATATATATATATATATATTACTATTTATAATTTATTAAAACTATTACTTAAATGAATAACGTTATTAAATAATTATATAATAAGCATGTAATAAAATGCAAAATTATATAATTGTATGAACAGAAGGATTTTTTAAGCATGCTCGCCCTTTTTCTGCATGAAATAGTCATATTATGCATTTTTCAAATTAAAATGTATAAAAAATAAATTTATAGATACTATACAGGCTTATATTTTTTAATACAGAGATTTTTTTCTCTTAAAGAGTATTCTTAAAGAGTATATTATGTGATAATATGAACATTTTTTTCAAGTAGGAACATAATTTTTTCACTAAATAATTATTATTATATTATTATAATTGTATTATTATTATATTATTATTATTATCATAATTATTATTCAACTGATTATTCTAGAACTGCTGATGTAACAAAATCAACATTTAGGCCAGAATTTTCGAAAGCTTTCAAATTTATTTTTAAAGAATAACTTGATGTCATTTATTTGGTCAGTACAACATAATTATTGTTAATTTAATGTTGAGTTAATGAAATATCGAATTTTATTGATATCTTTAAAAATATGTACTAAACAATCATACAAAAAGTATATAATAAATAGAAAGTACAAACATTATTTTATTTAATCTTTACTCTCTTAAGTTATTTGACAAAAAGTTGTTTGGTATCTTTTAACTTCTATTATATATTTCAAAAACAACTACCACTAATTTAATTGAATTACATATAATTTTTGCTAGGTTAATATGGTACAATTATTTTATTCGGTCTTGATAGTTGTATTTTAATTAAAACACTGTAATCTAGATTTGATAATTCGAATTCATTTCAAATAATTTAAACGGCTATGGTTTTATTTAATAATATAATCAGTTTTTTAACGTGTGTAGTGTAAACGACAAAGAGTATATTACAGTGTATTGTTGGAAATGGATAAAATACTCGATATCGTCACCACCACTAACAGTATATTATCAGATCCAGTTTTTGCTGGTTCATTATCTTTCAGTACACAAAACAAAAAACTATTTGATAAGTCGTTTCTACATTTTTAATTAATATTTAAATGGGCCCGTTTGGCAATGAATACTTTAGAATTTGTTGTCTATAGTGGGTCTATCGTAAATTCGATCATTTTCAACCGTATAATTTCCAATAGGCCAAATATTTTTTTAAATTCTCGTATTCATTAATTGAAATGGTAAACGCGAACTGTTTAATTTACTTAAAAATGTATAACCAAAATAAAATAAAACCATACAAATTATTAAACCACAGAATTATTTAATTGAATAATTTTAGATAATATTGAATAACATTGAAATGAATTATAACAATACTATTACTTCAAATAAATTCAAAAGGGATAAAAATCAAAAATCTATCTGTGATACAAAATTATCTGAAATATGCTTAATATGTAATCTACTGTACATAGCAATGATTTGTTAAAACACTTCTAATACCAGATTTCTAAATGAATATAATAAGTGCAAACCCAATATTATACTCAATAAGTTATAAAGTATGATAAATTACGTGTTTGACATGTTTTTTAATATAATTGTAGTTTTTATTTAAATATGAATAATAATTTACATTATATCACATTGGCTAAAAATTTAATTCATGAAATTTCAAATAGATTCGTCAAATTAAAAGTTGAATTCATAGTGTAAAATAAACTTTCATGGGAAATATGCAAAAAATCATAAAATATCATATTACAATTAATTAATTGGAAATATTTTTATATTATATCTCCATTTAATACTACAATTGTCACTTTAAATATTTTTAAATTATTTGATAAAAATAGTAAGGAAGAGAAGCCACCATTTTTACTTATCACTCAACCTTTTTCTTGGAATATCCATTTATTAAAATCCTTATTGGTTTAATACTACATAAAAACAAACTTAGGTACTTAACAACTAATTTTATAAAAATCAGTTAATTATTCTAAAATAAATTTTTAATATCCCATTTGAAAAACACATCATATGCATATTAGTGTACAATATTATTCTGTACTTAACCGAACACAAAATGTTATATTTAATGGCTATTTAAAATATGACTCATTAAAATATGACTATGATTTATTTGTTATAAACTTATAACTTAAAATAGGTATAACTACTAATATTATACATTTCCTGGTATGATCAACATCTAAAATAATTATATTATTTTGCATTTTAAAAAACAGAAAGCTACTGGAACTAAATGTCGATATGCCTTGGTTAAGATATGATGTTGGCAAACTAATAATAATAATAATAATTTATAATTTAATAATTATAATTTATAATTTGGTTATCAATATTCATGGAAATATTAAATGTTAAATTAATTAATGTCAAACTTTAAACTTTATTGTGTAACTGGACCAAATCTTATGATTCTTAATATTTGATTAGGTTAAAATAGCCCATGGGATACAAATATATTATATAGGTACACATGATTTAGTCATAATATTGATAAAATAAGTATATGGTATTAAATTATTACTGTGTTTAAAGATAAAGATCAGATAAATAAATGTAACTATATAATTAATATTATTGCTCAACAAATGTGTTATTTCTACAGTAATATTAATGTATATTAGAAGGTTATATGTTACTAAAATTACAATGTTAACGATATATTTTTGAACAATCAGGCTTACTAATATTTTCTTCTATTTCTTTAAACGTAATCAAAATAAATAAAAATTAAGAAGTAACTAATAAAATTGAACGTTTGTTTTTTAATAATGTACTTATTTAAAAAAACAAGATGCATCGATGTATTGCAGTAAAAATAGTCATTGTGTTGAAATAATTTGATAAGCTTAAGTTGTTGTTTAAATATTTAGGAAGTTTATATATTTCATATCACGTTATTCATAGCAAACCTAGAATATTTTTAAACGTTTACAACTATTTTATAAAAAAAAAAATTAACATATTTTTAAATATTTCTTTTTATAATAACAGATTAAAAAAAAATTTAATTGATTACATTTGATAAATATAAAAACTACATGAATATTATTATGAAATATATATTGTATATATTATATTTTTTTCAAAATAAATTGTTACATTATAAATATTTTTATTAAAAATCTAAATACATCTAAAATCCACAGAAAATTTTTATAATACACTACTTATATTACATACTATAAATATTTTCACTTGAAATTGGTTTTAAAGCATATTGTAATAATAAACATTTTAAATTTCGAACAACATAATATCAAATAATTTCTTTGTGGAATGTATCCGTGTACGTGTATAAAATAATTATAAAACATTGCGAGTAAATGTAATACTTTTACGCATTAAAAACATTTGTATTGATTATAAATACTGTAAAACATGTAAATATAAAAATATTTAATTGGAAGTTTTATTTTTAATTTGATATTAATATTAAAGTGTGATAAAACTATCAGTTGAAATCAATTAGTAATAAAAATATGCTGTAAAAATTAATCTTTGCTCATTCAGGCATTTTTTTTTTTTTAAGTTTGTATAATGTTCAAAGCCCGAAACGAAAAATGTCAAATCCAAATAACCCGATAAAATATAATTTGTGTCGTTGCAATAGCAATATTCTACAATACGGTACACATATGTATTTATATATTAATTATACATATAAATATATAGATTTTTATAAACTATTGAACACGTAGATATAATAAATTAATTAAATATCCATTCTGTTGCCTATACAAAAATATGCATTTTCTACAAATGTACCTAATACATGATGTAAAAAAAAAAGAAGAATAAAATAATTTAATAGTGTGACTTCAGTTCATTGTACCTGATATTGTCTTACGAATCATGTCCTGTCGCGCTGACGGGGTGTTCGGTGACGTGACGTTCACGATTCGGTGTCCGGGTGAAAACTGTGGCGGCCCAAGTCGGGAGGGGATGACGTGCGGGAAAAAAACAGGACACAAAGGGGTAACAACGTTTGTATCCGGTGGTGACGGGGTTTTCCGCGTGTAGCGCCCCCGTAGTACGCCTGCCGCACGCGCACCGATATTTTCCTTTCTACGGTTCTCTCTTGAATGTTGTATGCTTATACTTGAGATGAAGAATATACATATATATATATTATTTGTAGATCGAATCAAATCAGAGAAACCACGACAATGGGATGCATTTTTTACTTTTTGATTAGAGAACGAAAGTATTTCAAAGTTACCGATGAAATCAATAAAATATTTTGATGATAAAATAATCAAAATATAAAACAAAAACTAAATATCAATATATCATACTAAACATTATAATATATATTACAACAAAAAAAACGTGCTAAATAATCCTTTAAATTATATTACTTAATAATAGTCACTAATAACAATTAATTTAATTAGAATAATTTATTTTTGTTTTATAACAGATTTTAATCGAAGCAAAAAAACTGTTAGAGACTATAAGATTATTTTTAACACATTTTTGAGCAGAAAAGTAACTTGAATATTTTTTCTAAATATTTTCAAGTTCGGAAGTAGGGTAGTACTACAAAAATATAAATATTATAATTTTTCTGAAAAAAATTGAAGTATGCATGTATTTTAGAATATAAAAAGTTATACACAGAGACTTTAATTTTTAAATTTAATTTTATTTAAATTATTTATCTAAGCTTTAGTATTTCATAAACGGAATATATGTTCATGAAATCTTCTAAACAATTTCAAATATAAATATATTATACTATCTCTAACAAATGCCCAAGCAATAGAAGAGTTATACGCTATAATATATTTTTTCTATTACTCTAATTTCTCTTTAAAAATATCATACAAACAAACCGAAAACCACATCATTTTAAAACCAATACCTTACTTACCACAGTCAGAGTCAAAATTATTCACCTCCATTAATTCTTGACGCTTAGAATTTATAGATAATTTTAAATAGAGAAAATTAGAACTCATTTAAAAAAGTAACCACCAGACGTATTTTACATTGAACTATGGTTGTAGCTATTATGTATTATATACACTTATACAGTATAATAATATAATACAACATATATCAATATATCACGTACACACAATATGTTGTTTATAAAAATACATTTTTTGACTAGAATACGTATAAAAAAGTTTTCTGTTTGACAATGTTTGACCATCAACTTATTTTTTTTCAACATATATTTGTAAAAACTTCATAGGAAAATAACATAAAAAATATTGACCAATTTACAAAATTTTGGTTCCACAGTTTTTATTTAAAAGCTTCAACTCTCACAAGTATAAAAAAAATGCACTATAGTTATGTCCACGACATATAACATACGAGTAATAAATGTATCATTGTAATTTATATAACATTTTAATAAGTTTTTAAATAAATGCTTTTGAATAAATTTATATCCACATATATTACAATATAATCTTAAAAGGTGGAAAAATAATTATACTAATTGTATGAATTAATAGAATTCTTTGATTGTGTATAGTGTTACATGTTTTCTAGTTATTTATTTACAGATATTTTGGCGTTATTATAACTCTGATGGAAATAAAAATATAATTAAAAAGCATATACTGGACTTAATATGAACATAATCTGATTAAACATTAATTTACCCTCATATAAATATATCATTTTAGTTATTATACAGATTTAACTGCATACAAAAAATAATTTGTAATAAAACCGCTATATTATAAAGCTTGGAAATAAAAATGAAAATCAAATTTTCAATTCAGAAAAAATTAAACCTACAAAAATTAAAAGTTAATTTTATTGAAAACTCATGAGAATTCTTACCTATTCCGAAATCGCCAATATGAAAAATTATTAAATAATATTGATAATAATTGAATAAATATAACTAAAAAGTAGGAAAAATAACGACATTACTTACGCATAAAAAAAGTCTTTCTATCAAAAAATAAATCATTAAAGAAAAAAAGAAAACCAGAGTATCAAAAATGAAGTTCAAAGCCTCGATAATTTTTTTTTTTTTTTTGTGAACAAAAAACTATTTTACAACTACCACAAGTCAATTGTTTCGTTATACCATCGACGATGTAAATCTTAAGTACTCATTGATATACCACAAACTTCATCATAAGTCGTTGTTGACCTTGATACATTTTTAGACTTAACGGTGGTTAAGTTGAAGTACAACAAAAGCAATTTTTCGATATGATTTCAGAATATTATAAGTCGCCTTGTATTTTGCGCTAACTGGTCATTTTTATATATAGGTATAAAAAAAAAAAAAAATACCAAGCTTTTAAAAATATTACGCGCTGATTAAATGCGAATAAACGAGTATATTCCTCAACCTTGATATTGATATCAAGTCAAATACCTATTTTTTAACTGATGGCCTTGGAATCGACGATTACAATATTTGAACCGATGAGAGGAGAATGCTTTATAAAAACAGAAGTACATGATCGATTACCTCCTACACAGCGTATGTGTTGTAGATACGAGTCGTTCGTTTGCATAGAATAACAGTAATATCTTGCGTTACTCTATGTTCGTATCTAGAAGAGATAAAATATGTGATCGGGTGTTGGCGTTCAATAAATCAACGACGCAAATCGATACTATAAAAGTATATTTAGTTACGGGGAAAAATATAGGAACCACAAAGGACACCCCGTCCCGACGACGGCGATAAATTAATACTTACAACCCGATTGATTGTACAATATTATACTTTCGTCGCAATTTCGCACGAGCAAAGTATAATTTTCGAGCAGTGCGCTAGCGCAGTCACACGGGAAACACGTGATGGTAGCGGACGCGAACTTATACGGAAATCAAACAACAACGCGGAACGAACATTAACGGAAGCGGTGTTAAATTAGTGATATTCACCACGGCGACGCAATATTTGGGTAACACGCAATACGCACTTGCAATATTTGACGTCCGCGCACTATTAAAAATACTTGAAAGTTTTAACGCTACGGACAGACGCTTCATTATAATAATATTTTTGTATATAGTGGTAATGGGCATCAATTATATAATAGTCATAGTGGTATAAGAAAGCCGTGGGCAGTTTTTTTCTAGGAAAACGGAAAAGGTGCAAGTCTACCGTTCATCACCTTCCCCTAACCACGACATTTACTAAGAAATATTAAATTATTATTATATATATGTATGTGTGTGTGTGTGTGTATGTGTAACAGTGGTCACTGTTAGGTTATTATTGTTGAATAACCACTAGATACTATGTTATCTCATATATGTTTACAATTCATGTGGATTTTGATAAAATATTATATTTTGCTTAATTATGTGAACTGTGCATAAAATATAAAATTATAATATATTTAATATTAAGAAGTATATATTAATAAGTTATAAAATATCGATTTTCTGTTATAGATATGTATTATGGTTTATTTGTAAGATTGTATATAAATCATTATAATAAAAATCCTTTTATGAAAAATCGATCAACTTATTATTTAACAAAATTACATAAATATATATATATTTTAAATATAAATACTAGCTACATATGATTCAAGGTCTGAAAAACTATTTCTCTGTTCTATTCGTATTTATGTTAATATTATTGATGGTACTAAATAAGTTTCCTAACAATAAAAAAGTTTAATGTTAAGAATTAACAATTTAATTTAATTAAATAATTATACGTTAAGTTTTTTTTAAATTAATAATTGCAGTAATAATGGTTTTTTTCTCATGGGATATTACACTGCCCCGCAGGAAAAATAATGAATATCCTAGTTGCGGCGTTGAAATTCGCTAATTCTGATATAATTTGAATTTAAACGGCAATATTATTTTTATAACCACAGATTTATACCTATAAATGACCATATCACGATAATTTAGTACATCACCACTAGTAGCACGCTTTTGTACCTACATTCATCAATAATTAGAAGTTACCAGTTGGATCCATTAGATTATGTTCAACGAATAAATATACTTAATGTTTTTGTTATTTACCTACTGCGTAATTTACATAAATATTTTAACTTATTTTACTATACCTAACTTCTTAGATTATCATATTCATGTAGGTTGAATATACATACCTATCTAATAATGACTAGCGAGCAACCATAACGGTATTTTTTTGGAATTTTTTTTTATATTTTTAACTTAACACACGTATGTAAAAATACCGGTAATGCAAATCATAAAACCTAGTACTACAAAATTAATTAAAGTTGCGAATAATCCAAATCAAAATAAACTTAAAAAAAATAATGAATAAGTATGAAGTAAATCATTTAAATTGCAAGAATTAACTAATAATTTATCGTAATACTAAATAATTAAACTTTTAAAAATAAAACATCAAATTTGATCTTTGGTTTTTTGAGATGTATCTACAAAAAAAAATGCATGAGTGATTTGGAAGAATATATATCAATATATTGTAATATTAAACCCTTTAAATGTATAGGATTCTAATAAATATAAAAACAAAAAGTCTATGCACGCCTATCAGCCTACTTTTGTCATAATAAAATTAATTTTATAGACGGCGCCTTGTATAGGCAATTGTGGGACACAAAATAAAAAATATAATTTCATACTGTTTGTGATAAAAAAATAAATATATTTTCTAATAGAAACTTTAATTGTAACTTAGAATACCCGTATATCCTGGTTACATCACCGGCAATATTCCAACAATATCTTTTAATTTCTAACGGTATAATTTTTCACCAATTTGTAGAGATTTATGAACTTCCCATTTGTGAATAAATACAAATTATTTTAAAATAAAAAAAATACAGTAATATAAAATTCATAATATCTGTAGGGAATTGATTATTGTGAGTTTACGATCAGTAGTTATCATCAATCATTCTTACCTCTCAATCACCTATCAACATCTGTCATAATATAATATACAGAGTGGATTGTATACGTGTAAACTAAAACCGAATCCTGAAACATTAATATTTTTTTAAATCTTACTTTTCAGTTAAGACAAACAATAAAACTTTAATAATATTTTTATAACCCGTAATTCTATGACTCGCACTTTTCAGTAGCATTATAATGATGAACGCAAATAAATCGTCGTTCGACACATATTAACACTCATACCAACAGTAATATTGGTGTTACTTTTGAATCGGATATTTTTCATATTTTAAATAAATAAAAAATATTTTGACAGAAAAAAATGGTATATCAATGAACTATTATAATTTAAAGGTTATGTACATCCTCATACATTGGGTTTTCACACTAACAGACATGATACCTATTCCTACTTTGATTATGCAGTATAAATCACTTTTTTTATTATAAATCATCATACAACATAAAATTAAAAAGATTCATCATCATTTGTAACCAGACTTGGGTAGTATTCCGAATACAGTAATTGAAATACTGTATTCAGAATACATTTTAAGTATTTCAAATATTTTTTAAATACTTTTTATGAAATTATTCAATAAAGTATTTTAAATAGTTAAAACGAATATTTCGAATACCTTTTAAACGTTAAATTATCTCTTATTTAAATGATTTTATTACTTCTCTGTCGTATCTTGTATAAGCTAATATTAGATATTTATAATTGTTTTAAATCATAAACTATAACATTTATATAATATAAAAATACAATAAAATAACATATGTTTAGTCTACAATATCAAATATTTCTTATGACATCTATAATTTTTATAGTATGAAAAACTAAAAGTATTTTACAAGTATTCGGAATACTTTTCAAGTATTCTAAATAATGTATTCGGAATACAATTTATATAAAGTATTTGAGTACATATTCAGAATATTATTTTTTGTAAGTATTCGAGTATTAATTGTAAATACTTTTAAAAAGTATTTTACCCAAATCTGTTTGTAACAATTAATCGGAATGCATTGGAAATATTTTCTAATAAATAGAAATATTTTTCACTTTATTCAGAGTTTAAAATAGCAATCACCACAAATAATAAAATAACATATATGTAAATATTTTTTCTTAGTATGAAATTTATCAGTAATAATCATAATAGCCTTAAAAATGGTTTAATCTTCCATTTTAAAAATAGGAATTTCAATTACCTAGGTAGTTCATTTATAAAAATTACTTCCCAGTCATATGGGTACATATTACAGACCTATTATGTATGATATTCTTTGAACCTATTGCCTGTAAAAATTATTAAAATAAAAAAACTTGATTTGATAGTTCCTTTGAAAGAAATAATAAATAAATAAATTTAATTTTTTAGTGCTTACTAGGGATGGAAATTAAATTCGGATTCTCCAAAAAGTCTTTAAACATGTAACATTTGTGCAAAAATTCATCACTTATTAGTAGTAATTAGTAAAAGAACAGAAAAAAGGTTAAACAAACCTCAATAAGTAATAATACTAAAATTAAATTTAAAAATTATCATACATTTATTACCTTTCATATTTTATATTCAAAATTACAAAATACTGTAAAAAACTTTTGATATACTTTCATAATATACAAAATAATTGATGCAGGAAATAAAATATTATCATCATAAAACAAATACCTTTTATTTTTCTAAGTTTTTTGTTCCTGGTATATTTCAAGAAAATTTTATATTATATACTACATTAAAAAAAAAAATCAAACTATTTCAATATGTAATTTCATAATTATTGATTTGAACATTTAAAATGTATAAACATTTTGAAATCTATTTTTGTAGATCAACAGACATTACAATAAAACCACAACAATAATTCAAAAAGAAAAATATTTCATGGTTTTAATAGATATAAAAATCTTAGAAAGAAGTGACACATTTTTACTGATAACAATTTCATCACACACAATTATTACAACTGAAAATTAGTCAAACCATTCAGTAACTTAAGATTTCAAATTACAAAATAAACTGTTTAATTAATTTCTTCACTAATTCTTTTTGCTTGGACCTATTTGTGGCTATTCTAAAATTAAAATAATATAAATTTTAACAACAAAAAAAAAGTAAAAATTTGAAGGTCCATTTTAGTTTTCAAAAGAAATAGCACTCTTTATATAAATTATTAAATTTTATAATTTCATACATAGTTTTAAATATAATTAATAAAATCTTAAACTAAATTTTAAATTAGTATAAGTATAAAGGACTCTTAAATAACAGACTATAATATATCTAGTACACAAAAACCATAAGTTTTATTATTGAATAGTCTAAATATTTGTCTTATTAACTATTACAGTATGTCTGAAAATGAACTAGTTACTACATCTTTAGAATAAAGTATATAGTTATAGTTAAGTTTTCATACAATTATAAAATACTCAATAATAACCAATAACATTTCCAAAAATTACATAGAATGTAAGGAAATTACTCATAACTATCATGAAAGACCAACAAAAAAAAACACATTCATATTTCTTATTTTAACATTTCTTTATTCATATATAATTTATATACATAACATAATTAGATAAAAATAAAATAATCTTATATTTAAATATATACTGTTATAATATCACAACACAATTTATTATAGTTAAGTAAATAATTAAGTAAAATACATTTTTATTGTTTCAAATCAATGACATACATTTGTTGTACTGTAGTCAAACATAAATAATAATAACACACTTATAAATTGTTCAAATATTGTAATTAATTTTTAACATGACAAATTAATTTATATAAAAATGTATACAAACCTTAATATTGATCATAATAATAATAATAATAATAATAATAATAATAAGCAAACACGTTAGTTAAGAACAATTTTATTAAAATTCTATTTCCCATTAAATAAAATATACTTCTTAATTATTTAGTGATACTATAATATGATTGATTATTATTTTATGTTATAAAGACATAAAAATAAAATTTTTTTTTTTTTGCTAGATGAATTTTTAAACTTTATTTGATACTTTTAATAATATAGTTTAAAACTCGCGATCTGGCAGTACAATTGGTGCTACCAATGTCCAAATATAAAGTCCAGCACAAACCCAGCAGGATAATATTTTGATCCATGTAGAAGCATAATCTGGGTGAAGGTCATTCAAATTGGAGTTTGGTCTAAATAAATAATAATAAATTAATAATATAAATATAATTATAATTAAATATGTATTATTTATACTTACGAATACCAATTTGTAAGTGTCATCATCAAGAATAAAGTAGCCATTGCAAATGTGAAATGATAAAATGACCATGAATAAGCAACCCCTTCTTTTTCATCATCAAAAAGTTTACCAGTATTATCATCTTCAGATATTTGTCCTCCTTCAAGGTCGTTATCATTTCCAACTAGTAAATGAAAAAAAAATAAATAAATACACTTATACTTATATTTGTAAATGTTGTTTAAAACTAAAACAAATATTTATATTTACTCACTTCTTTCAGTAGAAGTACTCATAGAAAATTTAGATGATGAACCAGTTTTTATTGCTGAATACAAAACAAATAGAACAAAGATTCCAATACTGACCAAGTTTTCAGAACCAAAATGAATTTTGGAATCGCCTGAATTTGATTTACTGAAAATTTCTGCCAAACTTTTGTTACATTTGGTTTCTAAAATGTTTAGAAAAATTATAAATTAACAGTAAATAATTTAATATTCTTTTAATATACAATTTGTTGGTTAAAAAATGTAATATAGAATACCTGGACCGCTATTGAGTGCTGACCAAGTAAGATATACCACATACAAACTAACAATTGATGATTGCAATAGACCAGATTTTTCATGCACACGTTGTACACATGAAGTGATTGAAATTGAACTAATAAATATGCATATTACAACTGTTAGTGTAATAAAGAACTTGTTCAGTCCACATCCATCATCCTAAAAGAAAACAAATTATTTTAAATATAGTTTTTCTTTTTTCTAATATCAAATAAAAATCAATTTATATGCAACCAATATTATATTTTACCTGAGTAAAACTATGATACATAATAATAACCCCTGTAATGGCAAGTGCATAAGATACTATTGTTGTAAACAATAATGCAAAATACCTAAAATAATAAATAATAATAACAGTTCATGATTAATTTAAATACATTTTAACTTAATGATATTATAGAACATACCATTTCTTATCTTCAGTTTGTTCCCATTTTTCAAGCCATGATTCAGCCAAAGAATGAGCAGAATCTAAGACTTGTACAAATTGGAGAATAAGATAAATAAAACCACCAATCATACCGCAAATCATCCAAATATGGCTAAAGCTTCCTGGTGCAATGAAAAATGAACCAATGATACCCGCGAATACAATGATGTACTTGAGACCCCAAAACCTAATAAATATATTTCATAGTATCACAATAAATAAAACAAAACAAAATATTTATTTTACAAAACATTACCCATTTTGTATAAGTGCTCGTCTGTCTCTAGAATCTTTCACTCCCACCATAATTAATGACATTAGTGAAAAAAATACAAACATAGCAAAACAAATTCTATACACAGCCATGTAACCCACAGCATCTTTACAATCAATCGAAACATGTGATACGCTATTCATGAAATTCTTAGTTAAACTTGAGCTTTGTTCATTTTCACAAAATGGTACCTTAACACATCAGTCAATAAATATAATTATAAAAAATGTTACTTAAATTACCTTTTGTAAAAAGGACTGCAATCCAGGAGCAAGGGTAATGCAACTTAAAATTACAGCAACAAGTAACATTAGGCCGTACATCACTTTCGTCGATGTAGAGTTACCGCATGATGGACAACACGCAAACAGTGAACATGCTGCTTGGCCGCAACAACAGGCCATCTAACAAATTTGATAATATTCAGACTACATTGAAATGTACGCAACAAAACAAGGTGGATAATACTTACTTGGCCTACTGTACACAATGACAGTAATGCACCCATTTTAACAATTATTTATCAATGTATCCCTAGAATTATAAAAATACAAAATTATTAATTCCGCGGCAAGACTAAAACTATTTATAAATTATCAACATTAACTTTTACACAAACATACCAAGAATAATCAATTTTCTGAATCTAAAAGTTTTGTTTTGTTATTTAAAAAAGAATGTAAATAAAATCTTTTATTCCATATAAAACAATACCACTTTATAGTTTTATCGAATCTTTATTTATAATTCTCTTAAATGATTCACTTATTGATCAATAGTACATTACTGATAAGGTCATATGGAATCATAGAGTAATATTACTCTATGTATGGAATTTATATGAAATATTTCATTTTTATCATGGAAGAAACGAATGTGTGAAGAAAAGGCGGTAACGTTCGAATGACGCATTTCGCTCTCTACATTCAACATACAATACGAATATATTGAAATGAATGGAACTATTTCATGAGCAATAAAATAAATATTCAAATAACATTTTTAATGAGAAAATATATATTGTAAGGTATCGTAATTAAATCGAAATAATTAGGCAAGTCTCGTATGATGTTGAATAGTACTAAAATAATAAAAAGTCATAATGTTGACCTTGATTGATTTGGAGAAGGGCGATGGAGAAGAAGATAGTGTTAGCCTTGATTTGCGAGAAAATAATGTATCACATCAATGGTATCGTAAAAGGATTTGGCGAAGAAGAATTATTGTTCTTTCAAAAATTAATATGAAACCGCTTTACGCTTTTTAATATCAAAAACAATGATTTCGTTATCTTCAATTACCTGTATTTATATCCGTTAATTTATATTTTATATTCTGAGTGAAACGAGGAATGTATTGATTTTCTAAATTAAATATAATTTTATTTATTGTGTCAGTGTAAGATTTCGACCAGATAGATTACTCCGATTACCACAATCATTTAAGGTTTTAGATAGAAAATGGTATGGGTCCTCTATCACCATCAATAGAAAATTGTGGTTAATAATAGCATTTTGAAGTTCTCACATATGATCTACCACATAATATATTCTTAAGTGTTAATAACTACATAAGTCTTTCAGAATTAATTGTAATCGGTCTTTAAATAAATGTGTTCAATGTCATTAAAAATGCGAGAAGATCACTGTGGTCGAATAAATCTTGAGTTTTTTAAAAATAGTTAAAACTAAAAGTACCAAGTTATGTTGCATTGGCATTTAATAAATTAACACCTTCATCGTTATAGCATTATAGAACATTTATACTTTTTATAACTTTGTAAGCGTTTTATGTGACGTAATGGTAAATTAACTGAAATCAATTAAATTAATATATGACTATAACGGCTGGGAAACAACTGATCCCGCCAACTACACCTTTTACGGACTTCTAAACACATCAATCTCAACAAAAAACGTGAATAAATTGCTCTTTAAACCAATATGGAACAATAGAATCCAATTATGTGAAGCTGTCAAATCTTATACTAATAAAATCCAAAAATTTTTATTCCAAATTCTTCTGCCAAATAATCAAAGCCACATATTTTTTCTCAAATGACATCCTCTATATTGATCTTTCTCACCATTCTCGATTATCTAACAAACTATCAGTCTCTAAAATCATTACATAATCTAGGTATTTATTATAATTATGTTATATTATATTTTATGTTAACTTTACAATACTTGAACTAATTGTAAAACATATAATTACAAATCGTTCAATTGCAAATAACAAAATAAAATAAAAAGTACTGAGTTGAATAAATTTAACATAAATCTAACTTAAACAATATACAGATATAACAGATATTATTTTGAAAATAAAGAAAAAAAATAGGTATAAATGCATTTATGATTGTAAGTACATACATATTTAAAAAAATATCTTTTCAAAATTTAAATTTAAAATATTTAGTTTAAAAAATATCATAAATTATATTATGGTTATATAGTGTTATTACTTTTTCAAGTAACAATTTATAATTTGATTAATTATATTATTATATTGAAATTAAGTTTTGATAGGGAATATTGAAGTTAACGTTTCGTGAAATATTCAAATATTAAAGTCGTTTGATGCACGGTTGTATAACTTGTAATTTTAATAACATATATTTTATGTACTGGATCTGGACTAATAAACGAATAAAAGTATTTTTAAACAGTAAAAGATATCAAAGTTCAGTAAAACCATTGATTATAAATACTATAGATTGCTCACTGGTCGATTTTTCGGTGATCTATAATAAAACTATCAGTAGATGTAGTGTTTATAATCAATGGTAAAACGCAACAGTCTTCGTAATAGCACATAACACTACGTTGTGTAATACATTTTTTTTATAATGATTCGTTAAACAAATAAATAATAAAATATACTTCAATTTTTAAATTATTTAGGTAGGTTTACATAGTACTTATCTGTTTGTTATTGATTGTTTATCGATATGTATTTGATTGTTCAAATAATACGTCAAACGTATTATCATATGACTCATTAAATAGAGATATTTTTTAACCAATATAATAACAAAATAATTATAATAGCTTTAATTTATCATTTTATCATAAGCGATATGTTTAATTGCAAATATATGAACAAATGCAAAAAAGCAAACGTGCATATAATTAGTTTTATTCGGTCATGTTTAACATATAGTACATGAAAGTTCAATGTAAACAAAATTTTTTTATAAGCACTCATTTTTATGTTCAAATTTAGACAAGCCTCGACTAAAATCATGAAAATCTGAATCATTTTTGTAATTTAAAATGCATTTAACTTTCAAATTTCATATTTAAAATTTGAGAATTTAATATATTTTTCTTCGCAAGTTTTCCTGCGTTGTCAATAAAACAAAAGTTTACTTGAAAATTAAAAAACAAATTTTAAGCATAATATAATATTAAATATTAACAAAATTGGATATTTTAACTAAATTCATTGAATTGTACGATTTTTTTATGAATTTCGATTAAAATATAATGTACTTATATTATAATACTTATATTATTTATTTACTATTAAGTTATCTAAAAATATTAACCATAGGCTTGAAGCATACGCTGGATACTTATTAATTATTTATACGTTACATACATATTAATTTTAACTGTTATTATGAAATTAATTAAATTTAAGTCCAAATATTGTTTAAGCATGTGCAATATTTTTTTTTATTTATAAAAGTCTGTTTCCTCGAGTTATTTGTAAAATAATTAGTTTATTAAATTAATATAGACTTATTGAATTAATATAGATATAAACTATCTTATGATATAGATACTAATACCTATCTCCTTCGCTCAGAGTTGTTTTTAAAATTAAAATCAATGTAGAATAGTACTATAGTAATATTCAATTTAATGAACAACATTATAACATTAAATTTCTGGGGGGGGGCTGGCAACATGCACGTTCTTCCATCTCACCTGATTACTATACTTCAACCTTTTTATTATTTGTGTAAAGCATAGGAAATATATTAATTTTTTTATATTTTAAATTATATAATAGTTGTTAAAGAAACATTCAATTTTTTCTCGATGGTATGAATATACTCGTACATCCAAGAAGCAAGAATAAAATACGACTTATAATACCCATATTTTTGATTGGAGGAGATAAATAACAATTAATACAATACACGCAAGGGAGGACTCATGTGATTTTAGGAGATTAGTTGACCTCCTACAATTTTTTTTTCATTATTTGACTCTCATTTTGATTTTTAACATAATACGCATTATTTCAACCATCGGTATTATAATTTGAAAATATTTTACACAGGTCTTACCCAAAGTAGCGTCTCTTTGAAAAAATATTTATAAATACCTATTATAAAATGTATACTGGTCACTGATACTACTGCTGATATAATACTCGTATGTATCATCTCTAGTTGATTATTTTACTTCAATTTTACGTAAATTATTATCTAAATTACCTATTATTTATGTAATTTTGCCAAACACGAGTAAGTATAGACTAAAGAGTACATTATTGTTAATAAGGGTTCAAAAATTATTGCAAAAGATAGTTTTTTTTTAATTAATTAGATTTATTGTCAAGTAAGCTAAAAATTAATTTCATAAAAAAACATGAAGAATTAAGTTTAACTTTTTTTCTCTCTTAATTTATTATTAATTATCTATTAATTATAATAAAATAAGTAAACACCTATACATAAAACATATTCAATAATGCCCAGGGTTGCGAGTAATCGGGGAGCGATCGCCCCTATCGCCCCCCCCCCTTGTATACACCCTTGCCTGGCCAATAACTAACTCATAGACCGTAATATAAAATTAACGTATCTACACATGGACATATTTCCCATGTATTTGTTGTACGCAGGTACAATCGCTAGTGTCATAAATCACATGGATTTTTTCTTATTTTTTACTCGAATCACGAATATGGAAAAGCAGTGGCGTATTTTGAGTGATTTATCGGGGAGTTTTCAACATTTATTAAACTTCACAAACAGAATTTTTAGAATTATTTACTGATTTAAAAAACATTGACCTTACTTTTTAACAATTTACTATGTTTGGAATTGATAAAAAGTTTGACATTTGAAACTCATATAAATAGTAGGTATAATAGAAAAGTTGTAGGTTATGATGAAACACCAATGTCCAATATATTAGAGCTTTTAAAGTCAGGGGGTGTCTAGACATGGAAGACAGCCCCCCCCCCAAATACACCACTGTAGAGAAGACAAAAAAAAAGGCTGCATCCGAGTTGGGTCCCGAATAAAAAATTACTACACTAATTGGGTCCCAAATTATTTTATGTACTACACTAGTTGGATCCCGGATTCTTATAGGTACTACACTAGTTGGGTCCCGGATTTTTATAGGTACTACACTCGTTCCTAAATATTTTTTAGTAATTATACATTATACTAACATTTTTCAAATAGATCATAGACAGTCCTAAGTCTGTTAAAATGGGAAGGAAAATGTTAGTATAATGTAGTACCTACCAAAAAATATTCAGGAACTTGTTTAATACCTAAAATAATCCGGGACTCAACAAGTGTAGTACCTATGAAAATGCGGGACCCAACTAGTACACTACCTACGATTAGACCCTAGTATTCGGGACCCAACTAGGATGCTCCGATAAAAAATATTACCGACGGCATAACAAATCAATATGATTTTACTCGGGCAATCGGGTTCGTAACGATCTTCATTGTTACCGAAATTTTCCCTTGGTTGTATTCGTTACCGCAGTATATAGTATTATTCATGGCCACAGCGTGTCCAATAATAAACCATGTATAATCATATGGCACGGCTTGGTAGCGTCCGTAATACGTTTATCGTAGACATATTTTTTTTGACCCTTTAGTTCTGGAAATCATTTTCTTTTTTACTTTTTCATAGTTCCACTGCACGAGATATTTATTATGTCATTGCTGTTATTACAACCGTGATACCGTAGTCGCTCGTATCACAAAAGTGACAAATAGTTATTTATCGGGCGTGTAGGCAATACTAACGTTTTACTATAGCAGGTACGGTACACCACATAATCAGGTAGGCGTTTATAAAAAACGCTTATAATCAGGGCTCGGGAATTATAATTATTTATTACTATATATAGTACTTAAAATTATTAAAATAAGCGCTTTAAAACGAACTTAAAGAACATCATTATAAGCACTCAAATAATAATTTAAAAAAATTAAACTTAAACAAAAGTATTTAATTAAAAAAAAAATGATCTAAAATAGCAAAAATAAGCAAAAATTTCTAAATTTTTTTTTACATAAACACGATAAGGTACTAGACATATTTTGAAACTGTGTTGAATATAAAATTAAAGATAACAAAAAATATTAAAACAAAAAAATTTAGTTCATATTATAATTTTTTAATTAAAAAATCAAAAAGAAATAAATAAATCTTTATATTATAAAAAAAAATTAACTTTGACTTCGAGACATTCTGCTTTATTGTTCATGGATTTATATCGTTTATATTTAAGCAAAGATATGCAAAAAAAACAAAAATAATCAGAAAAACAGGAAATAAGCATTTTTTTAAAAAATTGTTGGAAAAGCAAAAAAAAACACTTTCAAATTTCATAATTAAACGTGTTACCTATAACATGACATATATACATCCATAACTCTCCGCTACATTTATTGTCAAACAATAAAAATAAGCAAATGCTATAAGTCCCGAGCCTTGCTTATAATGATAATAATATAATATAAAAAACAGTATTATGACGTATAATTACTGTACTACATCAATACCATCATTCTTTTTTCTTTTTTTTTACCTCGTCGATATTTACTTCGCCGAGCATAGCATAGGTTATAATTAAGATATTGTTATTTTTATAATTATCGCCAGAACTACGAAAATAAGACCCTCGAAACGACGAGTTTATGTTTTAGTATTGTATATGCGAGTCGTGTGTGATGGCCGTATTTCATTATTCTGTTTGCATGCGCGCGCGCACGCCGGTGACGAGACTTCCTCTTTCGCGCACTCTCTGATGTTATGCGTTCGTCGACCGGCACCCGCCGTCCGTACGCCACGTACGAAATCACTTTTTATCTGAACGCCAAAACGCTTTGTGAATAGAAAAAAAAACTTATCGATACACGCGTTGATGACTACATGACTACATGTTGCATGTTCCGTTACAGGAAATACTGTCGAAGCGTTATCGGTTTCGAACAATATTGTTTTGTGTGCCAGTCTACTGCTGTTGCCTAAACGTTCGACATGTCTGGAGACCGAGTATTGGTTTTGGGAGGTATTATAATTTTTGTATTTATTTCCCTACCATTATCGTATTAATTTATTGTGATTACTTCTGAACCGAACTTATAGGTTGCGGTTTTATCGGTCGCAATATGGTCAAGTACTTAGTCGACAATAATTTAGCGTCTTTTATCAGGGTAGTCGACAAGGTGCCGCCTCAGATAGCTTGGCTTAATGATGATCATAAGAAAGCGTTCGAATCCTCTTCAGTCGAATTTCATAGTGCGAATCTCATATACCAAGGTAAAATCTCATACATTCACACCTACCAAAAGCTTACTTTAAAAACATGGTTTTTACCTTTTCCTCTGTACAGGTCCATGTGAAAATGCTTTTGAAGGTTCTTTTGATTATGCCATAAATTGTGCTGGTGAAACACGAGTCAATCTACCGGATGTCATTTACGAAGAAGGAATTGTTAAACTCAGTATGAACTGTGCTCGTGCTGCTGCCAAGTTTGGTATAAGACATTATGTTGAAGTCTCATCTGGACAACTGACCAGTAACCATAAAGAGCCGATAAAAGAAGATGACCAAATAAAGCCAATCACTTCAGTTGCAAAGTATAAACTAGAAGTAGAAAAGCAGTTAAAAGATGTTCCGAATTTGCCTTATACGATTGTCAGACCAGCTATTGTATATGGTATAGGGGACAGAACTGGTCTCAGTATGTGTCTTCTTTGCCTAAGGCAAAGGCATTGACATTCAATCAAATTTGTGTTATAGCTCCAAATCTTGTGATTGCTTCTTTGTATCGAAGTCTACAATTACCCATTCAAATACTGTGGAAAGGTAGTACAGCTTGTAACACAATACATGTTGAAGATGTGTGTAAAGCAATATGGGATTTATTGAAGCTACCAAAAGCTATTGGTGAAACATATAATTTGGTGGATATTGGTCAGACTACACAAGATATGATTGCTGGAATAGTATCTTCAATATTTGGAATCAAACACGAGTTTCTTGGAACCCTTTTTTCATCCTTGTGTAAAGTAAATAAAATCATTATAACTTCCATTGTTTTAAAATGTTAAACTAACCTAACTATTTTCATCTTCAACATAAAATTTTTATAGTCCTGTTGTACTAAAATTAGTTTATGTCTTATTCAAGAATGATTTAGATATTATTGCATCCAATGCAAATGACAAGCACTCAATACCATGGGCCGAAGCATGTTCAAAGTCTAATATTCTTAACACTCCTTTGACTCCGTTCATTCAAAAAGACAACTTGATTGGCTATCGTGTACATTTGAATGGAAATAAATTTATTAACAGTACTGGTTATATTTTCAAATATCCAAAAATTACCATTGATCTATTAAAACAGGTTTATATTAATTAATTACTACTAATATAACTAAAAATTTATATTAATAATTATTCTTACAGGTTTTGGATGATTTTATCAAGATGAATCTGTTTCCAAAAACATTGCTTGACTTATAATATACTTAATGTTACCAATTTGTTAAAAATGATTTATTGTACACCTTAGTTTTAATGTTTTCTGTGATATGTTATTTTTATTTTTTAATATTTATTCATTTTAATGTCCAAATTTATGATATGATTAATGTTCATCATGTGAACTTAGTAATATTATTGAGGAATTTTACTTATCATAATATGGATATTATGTATACGTTATCATAAAATGTATACTATTATGCTGTGTTAAGAGGACCAAAGATTAAAAAAATAAATAGAAAAATCCTTTATTCTAATACATTTGATATTTTGCATTATTTAACTAATACATTTTATTTATTAGCTTAACATGATTAGTGCTATGTAAGAATAATATTCACAAGTAAAATTTTGTCCAAGTACAAAAGTCCAAGATCTTAACATTTGTTCTAAATAAACTGCATTATATTGTTTTTTTGCAACACATTGCAATATTTCTAAATAATAAAGAACATGTTAACCTATCCATTATTAAAACTAATAGTATATCAGACATTTTAAATTGTTATTCAATTCAAATAAACTTGTTCATGAATAATTACTCAATTATATTTGATATCAAAATTGTTAGAAAAAATTGATTACAATGAATTTATAAAATACACGTTAGTACTGATAATCACAGATTTCTAAATATGCACCTAATATCGCTAATGTAAAATGCTATTGTCGTGTGTAGCGTAAATATCTTTACTATATATTTTCTGAATTAAAATAATAGAAAAACAGCATTGAAAGAACACTGTCAAAAGCTATTAAGAATAAAATATTTAATTTAAATCTATTCAATAGTATGAAATATAAAAATGCATATTACAAATTCTAGCAGTAAATTAATAGTAACATCAGAATAAATTAAAATTCATATAAATACTATTAACAGAATTTTTTCTGAATTTAGTCTTTCCATGCATTTAACATAGATTTCAATGTTTCATTATTGAAAATTTTATTTTAAGCAATAACATTTTGTACAAAGTGTAACTTAGTTCTATAGAAATAATAATTTAAAGTTCAATGAAATTTATAAGTCAATAGAAGATATTATGACTAGATTTTTTTTTAAAAATATTTTAAAAACAATTTACACTCCAAAATCCTAATACAATTTCATATCTATGTGTCAATCTCATGAGCATTGTTTTTAATTAATAAAACTTAAAAACCATTTTTTTAGTAGGTATTGGAGAAAAATAAATATAACAAATAATTAAAAAAAAAAAACTGTAATGGAACATCATAAGATAAATCACCATTTTATTAAAATACAATGTTGCCAAACAAACGCAATACAAAAAAGTATGTAATAATAATGGGTCTATCGTTTTCTGTGAAGTTGCAAGGTGTTCTTGCGCTTCCAACAAGCTTTTCTTGATCCACCAGTTGTTTGTGAGAAACCATGACCTTTTCCAAGACCACGAGATTTACGGCCAGCAGATGTTTTACCACGCAATTCTCTGTGCTTGTGAACTGCATTACAGATCCAGTTGATCTTGGGATCTCTACGAATAGCCTAAAAAAAAAAAAAAAAAAAATGTAGACTCTTAACTATAAAAGTTTTAAAAAACCTAATATAATATAATAATTTTAATTAACTTACTGGGTGAGCAGTATCAACAGTGATAACTTCGTAGAATTTAAAAGTAGAATCTTGTCCTACCCAGTAAGAGTTAAGGACACGGAGACCTCCACAACGACGACCAACTCTTTCCTAAAATTAAAAGAAATTATTAATTAATCTATCATAGGGTGATAACCCATAATTATTAACTGAATTAACATTATTTTATAAGAAAATATAATAACAAAAAACAAATAATGATTGAAAAAAAAAATTTATTATTATTTCAGATAGCCAAGGGAACAAGTATGTATTTTTGTCCACATTAATATTATTCAGTGAATATTTACAAAACACAATTTATCATCATATATTCCATCTATTAGTAAAATATTATCTTTAAGAATAATTTGACACAGCTACAACATTTTAGATAATCAAGTATGTATTTTTGTCCATATAAATATTATTTAGGAAAATTTCCTAACTTATATAGCGAGAAAAATACAATTCAGATAGCCAAGGGAACAAAATGTATTTTTGTCACCATGTAAATTATTCAGTAATAATAAAAACACAGTTTATCATCATCATTGTATAGTTATAATTTATTATACTAAATTATGCTTGGTGTAACTAAAACAGCAAGATAAAATGTTCCACCTCAACTTTTAATATTCTTTATTTTATTAATAATAAAGCTTTAAATAAATAAAAAAAAAGAACCGGATGGGCCTCGCTCTGCTGTACACTTGGGGGTGAAGTGCGACTCTTCATAGGATAGGTCATTATAATGGATTAGTTAAATTTGAATTCAATGATAGGTATCATTGTATACGAAAAACGATTCTGAATGGAGATGATATGTTTGTCTAGAATATAATACAATGTTATTTATAAATATTGTAATAAGTATATTTTATTTTTAAACGAAAAATTTAGAAAAATCGAAAATACATAAACAAATCAAAGCATTTTTACTGCCAAAAAAAGGTGTCGTCAGACACAAAAAAACAAAAAAAAAAAACACACATCATTGTAAAATTAAAATAAATAAAAAAAATTATGATACATAAATTAAAAAATAATTATATAATGTACAAAACTGATAACAGAAATTTTTAATTGTTTAATTAGTATAAGCTGTAACAGTAAAATCTTCAGTTTGAAATCAAAATATTTAAAATAATTTCAGATAGCCAAGGGAACAAGTATGTATTTTTGTCCACATTAATATTATTCAGTGAATATTTACAAAACACAATTTATCATCATAAAATCTATCTTTTAGTAAAATATTATATTTAAGAATAATTTGACACAGCTTCAACATTTTAGATAATCAAGGGAACAAGTATGTATTTTTGTCCGTATAAATATGACCTTTTGATTACCTAAATACTTCATGGAAACGAGAACTAATAAAATATTTATTAAAAAATCAAGATTATTTCTTTGAAATTTTACATTATATTAGAACATGTATCAGAACGATAAAATATTATATCTTCATTTAATAAATGACATAATTATCATAATACACCAGATTGACAAAGTAAAACCGGAATCCTCAGACATCCAAGGAAGTTAAATTCTACATGAAAATGTATTAGCAGTTAAATATAAATATTTATCATCAACAGATTAGAATGCTTAAGAAAACAATCATATTAATATCAAATCAAATGTTAATAAAAGACAGTGGTATATTAGACATATTCAATAATAAAAATAATTTAAGTTTTCAGACATCCAAGGAAGATTAACCCTTCATATAATATTCAGTAGTTAAAACGCATATTTGTCATCATTAAACATTGTTGATTGTTCAATTTTAAAATTTTGAACACCCTCATCTAATGACAAAGAGTGGTGCATGGTACATAATCATCTTACAGATAAATGTTTAACTATTAACTTAAATATAATTAAAAACTATCTATTATTAATAAAAAATTATCCTCATCTAATGAAATGAGGAGTGGTAGTTTCACATAATAATCATCATAAAGAGAAATTTTAAATGATTACTTATCAAACTTAAATAAAAATTATAATTAAATAATCAGTAAATAATAAGTTATCCTCATCTGATGAAATAAGGAGTGGTGCATGGTACATAATCATCATGAAGAAAAATTATAAATTATTACTTATCAAATAAAAACTTAATCAAAATAATCAGATATAAATAAAAGTTATCCTCATCTAATGAAATAAGGAGTGGTGCATGGTACATAATCATCATAAAGAAAAATTTTAAATTATTACTTATCAAATAAAAACTAAAATAAAATAATCAGTTATTAATAAAAGTTATCCTCATCTAATGAAATAAGGAGTGGTGCATGGTACATAATCATCATAAAGAAAAATTTTAAATTATTACTTATCAAATAAAAACTAAAATAAAATAATCAGTTATTAATAAAAGTTATCCTCATCTAATGAAATAAGGAGTGGTGCATGGTACATAATCATCATAGAGAAAATTTTTAAATTATTACTTATCAAACTTAAATAAGAACTTTAGTTAAATAATCAGTTACTAATAAAAGTTATCCTCATTTAATGAAATAAGGAGTGGTGCATGGTACATAATCATCACGAGAGTAATTTTAATTGAAGCTTCACCAAATGATTATCAATTATTAATTTAATAAATGAATACATTAAATGTAACAAAAATTCAGACATCCAAGGAAGTTTAACCCGTCATAGAGTATCAGCTGTTAGAAGTATATGTTTTGTCATCATTAAAATTATTATACACATTTATAAAATTAATTTACAGAACATCAAACAAGCTATCAGAGTTAGGTTTATATTATCCTCATATGTAAAATAAGGAATGGTACATGGTACACAAAACACTACATAGCTTCATATTTGCAAATAGATAACAAACATTTCAGAATACACAATCATACAAATATAGGATAAAACAAATTTTAGTAATCAATATTAAATCATTAACTTAAATACCTATAGCATTAATATAGATATGTAAATCTTAAATAATTTTATAACAATGCCTATTTACACTTAATTAATATAAAATTATTACCTCAGCAATTGATTGCAGGCACCGCTTAGGTTTCAATTCATTAACTCCATGACTTTTAGGTTTACCATAGGTAGCACCTTTAGGTACTGGACGCTTACGACCACCACGCCTGATACGCACTCGGAATATGGAAAATCCTTATTAAATACGAAAGTATAGTTTAAGTATTAAGTAATTAATTACAAACCATGTGAAGACTAAAATCATTACCTTGTTTGGCCTTATATCCCAATCGTCTAGCTTTGTCGGGTCTAGTTGGACGAGGCGCACGGTGCACGCGTGTCATTTGTCTGTACTGCCAAACGCGAATACGCAACAAATAACGAAGCACATCACTCTGCTTCTTTCTATACACTTCTTGCACGTACTTATAACCACCCATTTTAGGAGACCGATCTAATCCTATAAATTAAACAACATAACCTCAAAATATATTTAAACATAAATTATAAGAAAAATGTCTATTAAATATATTTATAATAGGAATCATGAATAATTAAATAAAATATTAATTCAATAACTGTTTGTGTATAAATTAGCTCAAAAACAAATAACAACGTTAATATCCAGAAACCTCACGTTCTAAAAGAAACCCGAAGTCAGTAGATGGAAATTAATGAGTTATTATGTTAAATAGTACATAGTATTAAATAGTATAGTAGATGATAAAATAATCATTATTAATTTGAATTAAAGAACCAAGTAGAACTCATTAATTAAAAAAATTTACTTACCTAAATTGGGTAACTAAAACGCGTGCAGAAAATTTAAAGAAAAGGAGCAGGACTAGAGCTCCACAACAACAAGAATGAAGTGTGGACGCAAGCGATGTTGCCAAAGTAAAAAATAACATTTGAGGTTATACAATATGTTATGATATTTTGTAAAAATTATTAAAACTTTATAAAATTAAAACATTTTCATATTATTATATGATTTTGAAAATAAAATAATTTTTATTATAATTAATTATATTTTTTGACAAAACCAAATTTAATATTTTTTTTTAAATGAAACGTTGCAAATTTATAAGATATTTGAGGTTATATAGATCTTTTCGAAAATGATAAATCAACAAATATAATATTCATATCATTTTAGAATTGAGATATTTATTTACTTAACTATCGAAGTTAATATTTGTCGTTTTTGCATTACTTTTTTTGGAATCATAAATTTGAATTTATATTAGTAATAATATAAACCATGGCGATGCTATCATTGTGTGGACTGTCTGATGATACTCTATTTAAAAGCAAATATGCAGTTGAAGAAAATGAAGCATTTGAGACGTTCCAGAATAACAATACCGTTAATCAAATGAATTTATACACACTACCAGGAAATGTAAGTATACTGTAAGGAATTTGATTCTAAATCGTCTTCAATGTATGATAAATTTATGTTTTGTATAATAAAATATGTCATTATTTTGTTTAGTTAAAAGGATACATCATATACCCAAAAATTCTTATAAAATTATTGTCTACAATTGCTTTATTTTATTTATATTTATTTTATTAATTGTTTATATATTGTTAAATTAAAATAATTTTTTAAATTTTTTAAGGACATGATCTTAATGAGAATCTTTCATAAAATAAAATAAATGTAAATGTTTTCAATGATAATTATGAAAAAGCACATTATGTGATCATATTATATTTTTTTTATTACAAGTTATACATTTATAATCCATTTTCAATCTGAATATGTGACCTCATAAAATAGCCTGACCCACCATTCTCTAACTGTGTATCTGCCCATGGCTGTGCAGAATTCTATAGAATATGTTAAGTGATGAATTTGAAGAATGGTTGTGGCTAAAACCGAATTAAATATTTGAGATACCTTTTTAGATACTTTTTTTTTAAGATTATCATGTGAATCCTAATATTTTAAAAACTATTCAGTTCTACCAAATAATGATAATCACATTAATTAGATACTTTATTTGCCAGTCGAAAATACTACTAGTAGGAGAGTTAGTCGTGATCACTACCAGGTGTGAACTAGTAGTCGTGGTAGTGGGAGTCGTGAACGACCAAAAATAGATCAGTCGTGATTACCCCGGCATGTTGGAGTGAACACGACCAATTTAGTCATGAAACACCCACCAAATCTAAGGTCGTATATTATCGGGCGTGAAAATCAAGCAGTCGTGAGACATGCGCAGAGCGAGTAGTGTTCTCGACCAGTTTACGACTCCGTGTGAACCCGGCTTAACGTAGTTGTACTGTAAACAATGTTCCTTTCAGACTTCCTATCCCGGAAGGAGACGTCGCAGTAGTTAATGATTAATACATAAATATACACATATGTTTTTAGCAGAACCCCATATTATGGTGCTATATGACCAAATTGGTTGAAGAAGATTTACTTTAATCTTATGTAATTTTTATTGAATTTAATAATTGTTTGCATGAACTACATATTTTTTAAACTTTAAAATTATTTTTACTATGTATTCTTTGAGTCATATGTTAATGTAATTTTACTATGTTTTTAATATTTATATGGTCATTATATTTTATTTTGGTTAGTTGAGTTTTTAATATGTCTATATTTTGAAAAAATTTCAGCCAGTTGAAAATATTCGTATGATAACAGCTCGTGATACAATGGGTCGTCCAGTTGAGCTAAATTTTCACCATGGTACTACAACATTAGGTTTCCAATACCAAGGAGGCATAGTTATTGCTGTTGATTCTCGAGCCACTGGAGGACAATACATTGGTTCACAGTGTATGAAGAAAGTTGTAGAAATCAATGATTTTATGTTAGGTACTTTAGCTGGTGGTGCAGCTGATTGTGTTTACTGGGATCGAGTTCTCTCTAAACAATGCAGGTTACACGAGCTGAGAAACAAGGAACGCATTAGTGTTACAGCTGCTTCCAAAATTATGTCAAATATGATTTATTATTATAAAGGATATGGATTATCTATTGGAATGATGTTAGCTGGGTATGATAAAAATGTAAGTAATCTTAAGTGACCAAAAAATTAGTATTAAATTTTAAATGTACAATTTTTTTTCTTTTTTTTTTTATATATATATTTAAGGGTCCATCATTGTTTTATATTGACAATGATGGTTCTAGGACACCTGGAAAAGTATTTTCAGTAGGTTCTGGATCAATATATGCATTTGGTGTACTTGATTCTGGTTATAAATGGGATCTTACTGATGATGAAGCTCAAAAACTGGGTCAAAGAGCTATATTCCATGCTACTCATAGAGATGCTTACAGTGGTGGTATTGTTCGAGGTAAGATTTTATTAATTTCTTAATTATAGAAAGTTTTTAATTTTTAATAATTTTTAGTGTATCATATTACTAAAGATGGATGGAAACATATTAAGAATGAAGATTGTGATGACATATACGACAGAATAAAGGATGAAGCAAAATAATTTTATTATAAATATAAAGGTCTTAAAAATTTTAATTATAAGTTCATCTTTTTGTATGGTTTATAAACATTAAAGCATTAATAAAATAAATTGTGGTAATAAAAAATTTCAATTGTGAAATAATGTACTATAAAATTGTATTTCATAATATATTATAAAAAAATATTTCTTCATATATACTATTACAATTTGGATATAATGTATATTTTTAGATTTATATGTCAGTTTCTCATAAATTGTTAAAAAATATCAGTGCTGCTATATTAATATTTAAAATAAATATTGCATAGTTTCTAAAGAAATAAATGTGGAAAGTATCTTAAGTGCTAAAACACTTTTTATTATTGAAATTAAATAGATACCAATTAAATATAATTTTTACAGGATCTAATATTATGAAAAATATTTTCACAATTGATTCTAAAAGTCGAGTTTTAAAAAAAAAAATGAATACTTTATTTTCATCTAATGTCTGAATATTAAATTGTTTTTTTGCTAAAATTGCAGTGTTGTCTTATCTAGAAATATTTCAACCAATAAAATAATTTAAAATAATTGATTGTTTTATGATTTAAGTTGTACTTTAGTTTTTGTAGTAAACATTAAAACTTTTGTTCGGTAATTAAAATATATACAAAAATATTAAATTTAAAGATAACTAAAAGTCATAATAATACTTGACTGCACATATTTTAATAGAATAAAATATTGTTTATTTATTAAACTAACACATTTTAATTTTTAAAGTACCATTTCCAAGAAAAGATATTTCAATTATTACTAAGTGATATATTTTTGATATTTTAATTATATTCTTTTGTATATGTTACGGGCAAAGTGGAAAATTCGGACTATGTATACAATGTCCAAGGTATATTGGGCAATGTAAATTGTGAAGTATTTATACAAAATAATCTGCATAAAATATTATGTTTAATCATCAAATGATAAATTAGCTTACATTATACATTTAAAATATTGAGAAGTACATTTATTCTAACAATCACTTAATTAATAATCATTAAATGCTATGTCTATTCTCTAATTAAACACTTACTATTATACATAATTATTTTTTTTTTACTAATTATTTATATATATATTTATTATACTATTATACTATTTATACTAATTAATTAAAATTAAAATTAAATTAAATTATTTATTTTCACATGTACTGCTTGAATAACATTTTGATGTACATAGTCTATTTGCTGCTTTGCACTTACATTTTCGTGTTTTACACTTTTGTGCACATGAGATAAGATATTTATCGGTTTCGTTATCGGGATTTATAGTGCATTCACAAAATGTCATTAGTGTTTAACCAAAGGATAGACGTAGCATATAACTATTTATACTTTATAAGAAAATAAATTGTATATAGAAAATATTTGATAAATCATAATATTAATATATTTTATTATGTAGGTAGTATTAATAATTTGCAATAAAAACATAATATATTATGCAGATTATTTTGTATAAATACTTCACAATTTACATTGCCCAATATACCTCGGACATTGTATACAATGTCCGGTTACTGTATACAATGCCGGGGCATTGTATACATTGTCCGAATTTTCCACTTTGCCCGTAACATAAATATATATTCTTTGAATTATATATGAAACAAATATTTTATGTCCTAAATTATATTTAAATTATGGCCAGATTATTTTATGAAGTATAATTAATTAGTGTATGAAATTATCAATAAGAAGGGGTAGAATAAATATTTTATTTATTATTTTATAAAGTATAACATATATAATACCTTTGATGAAATTTAGTGATGAAAATTTTAAACTCCTTGATAAGTCTGAAACTTATAAGGTATTAAAAATTGTGTTAATAAGTGATTAAACTAAGGTTATAGAGTATAATCAGCTAAATCAAATGAAGAGAAAGGCTTATTTCTACGATTTTATTTATATAATAAAATAGATGCAATGTACTAAAGAATTTTTGGGTATTCTTCTTCTTCTTTTGCCTCGCCTTCCTCCCAACTATTTGGGGTCGGCCACTGACATATTATTATATTTGGTTTTTGTAAGAAAAAACTTAAATAATCGTCATACAAAACTATGTTTTTATGAAACATTCATTCAAGTTACCTAATGGTTATGTTTACTTGCGATTTACAACCTAAAAGGACATATAGAAAAAATATATAATATTTCCAATGGTGTAATTCAACAAGACTGATTAGACCAAGTTCTTAGTATCCTTAAACTTTATTTATTCTTAAGAAACAGATGTAAATTATTTTTAAAAATAACAATCATTCTATATTGGTGAAATTTAGGTTTATACTATTATCAGAATTAATTATATTTACTGTGTGACTGCTAATAAGGCCCACAAATATCCATTGTGAATTAATTTTTTTAAAGAATACAATTGTTTTCAACCCACTACTATACAGCGTGCAAACCTATGGCTTATATTATTTAGTATATAAAATTTATACAATGTATAATTATATTATTATATATAATGTACATCGTACATTGAAAAAATTGATTTAAAATTTCTATATAATAAACAATATAATTAGAAATTGCACTGTATATTAGCTGAGTAGATCGATTTCCGCGACTAAACTGATCGACCTAACGTAACCTCTATCATAGCCTATAATTTATAGATACATTTAATTTATAATGCCGCGCACGCGTGTTCCCCTGTAACAAAAGCATGTCCCGAGGCCGACGGTGTACTCAAAAATGTGTATAGTCACTGTACTCGGAAATCCACGTTCCTGCGGCGAAACAAAAAATAAAAAAAACAAAAGATATGCGAGATTGGAGAATATTTAGTGTATGCAGCGACGTAATGTGATCAGTGTAAAGTTTACGATATGTATGTATAAAAAGAGTGACCTTACATTATTGTATAATATATATAGTGTATCAGCTTTGTGTTTGACGAGAGAAATAGGGCTGATGAAAATCAGTCGTCCTCGACTATTCCTCCCACCCACTGAACCGCGACGGCGGCTGTCGAATTTCTAATTATACCGACCGAGATTTTGAACATTATAATTGATATCAATCAGACATGTTCACACGCGTATTGCACAACATTTGCCGCCCGCAAATGCCTCACACGACTGTGTTTAAGATGAGTACCTGATGCTATACTATTGTCGCTTACAGGTGTGCAATAATAATCATATTGTAGAACGAGAAGGGTCACGAGCAACCGAATTTATTTGAAACTCCGAAAGAGGATATACCGACGACACGTGCGCAGTGTTTGTAAAATCAATACGCGCGATGTCAATATAGGATTAAGGCAGTACATAGGTAATTGAATGTACCTATAACGCAAAATATTGTCTGAAGGATGAGAACAAATGATTTTTAATTAAATTAAAATAATACTAAAAATATCCAATTATATATCCATGTCAATTAACTCCTTCAATCGAATTATTTACAATAGGAGGACGCTATAGTTTAAATTATTTTATAAAACATATTGAACCGGGCAGGAACAATTTAATAAATACTGGTGTAGACTATAAATGTATGATAGTTTGGTAGGTAAAACAGATTGGTATATATATATATATATATATATATATTGTATACACTAGCCCAGTGTTTCTCAACCTGGGGTCGCGACCCCCTTAAGGGTCGCCTATTTATTATTCGGGGTCGCAATCAAATGATTTAAATCAATCATTATAAAATAAAATCAATAACATATTATAATATTACATATTACGAGCATAGATTATTTACATTAAAATGAAAAACCCACTATTATTATTTTCAAAGCGATACCTATTACTGTTTGACGTTTATTGAAGAATCTATAATAAACGTAGATTTTCAAGTAACGCGTCTGACGCAGTATACTGCTTTACATGTTATCTAATGGATACGTTTCCCTTAACGCGTCAACAACTTTGCGGTAGCCAACAGCCTCAAGAGCCGCACCGAACTCCGGTCGGAGAGCAGTATAGACGCAGACGCACACGCGTTCGTATGATATAATATATTTTTTTTTGTATACTTTCGCCGTGCCAAAAATACTTTTTTCTATCATCGAAGATGAAAAACTTGTAGAGATGGTAGCCAAATTCGATTGCTTATAGTATAAGCCTTATACGATTGGACTTGATATCGTTTTCAATGAGATGCAGAACGTAATTGAACTGAATAATATTTAGCCTGAAAAACTCGCGGAATTTTTTGTCGTCATATATTAAATACCGATTAATAAGTGTTTCGAAAAATCCTTCTTCTGGCCTTAACGTAAATAAGGGATGTTCATTTGCATTCCCCTGTTCTTTTATAAATTCCTCTATAAGAAATTCTTCTTCTTCGATTTCTTCAAGAAGAAGATATGACAATAGATTAAGTTGGTTAATCATGAATTTTTATTTTAATTTTCTACATATACGTACGTCTACTACCTTCCAGTGATCGCACCATCTTTTTTCTATGGATCGCACGCGTTTGACGCGTCATAGGAATCGCACCTTAAGATAAGGCGTATGCCGCAATGCACATATATTATTATATATTTATGTTTCAAGTCATCGATAACATTGCCATACGCCCATCGGCGGAAATCCGGGGGGGGGCGGCTTAGCCCCCCAAATCCCACCAAGCCCCCCAAACATTCTTGCAAACATAACACTTTTGTAGATTTATTTTCTTATATTATATTCAAAATTTGTTTAGGATAATTTATGAGGGGGGTGTGGGGGCATAGTCCCCCACGGCTTTGGTTTATGAGAAAAATCGTAGCCCCCCCAACTTTTTCAATGGATTTCCGCTTATGCATACGCCATTGTAAAGTAGGTTTATAAGTTGCACTTTTACATTGTTTTTCGCATTTGTATATGTATATATAGGGATTGCTAAAAAATTGAAATTCAAGAAGGGGATCGCTACAGTAAAAAGGTTGAGAAACACTGCACTAGCCTACATAAATTTAACGCTAAATACAAAATAATATTGTCATTCGATTTTTTTCTAAAACATGTCGATAATTTTTTAAAAAAATTCAAAAAAATAAAAGTAACTCATAAAATAAACATGTGGTTCGAAATATGTAATGGATTTTGGTCATTTAATGTAGGTAGTTTTGAATATTACCGAATTAATTTAAAATAATTGAACAACCAAGGTTTCACCTAATTTCCCCTTGCCTTTTTTATGTGTAATATCGTAATGTATAAGGCTTATTGTTTTAATTAAATTTAATATAATTGGTGATAGTATAATTTTATTTATTGTAATCGACAAAAGTGTTGGCATGCTATTTTATGTTTTCATGTGTATTTAGTAATTTTATGGTAAGTTGTATGTATAGATAGGTAGTAGTTAAACTGCATACAAATATATTGTACATAACATTGGCGTGCGCTTGAGGAGTGCCAGGTGTGCCAGGACACCTCCCAAAGTATTGTAAATGAGTTCTGCAATTTAAGTTTAAGAGTAAGATGTCCGTATTTTCACTGATGTTGCTCAAATTAAATATAATTTACTCTAAAATAATTGGTAAAAAATAAATTATGCTTCATAACAGAATAAATAAAACAAAATGTTGTACATTTTCATGCAATGAGCATGTCTATGATTATCTATGATAATCTATGATTATGGTTATCATAAACATTCATATGTATAGCTATTTATTATTTCTGAATAATTTAGAAAAATTATAATTAAATCAGAAACAGTAGGTGATATGTCTAAGGGAGTTTAGATTTAATCTAGGTAACCTTAAAAGAACCTAAACATCTTTCTATTTCCCTAAAAATTATCTATAGATCTTAAGTATTTAAATATGAGTTGAGTATACAACCCTGTAAGATAAATGGAAAATATAAATAAAAAACGCAAATAAAGACCATGAGAGAATTATAACATGAATGCAATCCTATAGAAATAATTTTTTAATTATTATTATTTTGCAATAAACTAATAATTATATTAACATTAACATATTTTATACTGATAGACACCTATTGACAGTGATGTATTATTGGGTGTAACCAAAGATTAAAACTATTATTTTTATTATGATACACAACTACAACTAAACTTTTATTACAAATATTATTGTCAGAAATTATGTTGTTGTTTATAACATGTTTTTACTAGGTATATATTACTTATTATCTATATCTATAGAATATACATTTAAATTTTATAACGCTATTAAAAGTGATGAGTTCAATAGCAATTAAGTATGCTAAAGAAATTCATTTTTATATTTGTGTTTATAAAGTCGTCAATATATGATGTAATATGTGCATAGGCGGAAATTGGGGGGGGGGGGGGCTTGGGGGGGCTTAGCCCCCCTAAATTATTAAATTTCGTAGTATAAAATATTGAAATAGGTACTTATTTTGCAACAATTGACATTTAAGCCCCCCCTAAAATTCAATCAAATCTCCGTTTATGAATATGTGACAAAACTAGAAAAATTTATATATCTTTTAATTAAAATTAAATAAACATGGATAACTCTGATCGTGCATAAATTAAAGGGTACTTGAAAAAAATTAAAATAGTTTTAACACAAGTAATAACATCAGTTTATGTTAAAATAAAAACATTAGAAATTATTAAAGTTATTGGAGATTAAAATTAAATTTATTGTTGAACTTTATTATGACTAATTCATTTTATTAAACTTAAAATACTTAAAATAATAAAATAAACTATATACACAAGTAAAGAATCCAATAAGTAAAAGTAAAAACGTGAAATAATTAGATTAAATTCATAACCTAACCATTAAACAATTAAAATTGAATCTGATAGGCCTTAAAAATGTGTATTTTTTCCATGATACATTTTTAAATAAGTCACAGTGTTTCACTGTCTTTCTCAGTTCTCCGTTAATGCTAAAATGGTCGATTACGAATAAAATTATATATACTCGTATATGAATCACGAATTTACTTTTGTTATTAGCGTGTGTATATGATCTTCGAATAAACGCACACTTCTTATATTTTCAACAAAGATCGATCTCCGAAGGACAATATATAATTGCCTCTGTGGGATATATAATTTTTTTAATCGAGTGTTGTATTAGTGCACCTATTATTTAGACGCTGTATAGGTATCATTTGTATGTTTCGTCGTACGCGGAACTCAATGGAATCTAAAATTATTATACCAATGATTTGGAAGGGTTTTTGGTGATTCAGTAATTGACACTGTGAACACGAAACACTGAATTGACGACGCAACATCAGCATATTAATGTTCTAACGTTCGTTACGACATGGATATGAATATAATGAAAGTGGAAAATAATGTGGAAGAAAAAAATTTTACCAAGTAAACGAGGGTAGAGTGTGGAACTGATCACCTTGTGTATAAACGTGCAATTCGCATATAACATTATTCGAGCACACAACATGTGCATGCATCTCTTTTCTCGAAGACATTGACGTTGTGGTCAGGAACATCGGACCGGTTATAGTTACCGCGCGTAAACGTGTGGTTCAAGGTAGTCGCACTATTAAAATTTTCTTAAACAAATACTCAATGCTAGTGGCGTACGTATAGACACATTATCATATCCGTATATAAGCTGCTGCAGCCGATAGCGTGCTAACAGGTATAGTGTTCTGGTCGCGCTTCGTTTCCTGTGAAACGAGTGCGATATAACAATTATAATATATCGTTATTATAATAATTATATTGTGAATGTTATAATATTATTAAAATACGATTAACAAATGTGGCAGATTGTGCTATACCCCTCGTTAGGTATTCGTTGAAATCCACTCACCGTGATGTTATGACCGGTCTAATGCGTACGCATAATCGTCTACGTACGTACATTTCGTGGCGTCACGAACATATTTTGACCATTCGAGCAAATATTGAAATTTATTACGTTGTATTTTGTTCATTGACTGGGACCAAGGTACTAAAGGTCTAGTACTATGAACGTACATAAAATATATTTAAATATACAACGTAGTAATCGTGTCATTTTTAAAGAAAATTTTTACACAGCAATATCAAAATTGTTCTCCAAAAATCATATATTTATGAAGGATTATAGCAATCAATAAGAACGCAAATACATGCAAATACATATTTAAGACTGTTATTTATCTGTGAGTACTTAAAGATTGTGTGGTATAGACAAGGGCGGCTTTTAGGGGGGCCATAGGGGCCATGTTTCCCCAAGACGAGATATCTTACTCTTTATTTTGTCAAATATTTTTATTAATGTAATTATGAATATTCATAATTTGTATATACGTAAATGGTAATATTTTTATCCAAATTAATTAGGTATTATCTGATAACGAAATTATAAAAATTGATAACATGATACGAAAGTTTAGTCAGAACCACAATTCTACCTACTTCACACTACCTAAATAATAACTCATTTAATACACTAATTTTTTCTACATTATATACTTGCTGACTAATTTTATTATAGTTTAAATGTTTACCTAATAAAAAATATTGCTCCCCCAGGCTAATAACTAAAGCCGCCTCTGGAATAGACATACTATCGGATATAGCTATAATTTATTTAAAAGCAAAAAATCTAGGAAAGTTTAAAGTATATCAGCGTGATGGCATATAAAAGAGTAATTTATATTTAAAATGGATATTCCTAGACTATATATATATAGACTGTAGTAATTATAGAAAAGCTTCCAATTATAACAAAAATATAATAAAGACAATATTGATAATGAAATCCATCAAGTGCTTTTCCAGTAGTTAATTATTTTTATTACATTTTCATAATTTAATTAAGCCAATTTCACATATATTGAATAAATAATAATTTAATTTGATTATAAATCATTGTTAAAATTGTTGACATTTTTTTTCTATCGTAAAATAGTTAAATAATGACTTATCAAATTTAAATAATCCCAATTTAGCTGCTCACGCTACACAAAACCTTATAATTATTTTAATCACAGTCATATCAATTAGATATACTTACAAGAAACACTAATGGTTTTTTTGGTAATTATTATTTACACAATTTACTCCAGACAAAAAATGTGTTTTTTTTAAAAGTTTATATAGAAATATAATCTAAATATATATCTAACTCAAAAGTGTTAACTAAAAAAGTAAATACATTCTAAAATCTGTTGTTTTTTATGATGATTATATATTAATAATTTGTTTGTTTTCCAAGCAAGAAATTACACTATAATTTATGAATGCATAATTTTTATGACATTTATGTATACATGCATGTATATGTATAGCATATGCCTATAGACTATCATAGTTATGAATATTCTGATTATACGGTTGTTATTTTAAATACAAGGTTTAGGTTGTGGTTAAAATTTAGTAAGTTGTTCTATTGTGATCGTATAATTGTATAGTACTTAGTTGAATAATGTATCTACTTGAATGGGTTAGTACTTATTTTTAATATACATGTTATATATATATAATATAATACAATATATGTACGAGTGTTCTTATGTTTATACTATACATCTTTGGTTTATGTATTTTATGACTATGAGAATGCAAATGAGGTGAACCAAAATAATACATTTTAATAAAATGGTATGTTATTTTTTACACCTATAGAAGTTTATTTTTTTAAATCAAGTAAAAATAAAGTATAGTTAAATTATTTCGGTTAGAGATGCTTTCTGATTACTAGTTATCGCAATAGGTATTATCTACTTAATTTATTATTATAAATAATAATAAATAAAACATATTTTAACATATTTCATTACTAATTCGTATATATGTAACTCGTATATGCGTGTGTGTGTGTATTATATCTATTTAAAATTAAAATACATTTTTAACTATATTAGTTAAATACCAATAAGATCCAGACTAAAAATTGTTTATCAGTTATATTTAATATTACACCTCATACATATTTTAATGTTATAAAATTCTAGAAATAAAAGAATTAAATAGTTTGGAGTTGCAATTTTAATTCCCATTCTGTATCTATGAGTAAAATAAACGTTTTAACTTAAAAAATACTGATTTAAGATGTTTTACAAAGTATAAGTATCATATTTATTTATAAGTATCATATTTACTTTGTTTTACAAAGTATAAGTATCATATTTATTTAGAAATAATATTCTGATACTATTTAATGTAAAATAAAATAATAGATAAAATAAATATTTTCTATAATCAATGCTTATACTAGTAGATTTCAAAATAATAGTCATGAATTTCATCATATGTATAGGATAAATTATAATAGTTAATGACAATGCCTTGTACATTTGGTATTAGTATAATAAGTATGATAGGTTTACATAAATAATTATATATTAGTAATTGGTACATAGGTATAATATAATATTATTTAAGCTATTTACTACTAAAGCACAGAATGAACTAAATCGCATATACTTTGTGATTATACTTTTTAACTATTTCAACAGTAATATTTATTTCGAAAAGATTTATTAAAACAGGTGCGTATAGGAAAAAGGATTCTGTCATTTTACATATTGTTTAATAACAAATATTTAGAGACTCGATTCCATTACGTTCATAAGCTATGAACTTGTTAATTAAAACGAGATTAATTCTATAGCACAACAATAATAAAAAAAATAAATAAAATCGTAACCGAGTTAGCAACGAATTTTCTAGAAGAAAAATAATAAATATTGAACAACTATATTATATAATATATTTTATTATAACTCTATAAAACCGTGATCCGTGGAGGATATCCTGTGTATAGAATAGGTACACCTTGAAATCTAGGTGGGTGGTGGTCAATGGATACGTCAGGAGATATGTGATAAGTGAAATATAAGTCAAGTGCAAAAAACATTTGAAGTACGACTTGTATATTATACACTCAGCGGGCGTGAGTCACGTTCAGGTAGGGGGGATAGTGTACAAACGAGGGCTGACGGTATGTTTTCATCGCGTTCCGTAGGAACACTCGTTAAATCCAAACTTTGTTAGATATTTATCGCAAAACCGTTGCCAACAGATTTTCATTTTCTTGTGAAACGATTTATATAAACGGCTCACGTTGCTAATGAATGATGTGAACGAATAAGTAATACATTGTAAGACGTAGTCTTGATTTGTTTCGTTCAATTGCAACTTTTTTCCAGGTGAGTGTGGTCATATATAAATATATAATTCCAGTTTCGTGAAATATACGTCACAAGTAACTAAACTCATAACATACGTCATTCGTATTATATTTCCGATAAAACAATACTACAATAATTCTACACACAATATGTTTAGGTATGCATTCTTTCAACTTGTTTTTAACGGAATACCTACATTATTCATATCGAAAAAATATAAAAACAAAAATAAGTTGGCAATTATTACATACAGCGTGTTATAAATAAATCGAGGGTTCCGGGAGATGTCTTATTACATCATTAATCACCTTTTTAACTACGCCACTGACATTAAGAACATTAATACATATTTTATATATTTATTTATATATATATATATATTTTTTTTATTTATTGTTTTTCGTTCATGTAGACATAAGCGGAGATTTTATTGAATTTTAGGGGGCTTACATTTTTCTTTGCATAGCTATTTTAATAATATATTTAATACGTTGAAACATTTTCAAATAATTTTGGGGGCTAAACCCCCCAAGCACCCCCAATCGTCGCCTATGCATGTAGATTTGTTATAAGTAACATTTAACTGTACTAACTCATAGAGGGAGCTACCAGTCGTGTCTACTTTTGAAAAACAATTTAAATGTACCGACGTGACGTCACAAAACACACGTCACTCCACTATCAAGAAATAATCCTACTGTCGCGTTACATTATCAACCAGTTTTCATTCAGTGCATTCGTTCCTGTCGTCGTTGTCGTTATTGTGATTATTTTGATATTTTAACATATTTTAACGCTGTTCGATTAAGTATTCGTCCGCTCAAAACAATTCGTGTTCTAATATTCGCACATAATATCTATTCGTATTATATTATTATTATTATTATTATTATTAATATTATTATTATGTTAAGTTTATGCGAACATACGTATGTAAACAGTGGCGTTTTTTACTTCGGTTGAGAAGTATTTACACCATCATGATCGTCTGACTAATTTATTTTTTCCACCGAAAAATACGAAAATTCGAACTATCAACCTTGATCTCGTTGGACTCGATGAAACATTAAACGTTAAACTGACCGCACCTACGAGAATACTCGACCCCAGTTACCGAAAAGTATGTCATTCATGATGGTCGACCGTCTGCCTGTTCCCAAATTGTCCACGTATATTTCGGCCACCGTGTTGTCGATATCGGCAGCCACTTATTATTCGGTCAAATATAGCTCCGATGCAACCAACGAGCCCGGTGTCAACACTGCTCAGGTCAGCGTCGAAGACCCGTCGAAAACGGACCCGATCGATGTTTATTACGAACAAATGCTCAATGTGCTGGCGTTCATGTTGTACGACCCATTGTGTTTTTTGGTAAGAAAAATATTCGATAAATATTAAGTTATTGATCATTTAATTTCGAGTATGCATTAATATAATATGTAATTAAAGTTTGGGATTTAATAATCATTTTGTGTAGGTACTTATGCCATTTAGTCGAAATATTAGTTGTTTTTATAATATTATCAATAAAAAAAAAAAAGCTTTGAATTATGTATAATATATCTTATCATAGATTCCAATGAAATGTAGTCCATGAGATAAATATAAAGTTTTAAAAAAAAATAAAATAACAAACTTTTTTTATTCTTATCAAAAAATAACCATCAGTTATACATTTCATGTATAGACAAGTTCTGTCGTTTTACTACTATGGTATTGAGGGCGAAGGCATTTTATATTCAACTTCGTTACATATATGTTTATTTTTTACTTTCAAATAGTTAATATAACAGGTGGGTCTGTATCTGATTACAAAAACAAATTATACACATCTACATATTATCGTACACAAATGCGTTACTGAGAAAATTGTGACAATTTAGTAAAAATATATTTAGGTAATCAATTTTTAATTTATTAAAATATTTAAGGAATATTAGTTATAAATAAATTATTGTTTATGATTTATTTATTAGAACGAGTTAATATTTTTGTTTGATTAAAATTGAATTATTAAATTATGAGAAATTTAAATATGTGTGCCAATTAATTTAAGTCTGTATAAGGTATAATATTATAACTATAATCACTCATTGGATCAATAGTTATTTTAAACATTTGATTTAATTATATACCTACCCGTATAGTTAAATTGTTTTATTTTAATGTTTGTCTATTAGAAAATGTAATTATAATTTTAAAGACTATTTATCTATCTACGTTCTTTTGGCTAGGTTATTGTGTTATCTAAGAATTTTTTTTCTCCAAGGTAAAAAATTTGTTGATAATTCTTTTGCTTCGTTTTCAATTTTTGTTTGTTTCAATTTGTTATACATTTTTATCTTAATGAACTAACATTAGTTTTTAATCCTTTTAATAAATATACAGCCGCGTTTACAGCTGTAAACAAATCTATTAGTTGATTTTCAAAGATATTACCAACACTGTTAAACTGCTAGAAAGTTTAATTTTACATAATTACCATAAAAGCTATTTTAAATTTTATAATTTTATTTTTTATTGATTTCGTCTCATTATGATTTTCTTGTTTTTTGTTACAATTTTCAAAAATATCCGTTAATGTACTTTTAATTTGGTTATAATTTAAGATAGTAGGTAGCTTTACAAGACTCAGCGAGACACTCCCACCCAGCATTAGATCACAATTATTTTATTTTTTCTTCCGATCGTTGTAGACCAGTCAAAAGCAAATACCACTTTTTGTTGAGACCTTAAAATATGAATACAAAAGCTGAGCTCTTACCAAAATCTGTAATAACGCGCGGCTTGCATGACCACTAAGGCAGTGAAGTTGTTGCATTTCCATGTTTTTTGTAAATGGTTATATTTATTGCTGAGTGAGCTTTAAAATATGTTCCGTTAAACTCTAAATTTAAACAAAAAAAAATTATATTGCAATAAATGCAATTTTGGCGATTTTTTTTAATTTTACAGTAATTTTAACTATTTTTCATAATTTTTGTTTACATTTAAGATTATATAACTTAATATATTAAATAAAAGTAACTAAACGTAGCAGTGAACAAATTTCTATATTTGTTGTTATATTTACTTATTATTTCTATAGAGTGATTATCGCATTTTGGTCGTTAAGATAAAAACTTGTCCCTCAATAACATATACTATCGTCGATCAGCATTCAGTTATATTTAAAAATACCGAAATAATTAAATTTTTTTAAATTTTTTTAATGCAATTTTTAAATTTTAAATTTATTTTAATGTAATAATGCAATCAATTTAGTGTGTTTTTGCAATAACTTCACTGCCCTAATGATCACACACGTATTTAAAATCGGCTAATAGGTATACACGTTGTTGATTAAATGACATAATGGATTAAACAAATGATTAAGTGATTTTGGCCAACTTTTTCTTGAATAAATTTTGTCGATTAGATAATAACCTGATTAAATTATTAAATTACGTGATTAATTTATTTGGTAAGTGTCTAACGAAAGCAATAATACCATTTCACAGTGCCACTTAAATATTTTATTATCAACAGGGACCTGGAGCCCTAAATAATAGTAGGGCCCAGGGCTGCAGCCCCCCCACTAAGTTAGGCTCTAATGCTTCCTCTACACTCTGGCGAGCTTGCCTCATTCTAGAGGTTGTACGAGGCGAGGCGCTAGCTCTACACTCTCGTCGAAGTGACGTGAGACAACCATATAAATTCTCGTTATATTAATCATTTTTATTATAAGCTTCGTCTCATGTCTCGTGTCCTTTAACTCGCGACAAAAAAACTGACCGAACGGAGCGTGCACGAGGTGAGGCGAGATAAGACGAGACGATACGAGTGAACCGACTACACTCTCGTACTCGCGTTACCTCGCGTCGTCTCGGCGAGAGTTTAGAACTAGCATAAAATCTGCTTCCGAGGTATGTATAACTATTTACGTTTTCCAACTTTATCCGGTCCATTTTATTGGTGTCTACTTGTTATCTGTTGTCAACTAGTTTCTTTGTCTTCATCTTATTAATATATTCATTGTATTATTGTTTAAGTGTGGCATGTATTTTTCAAACCATTCTTTCTAGTTTTTCTTCACTATATCTATTATTATAGTAATATCATCTTTGAATCACAGAATTTGAATTAGTTTTCCATCGATCTGGATTCTAATAATTCATATATTAGAACTAAAAGCCGAATACGTTTAAAAATAAAAAATTGTAAATCCTACAAAATGTTTAAAATTTCTCAAATGAAAAGCAATATTTATGAGCTATGAAAAACAGCATAACGTTTTATTGTTTAAATTGTTTTCATTAATTTAAATTATTTATCAACAATATTCATTTGGTACATTTTTATTTTTATTCGTTTATTATTTTACGATTTTTACCAAAGTAGGATAATAAAAATAATTGATAGTTTTAAATGATACAAATAGATAAAAAATTTTGTAAGATATTTATATTTTATATAACATATTGCATTTTTCATTAAAAAATTGGATAATGAAGATTCAGGAAATAAGTTTATTTGTTATTCCTATTTCGAATTAAATAATTAGTTTTTAATTTGTTCGATCAACCAGGTGACCTCTAAACTATATTTTCTCTGTGTAAATCACAAGTATTATTGTATACCCTTGCTATTATAGAAAAAACCTGTTTTTAGTTAACATTTTCAACAGGTATTAGTTTTTTTTATGTTTAGGAAGTACTTTTATTTACTTAGTTCGACAATGTTTAACAAGAATTTTTAACATCCGTATTCATTTAAATAAAATAAATTGCAACTTATAATAACATCGAGTTATTAAAATAATAACAGGTGTATAAGGATATTATAATATTTTACCACAATATCACGTATTTTGTTTGAGCTTATATAGTTGTAAAAGTTTTTTATATCTCAGTTTATAAGTATATTTTTTCACCTTTGTGTTTTTTATTGTATTTTATAATAATAATAATAATAATAAATACGAATTTGGTGGTAAATTGTTATGCATATTTGTTTAAACTGCAAATCGTCAATCAGACAATACTTAGGTATTGGTTTTATAATTCAAGAATAACAGCCCGAATAATAAAATAAGTGAAGATAGTGGTTTTATTTATATTTTATTAACATTTTATATATATAAGTATTGAAATTAAATTTTATATATTTAAAAAATTATTGAAGAATGATAATAGAAATAAGATATATATAAGAAAGAATTATATAATGCTATAAATGATATGGTTGATACTCGTGTCAATAGGATTCGACCTATCTTTGAACTGCCTTGATCTTAGAAAATTGCAAAGAACATAAAAAAGAAGTTAAATTACAATTAGATTAGAATTACAAGAATAATATCTTAATCAGAAACACTTGATGAGGATAACAATGTCATTGTGATGTCAATGTATCTGTTCATATTCAAGTTACTGTGTCTTGTACTGTATTTGTACTTGTTTTAAAAATCGAATATTTTCAAATAGAATTACAAAATGCAAATAGCAACTATTTTTTTATGTTATCATTATATTTTAATTCAGAGATAAAGGACCTGATAAATAACTCTGTACATTTTACAGATCCAAAATCGGTCCAGTTAGTTAATTCATTTGAAGTGATGTCAATGGACTCCTTGTTCATGTTCTTTAAGCCTAGTAAATATTAATTTTGTGCTAAAAGCTAAACTATTGTATTAATGTGTTATTAAATGGTAATATTTTTTTAATAATAAAAACAAAACTTATCAAGCTGATACCTGATTTGTATTTTATCTATTAAATTTATAAAACTGTTTTATTTTGAATAGTGACTTATCGATTCTGTAAATATCTACGCAATCCTCAAGTAGACGTTAAATCACGTATACAGATAAAACATTAAAAAATAAAAAAAATATATTATATTCCAGCTTATTTGGAGTAAAAGTTTGTGAAAGGTGGATCATGAAAAGAAAAATCTGTAAAAAATAACTAATATTATAATAATAAATAGTTTCAAAATTAAGTTTTCGTTCTAAGAAAGTTTAAATTAAAAAGATTACAATTATTGCATTTTTTTATTAATTTGGGAATTTTTAAATATTTTCTTTTTGAACTGTAAAATTAATTTAATTATGAGTAGATAATAATAATAAAGCAGTGCATTTTTATTTATAGTAAATTACTATAAAATGTATTTACATTTCTTATTTTAGATTCTGAACGGAGTGAAGAATGTATTGATTTTACAATGATGTGTGTTTTTTTTTTTTTTTTTTTTTTTTTTTTTGTGTCTGTCGACACGTTTTGGGGCAGTAAAAATGCTTCGATTGCCTTATGTAGCAACTTTTCTGAAAGGAAAGTGAATCTATTTGGTACTTTGGGGGGTCAAAAGTTAAAAATTTCCAATATTTTTTAAATGCGACGGGAAAAACCATAAAAAAATTTGGGAAAAACGGGAGTTTTTACGCAAAACCAGTTTTTGACATAATCAAATTTTTTATTTTGCTATAACTCAAAAACTAATCGATGTAAATACTTGAAATTTTCACCAAATGTTTAGATTAGCGTTCTCTATACACCATTAAATTTTCAAAGTATTTTGACTTTTATGAAGCTGTTTATAGACAATTGAAATTTTCAATATTTTTAAATATTTTTTTTTTAAATAACGATAAAATTTTTTTGGCTGCCTAGAAAATCTTGAAAATTTAATACAAGGTTTCTTATAAGTTGTTCCTTAACTGATAAAATAAAAACTAAAATCGTAAGTCACAATTTTTTTTTATAAGTGCTCAAAGTTACAATTTATACGAAATATGTAAAAATCACGATAATTGGCAAGTTATTTTGTAGATAAAAATTCATAAAATTTTTTCTGTTCATACTTAAGGATCAAAATTTTAACACGAGGTTATGTATAAGCTACTCTTCAAAAATCTTTAAAAAAATTTCTACCGGAATTAGAGGAAAAAATTTTATGATTGTTTGAAATTTAAATATTTACGAAATTGCATAAAATAGCGATTTATTCTCAAACGATTTTAAATATTTTTTATAATTCAAAAAGTATAAATCGCAGATTTTTGAAATTTCTACCAGCTGTTAAGATTGGTATTTCCTTTATGTCATATTTTTTTCAAAATATTATATTGATTTTTAAGCCACTTATAGGCATTTAAAATATTCGATTTTTTTACATTTTTTTTTTATAATCGGTGATAAAAAAAATTTGGCTCGTACAAAATACTTGAAAATTTAATAGAAGATTCCACAGAAGTAGTTCTTAAAGTCATTCAAAAATTATTAAAATCCATAGGCACAATTTTTTTTTATAAGCGTTTGAACAGCGAATATTGACAAAAAATTACATGTAAAATATAATATACTGTATAATATTCTAGACTGACAAAGATATCGGTTTTTTTTAAAATGCTCTAACTCAAAAATGAAAAACCGCAACAACTTGAAATTTTCACCAAATCTTTATATTGACGTTCTCTATACATGGTTAAGATTTCAAAGTATTTTGACATATTTTGACTTATTTATAGACAATTTAAATTTTCGATTTTTGTTAAATTTTTGTTTTAAACATCTATAAAATTTAATTGATTGAGCGAAAACTCTTGAAAATTTTATACTAGGTTTATAATAAGTTAAACTTATCGTAACTAACAAATATCTGTGATCGGTTAACTAAATTTTTTTTTATAAGCCCTTAATTCTCAAATTTGTATAAAATGTGTAAAAATCACGATAATTTGCAAGTTATTTTGTAGATAAAAATTCATAAAATTTTTTTTGTTCATACTTAAGGTACAAAATTTTAACACTAGGTTATCTATGAGCTACTCTTCAAAAATCTTTAAAAAAATTTCTACCGGACTAAGAGGAAAAAATTGTATGACTGTTTGAAATTTAAATATTTACGAAATTGCATAAAATAGCGATTTATTCTCAGACGATTTTAAATATTTGTTATAATTCAAAAAGTATAAGTCGCAGATTTTTGAAATTTCTACCAGCTGTTAAGATTGGTATTTCTTTTATGCAATATTTTTTTCAAAATATTATATTGATTTTTAAGCCACTTATAGGCATTTAAAATATTCGATTTTTTTACATTTTTTTTTTATAATCGGTGATAAAAAAAATTTGGCTCGTACAAAATACTTGAAAATTTAATAGAAGATTCCACAGAAGTAGTTCTTAAAGTCATTCAAAAATTATTAAAATCCATAGGCACAATTTTTTTTTATAAGCGTTTGAACAGCGAATATTGACAAAAAATTACATGTAAAATATAATATACTGTATAATATTCTAGACTGACAAAGATATCGGTTTTTTTTAAAATGCTCTAACTCAAAAATGAAAAACCGCAACAACTTGAAATTTTCACCAAATCTTTATATTGACGTTCTCTATACATGGTTAAGATTTCAAAGTATTTTGACATATTTTGACTTATTTATAGACAATTTAAATTTTCGATTTTTGTTAAATTTTTGTTTTAAACATCTATAAAATTTAATTGATTGAGCGAAAACTCTTGAAAATTTTATACTAGGTTTATAATAAGTTAAACTTATCGTAACTAACAAATATCTGTGATCGGTTAACTAAATTTTTTTTTATAAGCCCTTAATTCTCAAATTTGTATAAAATGTGTAAAAATCACGATAATTTGCAAGTTATTTTGTAGATAAAAATTCATAAAATTTTTTTTGTTCATACTTAAGGTACAAAATTTTAACACTAGGTTATCTATGAGCTACTCTTCAAAAATCTTTAAAAAAATTTCTACCGGACTAAGAGGAAAAAATTGTATGACTGTTTGAAATTTAAATATTTACGAAATTGCATAAAATAGCGATTTATTCTCAGACGATTTTAAATATTTGTTATAATTCAAAAAGTATAAGTCGCAGATTTTTGAAATTTCTACCAGCTGTTAAGATTGGTATTTCTTTTATGCAATATTTTTTTCAAAATATTATATTGATTTTTAAGCCACTTATAGGCATTTAAAATATTCGATTTTTTTACATTTTTTTTTTATAATCGGTGATAAAAAAAATTTGGCTCGTACAAAATACTTGAAAATTTAATAGAAGATTCCACAGAAGTAGTTCTTAAAGTCATTCAAAAATTATTAAAATCCATAGGCACAATTTTTTTTTATAAGCGTTTGAACAGCGAATATTGACAAAAAATTACATGTAAAATATAATATACTGTAGAATGTTCTAGACTGACAAATGATATCGGTTTTTTTAAAATGCCCTAACTCAAAAACGAAAAACCGCAACAACTTGAAATTATCATTAAATCTTTATATTGACGTTTTCTATACATGGTTAAGATTTCAAAGTATTTTGACTTATTTATAGACAATTTAAATTTTCGGGTTTTCTAAATTTTTCGTTTAAAAATAAAATATACTTATATAATATTTATAAATAACATTGTATTATATTCTAGACTAACATATGAACTCCGTTCAGAATCGTTATTCGTATACAATGATATCTATCATTGCATTCAAATTTAACAAATCCATTATAATAATGACCTATCCTATAAGCGAGGTGCACTCCACCCCTAACTGTACAGCAGAGCGAGGCCCATCCGGTTCTTTTTTTATTTAGAGTTACTATGTTGTGCTTTGGTTTATGATAAAAGTGTCTGGCACTTCTGTGTAAAATAATCGTTTTTTTAGTCTTTAAAAGATAAGTCTTAACGTTTAATATAATTAGAAGATCCTAATCAATAAAAATACATTTATAATACTTCAATTTTAAATCAATATTTATTAATAACATTATTATAAATTTAATACAATTAAATAAATTATCAATTAATTATAATTATTAGACGTAATTTTTATTTTAAACTGTTAAAGTCAATAATTTAATTTTCCATATTATCATAATAATTAACCTGATGTATTTCGTTTGGTCTGATTTATCTGTAAACTATTTTACAAACACATGGTTATTAAATCTATTTTTAAAGTAGGCCTATCTAATTATGCTGCAAATTAAATTTTGTTCAATAGTAAAAATACCACCTATTAAATATTTTTAAGATTTTTGTTCAATTAACAAATCTAAAAAATTAAAGTTTAGTTATTTTATCTTACGTACGCATTTATTTACATTTTAGATTCTGAACGGAGTGATGGAATCTATTGGTTTTACAATGATGTGTGTTTTTTTTTTTTTTTGTGTCTGACGACACCTTTTTTGGCAGTAAAAATGCTTCGATTTGTTTAAGCAGCAACTTTTCTGAAAGGAAAGTGAATGTAGATGGTACTTTGGCAAGTCAAAAATCCAACTTTTTCAATACTTTTTAAAAAAATCGAAAAAAACTATAAAAAAATGTTAACTGCAATTTTAACATATTTGTATGAGAATAATAAATAATACAATATTTAAATACATTAACTATAATTGAAACTGTTTAAATAACAACCGTTAACATATTTATCGACTATCATGTTTCACAGTTATTTTAAAATAATTTTATGAGATATTAATAGTATTTTAAATTCTGAACGGAGTGATGGAATTTATTGGTTTTACAATGATGTGTGTTTTTTTAAATTTTTTTTTGTGTCTGACAACATCTTTTTTGGCAGTAAAAATGTTTCGATTTGCTTAAACAGCAACTTTTATGAAAATAAATTGAATGTAGATGGTATTAGAGCGAGTCAAAAATCCAACTTTTTCAATTCTTTTTAAAAAAATCGAAAAAAACTATAAAAAAATTACGAAAAAACGGGAAATTTTACGCAAATCACGTTTTTACAAATTACATTTTTTTAAAATGCTCTAACTCAAAAACCAAAAATCGCAACAACTTGTAATATTCACCAAATCTAGAATCTAGACTGACAAACTATATCGCTGTATGCAACTGCCAACCCATCCTAATTGGAAAATATATTTATCGTGTCAAAATAAAATATACTTTTTACAATATTTATAAATAACAATGTATTATATCCTAGACAAACATATTAACTCCGTTCAGAATCGTTATTCGTATACAATGATATCTATCATTGCATTCAAATTTAACAAATCCATTGTAATAATGTCCTATCCTATAAACGAGGTGCACTCCACCCCCAACTGTACAGCAGAGCGAGGCCCATCCGGTTCTTTTTTTGTATATGTACTTATTATATATTTATAGTTAAATTACAACTTAAAATGTAATTTATAATTTTTCAGGTCCTGTGTAACGGTGCAATTTGTAGTATAGTGATGATAGGAGCTGTTGTACAATCCCTTGTTCTTGGGAACCTAAGACCTGTAGAACACGTACAATTTCGTGAACGCTTATGGAATTGGGTTATTTACAAATTTATTTTTATGTTTATCATCCTTAAAGCGTATACATTGGATAAAGTAGCTCTTTGGCTATTTTGGTATTCTACTTTGGGATTTCTTCATTTGATGACTAGTCTGTGTAAAGATCGATTTGAATATGTAAGTATATAACTATTTTCAGTTTATTAAAGCACAATTAAATTTTATTTATAAATAATCGACTTTGTATATGATGTATTTTAATTCAAAACCGGTCCGGTCGTACATTATAAATATAAAAGTACTCCAGGCTACATAGTTATTTATACATTTATTATTATAGTGTTTGTGTACTTACTATTAAATATATTGCATTCTGAGGAAGAAAATTATAATAATTTTAATCAGTTAGGTGATAATTGAAAAATAATTATGCATTTACTCAAACATTAGTTTTTATGACGTCAATATATTTTAGTAAATATCAATGACATCAATAATTCAATTAAAATTTATGTTTCATCATTCATTTTAATTTACTTATACATTAATTATAAATGAATCTTTAAATTTTATAGTTACATATACATATTATTTTATAATTAGCACCAAAGTGAAACTTATAGAAACAAATACCTTGATCTTAATAAACGATAATCCTACTAAACTGTATATCTAAACCTCTGTAACGGATATCCGTGAAATTCATAAATGTTATTCTTGTGGAATTTCATCTTATCAAGTTTGATTTTCTTAACATTGAAGTAATAAACATTTTTAATTAAATTTTAATTATGTGTAAAATGTATCTTTGTTGTCGATTAATAAATTATGAGGAAATTATGTCCACATTTTTATTTATTATTTTTCATAATTTAATTATTTATTTGGCTGTATTTAAAATCTAAGTGTGTATATAAAAATGTATGACAGACTTTTTTAAAAATATTCTTCAGTGCCTATAGTAAAACTTTTAAATTTATAATTAAAACAGAAAATGGTAATATTTTGTTATTTTCAGTTGGATTTTATGGAAAGTTATGGAAATAACAATAAAAAATGAATGATGGTAAATGTCTTACATAAATTAATCAAAATATTATGTAGTTGATAAATGACCATATCCTATCAGGATTTTTAGTAAAATCTTCAATTTTTTTTATGTTTGACACATTCTGTTCATAAAGTATAACTTGTAATATTATATATTTATATATAATATTATTTTTCTTAACAAATATATGGTAAACTGTAAACTTGTATATGATATACAATTCATATGATGAAATATGATTTGTGATAGCATCATGCACAAGTAATTTACAAGTTATGTACCAGATGTTTTGTCTTCATAAATTTAGTAACTTGTTTTATAATTCATTAGATAATTTAAAAAAAAAAAATAATATATTTTTAACCTTTGAACAGATTATAAAAAAAAATGTTTATTTAATTGTATGATTTTATCTTGTGGGAGCTACGAATAAGCAATTTAAATATAAATCAACTTTCATAAATATAATATTAAAACATATTATGTTACATTAACATTGCTATTAAATAATAATGAAAAATATGAAATGTATATTAATTATTTTGTAATATACATTTTTATTAAAGGATAGTGGATACCTATTGTAATACCTATTTTTTAATTTTTATGTAAATTAAGTATAAATAAACTATTTCGTTTTTATTTGATGGTACTAATGATTGAATCGGATGTGCTTATATCTAGTTACTTAAAATAATAATTATTTTTATGAGTTAGTAGTTATTAATTAACCAAATATATTTTTGAATTGATCATTTATTTATGATTAAGTACTCATTTTATTTAACTTATATTATTATTTAATATTTGTTTAGTAAAGAATTTTAAATAAAAACAAATTTTAACAGTTCTATATTTTAAAATGTTGATAACTATAAAATGTTTCAATTGTTTGCTGAAATCAAAGAAAATATTCTTTTTAAAAGGTAATAAAATCCATATATGTTCAAAGTTCAATCAGTGATTCATAACCGTAAAATATCTGCTATATAGTATATAATTGCATGAAATCAATAGTTAAAATAAAAACAAATTATACCATTGTGGGAAATCAAAAATTTAAACAAAAAATTTGTTTATATTTGACTTATATTTTAGCATAACTTATACTCGTAAGTTCTTTGAATAAATGCAGGGAAGATTTCAACCCTTTAATTTACCTCTTGGCTGTGTAAAATATTTCCCTAGATAATGAATTAATGGTATTATTTATTTGTTATAAAATATTAAAATGAAACTAACTACAAATTTATTTTAAATATATTTATATTTTAATAATTTTCTATTTTTAACACATTATTTATAATGACCATGTAGTTAGCTACAGCTGCCATTAGGTGTTACGGTGGAGCTGCGTATCGCACCATTAGCTACCAAATAGGTAACCACTCAGTCTTAGCATTCTAGCTCTCACAAAATGCTAAAAAAAAATTTTGTTGTTGTTTTAATAACTTATACTTCATAAAAATATTTATTACTTAAAAGTTCAACGAATTCTTATCCAAGCACATTTTTCCATAATTACATTACATAATTCCATCCAATGTCCATCCTTAAGTTCCTTTGGGCTGACTACATTTTTTTAATAAAATTTGTAATAAATAATGTCAATTGATAAATCATGATCTACTTCTAGTAGATTTTCTACAAGAATACCCAGAAATCAGAGCCTTAAGGAGAGGAATTAAGAAATTAATCCAATATTTTTAGGCTTGTTCAATCAACCTCTAATTCCCTTTAACACTAATGATAATTATTAACATTAACTTAATTATAAATCTGTTTTACTTGTGATATTTTTCAGTTTATTTTCTTAATGACTGACTTGGCTAAAAATCGAAGTCAAATTTACTTTATATTAATTAATGATCATCATATGATTTAAAGTTATAATAATAAAATGAAATTGTATTTATCCTGTTTTATGATGAATATTATATTATACTTATTTCATGTTAATTATAAATAAATATTTGATGAGAAACATCCAATAACTATTACATAAATGATATGCAAAAATCATTTTGATGTACATTTTACAATGTTCTAATAATAAATCACGATTTTAATTTATTCTTTAAAACTTTTTTGTTTGCTATTATATTATTGTTTATTTATAAGGAAAGTTGGATTAATTAATACTTTTTTGGAGGCATTAAAAAAAAAAACTTAAAAAAAATAAATAAACTATTTAATAAAATTAACTTAAAAAATATTTGATAACATTACTGTTTATAGTTTTAAATAGTTAAGCATAAAAGACTTTAAGATGTATCAACATTTCATCAAAATATGCATTTCAAACCAAATATGCTCTAATCTAATAATTATTTTTCCACACATTTATAACATCGAAATAAATTAGCTTCACTTTCGTAGAGTTGGACTGTCTTTTAAAACATAAAGCATTCAGTGTTCTAATATAGTAAATTAAATTTAAAAATACTTTTTCTTGGTATATTCTTGTAAAAAAATCTACAACACAAAAATGTAAAGCTGAAAATATTTTAGGTAAAATGTTTAGTATTTTAAAATATTTTGAGATATTATTATTCCCATTATTTTTATATTAAACTATTTCTTAGAATTAAATTAAATGACAGATAAAAAAAATTGTTGACCTATTTTGTATAGCTACCAGATTTTGAAGAATAGTTATTATATAATTTTTTTCTTTAGTATTATGCAATCAAAATTAAAAATTAATTATTTATTTGTATTTTGGTTATAGATGTGGATGTCTATGGGAACTGGATCTAGAGTAAATTGGAAATATATTCATATGTCCATACTTTTATCTATTGGATTTATATTTTCTTTATTACTATTGAATTTTGCATATCTTGTCGGTCTCACATTATCAAAACACATATTTGCTTTTATGGTCATTGAGGTGATTATAATTTTTTTTTATTTTTAAGCAAACTCTTTTTAATTATTTTTTATTTTTACAGTGTCTTATGTTAGCTGGAAGTATTATCCATATATTTCTTCGGCATTATATCCAACTTTTTCATCGTAACTCTATAAATCATACTACCAGTCCTGGTAAATTTATTTATTATGCAGAATTAGGTTTAGACCTTGGTATACGTGTGATGGAAATTCTTCATTATTCACATGCAATTATATGGACTAGTTCATATCTTACAATGGCTGGTTTTGTAATATTTATGCATATGAGACAATTAATAAGTGATATTCAAAAAAGACTACAAAAACATAAAAATTTCCTGTGGGTACATTCTCATTTAGAAAAAAAGTAAGTGCAATAATTAAAAAAATAAATAATTTAAATGTGTATACTGCTGTTATAATTAATAATAATTGAATGTGTTCTAATGTCTTGTTCAAAGTTTAGTCATATGTAATATATATTTAAAAATTATGTATATGATTGTATAATTTATAATATTTAGTGATTTAGTTATTCTAAAAATGAAATTATTAAAATTTTGGGAATTAAAGTTGATGTTGCTAAATAATACAATAATATTCTTTTATTGAAATATTGTACATGTTATTTAAAGAAAATTTAAATGAAATGTAGAAAATAATTGACCCACTAGCCACAATTTAAATAATTTATAAATAAAACAGTTAAAAGTTTTTTTTCTTATGATATACTTATTTTAAAAATCCGTCTCTCTCTCTCATTGGCATTATAACTCTTTAAGAGTGTTCACCACTATCAAACCACCTTTCAGATTTCGTACTTTTTCTTTCCAGTGGGTTTTCATTATACCACAGCTTTAAGGTATTCTGAGTCTGATTCCTCATCACGTACCCAAACCATTTTATTCTTTGTACTTTCACAAAGTTGGTTATCCTTGAAACTTCTGTCATTTCTTAGATTTCTTTGGTCTTTCTTTGGCGCCAGCATCCCAGTTTGTTGCTGCATACTGGATGCAGTCTTGTAAAGAATACTTTTATTTTGTATTTAGAATACGTATTCGAATAAATGGATAAAAATGTATTCTGAATATATATTCGAATACATAAAGAAGTATTCAATAGGTACTATTAAAATATTTTTTTTTGCCAATTTATGTTAATTTTTGAATTGTTTGGGCAAATTTTACTATATAATACATAAAGTAAATGAACAAATAAATACTAAATATTACATATTTTATATCAGTTAATATTTAATATACCAAATATTCAAATATAGTTATTATTGAATTGTGAATACCAATTGTACAGTACACCATAATTCCAATGTAATCTTTTATAAACCTACATTATTTAAAAATAATCATATCCATTAGTCATTTATATTTCCACTGAAATGACAGATGTGAAAAACTATTGTTCGTAATTTATTATGTACTGTATAAAATAAGACCAACTGGATGGCAGATGATTCTTAGTATTTTGTTTTCGAACAATATACATTTTTGTTCCATTCTGCTTGTTAAAGGCCTTACCTCACATCCATATATTAGTGATTTATTGTAAAAATAATATAAAAAATACAATAATTAAAAACTAAATTCAATTTAGATTATTAAACTTACAGAGTATTAGTTTACATTAAATATTCCAAAAATTAAATTAATATAGAAATATATTTACATAGATATGTAAATTGTATTATATTTTTAAAAATATTTAATTTCTACCTTATCAAAAACTTTTGCTCAGAATTGTTTTTTCAGTACTATGGTATTGCTTTCAAATTTATATGAAATATATTTTAGAGATAAAGGGGTTAAGACAAAATGTAAATGATGTCTCATATTTTGTTTGGGGTACAAAGTAACTACACTATTTATTTTAGTTTATTTGGTTTATATGTGATTCACCATTTTCTATATCTTATTTGATAAGTTTTCAACTTTTATAATGCATAGTTTAAACTCTAACTTCAACAGTATGTTGATAATAAGTTAATATTCAATAATTTAGAATATTACAAGTTCATTATACATTTTTGAATTATTAAAATCTGTATATATTGATTACAAATTTATGATTTTATTTGTTATTATTTTTACATATTCTGACCAACTTGATTGCTATATTTAATCATAGTTATAAAATATTTTATTATGGTATAATATTTATAAAATAATTTTATATTAATTTCATTTTTTAGTTATCCTATGGCCACTGTTGAAGAATTAGATACAAATTCAGATAATTGTGCTATATGCTGGGAAAAAATGGATTCTGCAAGGAAATTACCTTGTGGTCATTTATTTCATAATGGTTGTTTACAATCTTGGATGGAACAAGAACCATCTTGTCCAACATGCAGATTATCGTTAACACTTGGTCACAATCAAAATTTACCCATGAATTCAATTAATAATGTTGGTCAAGATACATTGGGAACACACACCCACATTCCTCATCATTTTTTTCATTTTGATGGTAAACTTCAATAATATTATTTTTCATTATATATATGCAATACACAGTAGGTATGATTTGTATTGACAAATTGTAGTAGGGCTAGATACTAGGTAATAAAAACTGGTTCATTCTTGTGGGACACCATGTATTTATAATTTAATTAAAATATTTTACTCTTAAAAATTATAATTATTTTATGTTTGTTAATATAATCAATTCAATTTTTAGGTTCCAGATATCTGTCATGGTTGCCAAGTTTTTCTGTTGAAGTAACACATTCCTTGACTAGACCTACAACTCAATTACATACTTCACAATTGGAAACAATGGCTCGCCAGGTTAGATATTCTTTTAAATTCATTTTTTATTTGAATTATTAATCAATTTATTTTTTTAGGTTCTACAAATGTTTCCATATTTCACCATGCATATGATTATTGAAGATTTATTAACTACTCGTTCTGTTGACTTAACCGTTGATAATATTTTAGAAGGTAGATTGGTTGCACCTCAACAATTTATTGAAGAGGAACCCCTTGTTGAAACTCCACAAATGGTTAACAGTGTAGAAGAATTTATCAATAATACACCTTCAACCAGGTAAGTTCACAATAGTTTTATAAAATATTTGACACAAAAAGTTAATTTGATAATATTAATTATGCATAATAAATTGTTTATTATGTAAAAGTATTTATTCTGTTTAATTTGTTATAATTTATTTTTGTTTTGTTTTAGTTGTAATACAAGTCTTAATGAACCTGCAATTGATGATCTTGTTAGTATGGGTAGTCAGTTTTCCAAATCACCTGATGAAAGAGAGAATATGTTAAGGGCTAGAAAACAAGCAATGATTATGAGAGCCAGACAAAGGTACATAATCAAAGAAGGAGAAAGTTCAACAAAAGTTGACTAATAATATTTAAGACATTGTAAAGGAATACATATATGTAAATCATACATATACATATGTAAATCACAAAAAAAGAAAGAAAAGAAAGAAAAGACTGTGATTATAACCATTATTAGATTTAGTTTAAGGACATAAAAGGAAATAATTAATTTGTATAAAATGTAAACAATAATTGAACATACAGGTAATTCCTAATAAATTATAAGTTCTGAAAAATCTATTTCTTTGGGAATTTTATTTATACTAGTAACTGTAAGAATATTACACTATTCTTTTTTTTAATATCATTGTGATTTATATGTCCCACCTAAAATTACTATTTATTTTTACTATAAAAATATTTTCAATTGGTTTAAATATCATAGCTTTTAAGAGGCAAATTGTAATAATTATTTAAAAGTTTTAAAGAGTGAAATGTTCAACTATTTTGTATGGCTATGTATGTTATGGATATACAAACATTTTTTAATGTATTGATAGGCCAAATTTGTGTAAATGTATCACAGGATTTGCAATAATTAGTTACATATTTAAATACCATGTTTAAGTTGAGATATTTTTACTATAAAGTTTAGTGTTAATGTATTGTTATCAATTATTTAGACCTTGGTTTTAAATATACACATGTATTAAATATGAATGTATTCATATAATGTATATACATTTATAGTATTTATATTTTTAATTAAACGGAAGGCATTATATAAAGTGCAGACTGTCGTGTAAAAATATAAGTAATTAATACAACATATTATATTTTTTTGTGATATCTACTAGAAGACTTTTGCACTTTGTATCACCTTTACATTTTAATAGAAATAACACTCAAAAATATTGTACATATTAATGAAAATTCTATGACAAAATTATGTTTACATTCGGATCCTAGTCATATTAAAAGTCCTATAATATATGTTTTAATTATGTTAGTTATAAGAGAATATATAATTTTTAGTTAATGCTTATATTAAATAAAAATGTGAATGTTATTATTTTTGATGAAGAATAAAAATATACATAAATAAGTTTATTAATATGTTTATATTTATTTAATTCTTTATATACAAATATTTTAAGAAAAAATCAAACCATATAATTAATTTAAATTTAGAACCTTGTTTCTGAGTTTAACCAATGAAGTTTATGATTGTTAAATGAAGCACAATATGTGCAAAAATGAAATCAGCAAATCCACGTTCTGGACTTATATCACTGAATTGCGCCTTGTTTTGAGGATTTGCTTGTAATCGTAAACATACTGGAAAAAGAAAAAAAAACCATTAAATAAACCAACTGCCTATTATGAAAAATATCCTGTTTAATAAATGTTTACATTAAATTAAAAATATCCAAATGTTATTTATTATATTATTATTGAACCTTTTTAAATTTTTAATACAGTATATCAGTCTTTATCATATTTTTTTTCTAGGAGCTATTGAAAAAAAAAAAAATCACACAAAATATTTTAATTTGAACACTTATGAAATAAATAACATAATATTTTAATCAACTCAAATATTTTTATTTTAAAATACTTAATTATTAAAAAACATAAAAGTTAATGTTAATACCAATCATATATTCAATGATCAATTTATTTTGTTGATAGATATTAAGAATGCTAAATTTAGTACATATATTATTTAACTAGATATTAGATTTACACCACTTTGATAAGCATTGGGTTGATTTAGTATTTTACTTAACAATAAACATTACACTGATCACCATTTGTCGAATGAAAATATTGTACACTTGAATTTGTAATTTCATGATTAACCGCTGTTCTACTTCATCTTTCAAACCGTACATACATCTTATTCGTTTATATATTTCGTATAATAGATCAAGCATTATTAAATAAATATGAAAATGATATTTTAGATTTGTTGTATGTAAATAATATACGTAAAGTGCGTAATACAGGTAACTTACCACCAAGAACGAAACAACTGACAGATGAAATGAAACCACTGAGAAATGAATTGAACGGGAAAGTGCCTACAAGACAACAGTACGTGAACTGCACGATTCCGGTCAACATAATGTACAACAAATAAGCGTCAATAATCTTGAGCTTTTTCGGCGTAGTCTTCACGTAATCGTCATAGAACTTGGAAACAATAGTTACGATTTTGGCCATATTTGGAACGTTGAAATTACGGAACTGGCGAGAACGACAACCGAATTAAACTCGAATTGATTTTTGGTAGAACTATAATTGTAGCGGCAGACGGACCGGTGGACAATGCACAGGTTTGGCCGATATCAATTATCAATATCAAATACGTGGTGTACTATATATTACACCGCGCGTAATCAAACATAACCCACAGGAGTAATCAACACAACTACGAGTTACTACGTCCAGTTATCAATACCGAAATACGCCGGTTCATGGATGAAATGGAATTTCCACTAGCACCACCGGTTGGTACAATATTATTGTACGAAAATACCGATGGTTTCGACAAACTATGGGCCACGGTAAAAATGTGTTTGTCGTCGCATCGTTTTTGCGATCTAGGTGCACCAATAACGTAATATTTACTATCGGTCGTACCGAATTATGCGTGCCTTAGCCGACCGACTGAACCATAGAAGACCTACTAAGTTCGTGGATCGAATAATACCGTGGCACGGACACATTATTACCGTGTGGCGTGCCGGCACTTATTATTCCTTACCAAGATAGGACAGGGGGGAGTAACGTCGTACAATGACGACGACGACGACGACGACGGGGCACGTACCGCGTAACCGCCACGTTACCGGGTAACCAGGGGTCGGCCGACCGAATAAAATAATCGTCGGCCGTCGTCGTCGTCGAGACCGTCATCGCGAACCCGACGTGATTCGTCGAGTACGAAATATCCCATTAATTTTTTTATTTTTTTTTTTTACTCGCCAGTCGTGCGCGTGTTCTATTTGGACAGTTTTTCTATCTGTTTGTCTATGCATCTGTGATTTCTCAATATTCTTCTCTCAGTCTAATTCTCGCCGTTCCGTTCGGACGTAACTGCAGCAGCTAGTCGAGCGTCGCTCACCTTCACTGACGATAGCGAAAAAAATCGCCGCCGATCAACTGACATCGGGCCGAGGAACAATCACTGCCATCATCGTCGGACCAGCTTGGTTGGGACTATTCGACTACCGTTCGTCGTTTTCGCAGGTAACTTTTATTCCAATCGACGTGTTGTGCTTGTGTGGAATTTTCGTTTTCGGCGGCGGATGACGCTACCGCTGTCGTTGCTCACGCGAATTGTATAAGTGACGAATAGTGTATACCGTTCACCGATTCTCACGGCCTTCCGTGCGACGTGTTGGCATTATCGACCACGCACGGCGTACCGTATCCGTTCGTCGATGTGTTACCGCCCGCGTTTAACGGCGATATCACCTTTTATGGCTGCCCGGCTGATCGGGTGTACCCCTCCCGGGGCCTGTGAAACGTGACCTTATTTCGTGGTAATGTTAGCCGCAAGGGTCTTTTTTAGCTAACTTTTGCACCGATCCGTATTATTGTTCCAAAAGTCTGTCCTTTGACTGTTATGATAACATTTATCGTGTGAGACGGTCATGCAACGTGCGATGATTCTACGGGGGCAAATCTTGGTATTCCCTTTTATCTCTCCGATTCATTTCTAAAGGGAAAATCATGACAAAACTAACAGAACCATCCTTTTTGACTCATGGATTGATTGCACTGTTACCGTCGCTATAGGAGACAGAGGTTACCTCCCGTTACCACTGTTGGGTTCCTAGTTACCTACGCGGGGATCGTGTTTTTCCGTACCCACGCTTGCGCTGGACACTGCGGATTCAAAGTTTTTTCAACGTTTTTATTGATGGTGGATAGATTTTCACAAACGATTTCCGACACTAGGTGTGTTCTTAGCGCTTCGTTGCACTTTTATTTTACTCATCCGTCTGTAGTTAAATTACCATCACTCATTGCATTTCATCACGCCTATCTTTAGTCACATTATTTTTATTAATATGCACTCACTTTAACCTTAAACCTTATACTGTTCTTCAAGGTTTTTCCGACCTGTATTTCACCTTATTACTCGAGCAATTGTTTTTCTCCATGACTCCACTACACATTATTGTATGACATGTGCAATATACATATATGGTATTAATTTGTTTATTATCAATATTGCCGACGGTATACACATAGTATGAGATTTGTATTCTAACTTCATATTAGGTATGAAATTATTTTATAGACATAAATGGTTTAAAATACATAATTAGTAATTTGTGTTCCGTTACACATTTTTCTGTTGAATAATTACTTAATATAATATTTAAATTGAATATTCATCTTTTTTTCTTAATGATATATTCAAAGTAAATAAGTTGGCTACTGTTTTTGTCCTTGTAATTATATATATATATATATATATATTTACCTTCTTATATATTATATTGACAATAACCTTTCAGTATACCTGTAACGGATCATTTGTTGTTCATTAGGAAGGTAGATATGTTTCTTTTTCACAAGAATTGAGGTATACTATTTTAATTAAAATACGGTAATTTTGAAATATGGTAAATGATTTAGTTTTTTTTTATGACAAAAGTAGCTAGTCATAGTTGAATAAATCATTAGTTATTTGTGTTTTAAAATAAATAACTTCAGTTGAACGTTAAATTGTTAATTGAGATTAATTTTTTGCCAGGTCTGCATTTATTTTTCTTTTTTCTTTAATGTGTGTACCAAGTATACATAATGATCAATAGTTGTACATATCACCTTCTACTTTTTTATACTTATAATATTTTAAGTATAAGTACTATTTAGTTAAAGGGCTTAATCAACAGATAATTAAAATGCAGTTAAAAATATTCATAAGGTCTTATTGTACTATTTAATTTAATTACTATTTTTAAATTTTAACAATTATTTGCAGTTGGATATAATAAGAACTTCTGGTATTAGTATTTTCACTGAATACAAACAAATGTATGTATTTATGAATATTAGGTAAACTCCTAAGTACCTACCTAAATTTTAGCTAAATTTCTATGATTTTAATTATACATATAATTTTTTAAATAATTCTAATGAAAATATTTTAATTTTAAATTGAAATGTATACTCCAATAAAAATTTAGTAATTGGTACTTTTAGTAGTTTTTTATATTATTAACCTACTTAATAATATAAAAAAAAAAATTGAGTAGGAGTTATACAAATTAAATTAGATGATCTTCATATGCACTTATTAAAATCTCTTAATAGTACTTTCTTCTATTTTTATAGGAATAACTGTTTAATATTCTCATTTTAATAGTTTCTTAATTAAAATACAAATGTAAAAGCATTACAATAATTAGTGTTAATGAACTTTAAAAGAACGCTTAAAATTATTTTTCTTTCCTTCATTATTACAAGTAAATTACTTAAAATTGTTATTAATACATATAAATTTGATATTGTTTTAGAACCACAATTAAAAATGGCTATAAATGTGTATTCGACTAATGTGACTTCGGATAACCTGAGTCGTCATGATATGTTAGCATGGGTAAATGATACTTTATCAGCAAATTTTACAAAAATAGAAGAATTATGTTCAGGTGCTGCCTATTGTCAATTTATGGATATGTTATTTCCTGGTAAGTAAAAATAAGTATTTTAATTATTTATTGTAGTAAATAGCAGTCTATTTTATATATATATATATATATATATATATATATATTCTTAATACTAATTTTAATCAAAATATCATGGCTATATTAATAGGAAAATTAAATTTAAATATATATTTTATATACAGATAAAGCAAGTACAAAATGTAATTTTGCTTCATTTATGTTAATACACTATTCATTTTATTATTTTTAAGTTACATTTACCTCCTCAATCTTAAAATGTATACTGATGTATTTGCCTGAGCAGAAGTATGGACATTATAATTTATCGTCAACAATAGTTCATTGATTTTCATGTATGAATTTTCAATTCAAATCTTACACAGAGTAATTTTTTTTTCTATTAATTTTTTGGTATTGGTATTTATATTTAATTAAACTAATGTTTTATACTTAGTTAAATATACATTATTTAAGAATAATAAAAAACATAATAAATTCAAACATATTTTTGATATTCATGTTCAGAAAACTATTCACTATTTAAAATAAAAAAAATAAATAATCTGAGTATTATAATTAAGTACATAACATTTTTTTCAAACTGTATAAAAAATATTGTTTTTATAATTTTATTTTAGTAATAAATTAATTTTCATTTATAACATATTTTGGTTCTTAAATTTAAACTTCACCTTAAGAAGTAAAATCGGTTATTTTATAGAGTTTTTAATTAAAATACTGGAATCTAATATTTAAACGAACTTATAAAGAAATATAACATGTAAGTCTTATATTTATTTATGTATATTTAATTATTTTCTGATTATTTATTAATTACAATTCTTCTTCTTCTGCCTCGCCTTTCTCCCAACTATTTGGGGTCGGCCACCCTTGTCCTACACCTACACTTCATTTGGTCAATCACATCTCTTCTGTACACACCGACCGCCCTCATGTCATTCTCCATAGTCTCCATAGTCATTGTAATTAATTACAATTCCATAAAATATTTTATAATTTTATTAAATTATTTGCTTTTATATGTGTATAATATTATTTTTATAGGTAGTGTGCAAATGAAACGAGTAAAGTTTAGAACAAATCTTGAACATGAATACATCCAAAATTTTAAAATTCTCCAAGGCGCTTTTAAAAAGATGACAGTTGACAAGGTATATTTATTTATGTAAAAAAAATTATCTTATAAGCAATCAAATAAACTAAAGGTTAAACATTTTTTATTAATCCAAAAGTTTAAAATAAGTTATTCTAAGAAATTAATTACTGTAGTATTGTAGCTGATATAAAATAAAATAATTTAAACAAGATTATCTTGTATTTTGTTAGTTCAAAATAATTATTGCTGTATTACTAGAATACATCAGATATATCTCTTTATGGGGGTTATATTCACCCATCAATTCGGGTGGTAAAAAAATTACTTTACAGGTGATTCCTGTTGACCGCCTAATCAAAGGACGTTTCCAGGACAACTTTGAATTTTTACAATGGTTCAAAAAATTCTTTGATGCTAATTATGATGGACGTGATTATGATGGTCTTGAAGCTCGTGGTGGTGTTATGATTGGTTCTGGTGGAGCTGAAGCATGTGGTTTCCAAGCACCCCCACCATATCGTGTACCACAAGCTGCTCGTGCTTATAAAAGCCCGTCCTATGGACATGGTATTCATAAATGCTCGGTTTTTTTTTTTTTTTTTGTGTGTTTTAGTGAGAATATATATTTAGTATATATATATTATAGTGAATGTTCCAAACTTAAATTTAATTTTCATTGGTGGACAAATTGAAGTTAATTTGTTTTATAGAATACTCATAATTGCATGTGAACAATAATTTTTATATCTATGTACTTATGTGTTTAATTTTCAACATTTCATATTTCATATTATATATTAACTATAAAATATAATATCATCTTCATCAACTATTGACTATATGAATCTTTTTACTTCATAGTTCATTATATTTGAAGTAGATTGACTTAATTTGTTGGAAACAGTTTTTTTTTAAATTAGATATTTTCTTTAATTTATATTTTAGTAAATAAAAAATAAATGAATTAATAAATTTAATTTAATCAATAGCATTTAATTTTTAATTATATTATATTAGTATGGTGAGTTAAAATTTAAACATTTAAACAAATATAAACTATAGTATGTTTAATAGTGATTAGTATTTGTGTATATTGTTTTTAGTTGTGTTTTTGGTGTTACCAATTCTATTTTCAATTATTGCTATTTAAATATAATTCTGTTGTATTAAATTTTGAAAATTATCCTTATAGATTTTTATTTTATTTTTTATTTCTTGATAGCATAATTTATGTATTTACTAAAGAAAAAGAAAAATGCATACTTTTTGTTTACAACCTAATTAAAACCTAATATAATAATTTTACATTTTTATAGTTGTAAATACAATTACAATAAACATAATTGTAAATGCCATGCATTTATATAATTTCTTATATTACAACAACATATTCATTAGTGACAAAGTAGTTATGCATGAATTTAATTGAAATGTTCAGTTGGTTTTCTTAAATCTAAATATGAAGTATGTTGTGCTGAAATTTTTTTTCATTTTGGTAGTCATTAATTCATATCTGTCACTATGTAGTAATTAATTTTTATAAACATTTAATGCAATAATTACAAATATTAATATAAAATTTAATTATTTTTAAATTATTTTATTTTTATCATTTAATTAATAAATATATTCTGTAAGATTGGATATTCATAAAAATATTTATTTTATTATTACATTATTTTATTTATTTAAAATTAAAAAAAAAATGTTTTGTTATTATTATATTTTTATTTTTATTTTTTTTTTTTTATTTTTTTTTTGCAGATAGTACCTATAGATAGGCTGGTCAAGGGACGTTTTCAGGATAATTTCGAGTTTTTGCAATGGTTCAAAAAGTTTTTTGATACCAATTATCAAATGAATGAATACGACCCAATAGGTGCGCGCAGTGGTGAGGGAATGGGAGCAGCCGGTACAGCAGCCAGAGCAGGTCCTGTCAAAAAGCCATCAGCGGCGGTTCCGCCTAGAAATGCTACTACCACTAATCGTTTATTCCGTCCCGCGAGTAACAGCAATAGTTCGTATTTTAACTCGAAATTATCCTTAATTCCCAGCATATTAGCATATTGCTTTGTTATGCTTTGTTATAATTTATTTTTCTTAGCTGATTGAAAGAAAAAAATGTATATTCACAAGTATTAAATTAATTAAATTGGTTTTAGTGTCAAATCGTGTACCTTCTACAAGACCAGCACCACCTGCTAGTCAGCGTGATAGAGGTGATCATAAAATTGATGAACTTACTAGACAGGTAATTTAGTATTAAAGGTTTGGCTTTTAATTAATAATTTATCATGGTGCAATTTATTTTTAACAAAGATGAGCGAACTACGAGTTACAGTTGAAGGTTTGGAAAAAGAACGTGATTTCTATTTTGGTAAACTGCGTGACATCGAGGTGATATGCCAGGAACAAGAAAGTGAACATCCATTATTTTCTAAAGTATTGGAAATTCTTTATGCTACTGAGGTATGTTTATTTGTTTTTATTTAATTTAAACCAATGATAAATAAGTAATCTTGATGTACTCTACATTTTTTTTTTTTTTAAATTGACTGTTACTAAATTTTATAACTAGACAACCAATTTTGTTAGTAACATTTTTCTTGTTTAATTTTTGGCTACATCACAATTATTTTGTCTAAGGAATTTCACATTTCACTAAAATGGTGAGTCTTTTTAAGTCTCACTGGACATTCTAAAAATAATTGTTACCAAACAATTTAATTATAATTAAAACCTTTTGCCACCTTGGTAAAGTCTGGTATTCATTAGTAAAATAAAGAATAAAACCATTTTTAATTTTCTTATTGGTTACTACTTAATTAATAAAATTTAGTTTTTGTAATAAAAAAATTATATTACTAAATTTTAAGGTATATTATTTAGTGGTTAAAATTGTTCAATAGATTATAGTATTAACAGATTTTATGGTGAAAAATGTCAAATTATTTTCATTTCCATACATCAAATATTTTAATTATATGTAATAATTTCATAGGATTTTTAAGCTATTGCATAGCTTTTATCGCAGGCCTGGTGTAGTGACTGAAAAAAAATGTTCGTAACGAAAAAGCATGACCACTACCTGTGGAATCCCGTAATTATTGGAATATCGTAGTTGCTATGATACAAATACCTGAATAACTAGAATAATAAAAAAATTTAAAATTATATCAACTTCTTATTTATTTAATATGCAATAGCTTTATCGCGGCAGTCTCCGAATGCCATTAACCGTTATTTTTTATGTTTTTTACTCAGATACTTAAATTAATTATTTGTATGCATATTTTACTTATAGTATAACATGTTGTTGTTTAATGTATTTTAGGAAGGATTTGCTGCTCCCGAAGAGGTTGACACTAACAATCATGATGATGATGAAGCTTACTAATAGTCTTTTATTTAATTTTTTTTTTTACTCAATTATGATTTTTTTTAAATATTTATTATATTTTACAGTACTCAATATAATAAACTGCTAAAAGCACATGTTCAAAATTGTGTATAGTTTCTTCTTTTTGTATTATTCTTATAATTATATAATCATTGAATGATGACCGTTACCATGGCTCAACTTTAAAGCGGCCCATCATTATTTGAATTAAAATCAATGTTTACTATTAAATAAATTATCTAAATAATCATTATGTATAGAAACAATAATTTATCATTTAGAGAAAAATCAATGTTTTGTAAAGAAACTGCATTTGCCTATCGTTAAGTTAATATTAATTAACAATAAATATCTTTTTTGGAAGAAAAAATATTAATGTGTTACTAATTTTGTAAAAGAGAGTTAAACATTTTTTGTTGGTGTAAAATAAGTATTCTAATCATTTTTGATGTACTATTTGGGTAAACAATTTGAGGAATGAATAAAAAAAAAATCACAATTTCCTCTTAATTTCTTTTGCATTAACGATGAATGGATTAGAGACAATGAACACCACACAGTAAAGAATATTTTCTAATTGTATTTTTACAAAAACATGTGACAAAGAATATATATTGAAATAAAAATAAAAATAATGATTCAGTATGTAGATGGAATATTTTAATAAATCAAAACTTTGTCATTAATACACTAAAACATTAAACATCTTTATAAAAATAAATAATTGCATTACCAATTTCATGATTATAATACGATACACTTATAATATATATATATATATATATATATATATATATATATTATATTATTATTAAATTTATATTATATATGATCTTATTCGAGAGTAAAAGTACAGATATAAAATTTCTTAAAACAAGTCAATATTTGGGAAAAATGTGCAAGCACAATAAATTATTCTTAATAAAAATAGTTACATATAATTTACATTGCTATCATAGTAATGACATCTGTGCTCGAAGTTCATCGACGCTTAAATCCGTGTCTTTTACTGTGGATTCTTCATCGGGAGCTGTTTGATCAGCCGATGGATAGGCAAATTCTAATCCATCATTCAATGATAAAAATTCTTCTTCGCTTTTTATACTAGTGTTTTTGTTTACATTTTCTGCTTTTGGTGTTGTTACAGATTCAGCAGTTGTATTGTTTGATACCGCTGTACTGTCATCGTCTACCAATGATATGCCTAAAATAACAAATTAATTATTGTTTTGAAAACTAAAATTCACTGTATAATTTAAAACATACCCCATGCATTATCTTCGTGGATAACCTTATCTTCAAGCGGTTCATCATTTGTGCACTGTGGTTCTGTTTTCACTCGATTTAAAAATTCTTCTTGTCGCATAATACAGAACTTGTCACTACAATTGGGATTTGGTTTGATCATCATACTTGGGAAGAAATCTGTAAGCGCGTTGTATCCTAAATACCACGAAACTGTTCCAAAACCTAGCAGTTTTCTAGAAATAACAAAACATGTAACACACATATAAATATTCAAACATTTCAACTATTTATAAATATACTGTAGGACCCAAAAATAAAGCATACAGAGTTAAATGAAGTTGGTATGTAATGATCAAGTTGGAAGTGCATATTTTACACTTTATTCATTGCGTTGTATTCATACATTGATGAACATAAATATTTTGTTGTGAAATGAAAATTAACTTATGATTACAGTATATTTTTATTCGATGATAATTTAACTGTAATAATTACTTTAGAGCATTTTGAACGAGAAGACCTGCAACAACACCCATTGTTGTTGGTAAACTTGCTGCACAAACACCATCTTTTTTCAATGTTTTTTCATCTATTTCTGAGGCAACAACCAGTGGAGGTGCACACTAAACAGTTGCAAAATATATTTTAAGCCATTTTACAATAATAAAGTTCATTGCTACATACTACTAAAATTGATAATGTTTACATAGAAAAAAAATGGTCAAAAGATATTAAATCAACATACAGAGAAACAAGCCGATTCTCCAGGTACTAGGTACTGAATATGTCCGCACACAGCATTTTCACTAACCCCAGACTCAAACCAGTTTAATGATAATTCATTGCAAGCTGTATTAATGGCCATTCGAGCTTCGTAATTATCTACACAGCTCAACACTAAATCCACTCTATCGCCATTAATTCCTCCAGTTCTATTGAAAAATAAAGCAAACCGTATATTAGTAAAATATGCATGATACTATAGTAAATGTGAATTGTACTTTAAAACATTCATGAACTCTTCAAATTCGGTCGTCAATGTAATGTTAGTGTTGTAAGTATCAATTTGGACATCTGGATTGATTCTTGTCAGAGTCATGGATGCAGCAGAAACCTTACTTAAACCCGCCTGAGAAGGCTGATAGAAGAGACGGTTCATGTTAGCCAATTCCACTTTATCATAGTCAAACAGTATTAGCTGAAAAAACCAAAAGAGGTCATGTAAATTCAATAATAATTGTTTGTTGAATAATTGTTGTCAATTATTGATAATAGGGAAGGGTTGATACCACCAAAACTTATTTAGATACCCTTAAAAAGCACAGTTGCTCTGAAAAACACCAGATTTAACATAATAATGGATTATGGTCTTGTAAACTTCAAGGCAAAAATATATTTTATATTTAGTTGATATAGATCAATTACTAAAAATTATTTACAGTGATAAATAGGTACAATAGGATATCTATCAGTTCAGCTACTGGAGAGCAATATTTTAATGCTATGAAATGCATTAAAATTTGATTGAGGCCTACATGAAGTTGATTAGATTTCAAATATTAATTTAGGTACATCATGATAATTATCACAATAATGTTGATTTAATTGCGTTACACTGTATTCAAATGAAAATAAATGAAAACAAATAGTTGGCTAGACAGAACATTAGTACAATATTATTACAAGTCTCTAATACTTGAGAGAGAATCTTCAGACATTCAAGAAGCTATTTTCAACCATAAACTTAACTTTATGCACGATTAAGTAATCATTACATTGCAGCCATACCTTTCCTATTCCGCATCGCGTGAGCATTTCCGCGGTAACACTACCGACTCCGCCAACACCGACCACGACCACGGTGTACTTCCTGATGTCCTGGTAATTGTTTACTATGCCCATTCGTTGCAGGGCCATCAGCCGACTGAAAAAAAGACGAAATTGAGTTGGCACAAGGGATACCAGGTGTACAGTGGTGTCCGGGTCATCTTACCTGTATGGATTCGAGTCCACCACCTCGGCGGACATCTCGCGAACCTTGTGCTCGGCCAACGGATTGACACCGGGCGACGGCGGCGTCTCGGTGAGCTCCATCAGTGTTTTCTTGAAGTTCTCGATGCGCTTCTTGATGTTCTCTACGTTTTCCAGCGACATGGCTAGTGTTGCGGGCGGTATACGTCGACGTGGCGCGAAACAGTCGAGAAGCGAACGACGGCGACGGCGGCGGGGTGCTAGCGGTCGTCGCGGGCAAAAGTTGCGTTTACGGAGAAAGTCGACACCGGTGGTCGGGTGAACGATCTACGGGTAAAAGTGAGTCGAACCCGGGTCGAGTTACCGCAGACGTTTTCGATGGACGGCGCGACAAATCCGTAAGAAATTTTAATGCAAACACGTTGGACACGGTGAGTGGTGAACAGTGACAGCGCTGTTAGCAATGGAACAAATATGTAAAACGTAACGGACACACACAACGCATGTGGCGACCGTGCAGATAACCACGGATCGAGTTTAACGTGTTATCAATGGCGACGGTGCGGCTGATTGGTGGAGTTACGCGGCCGAGATTTTCGAAATGTTTCGCGGCAAAATCGCAACTGCACCGCGACGCGTCGCTACGTGCACATGAAACAAGAAAGGGGTAACCGACCATGACCATGGGCGCCGAACACGTACTTTTATCAAACTTGGGTAGAGTACTGTATTCAGAATACTTTTTAAATACTTTTTTCGAAAGTATTCAATAAAGTATTTTGAATACTCATAACGAGTATTCTGAATACAGTATTTCGAATACCTTTTAAATGTTAAAACATCCTTTTTTTAAATGATTTTACTACTTCTCCGACGTATCTTGTATAAGCTAATATCAGGTACCTATTCATTATTGTTGTAAGCCATAAACTATAACAGTTAACTAATATAAAATACAATAAAATAACATATACTTAGTCTACAATTTCAAATATTTCTCATGACATCTATGATTTTTAAGTATGAAAACTAGGAGTATTTTAAAAGCATTCTAAATGATGTATTCGGATACAATTTGTATATTGTATTTGAATACATATTCGGAATACTACTTTTTGTAAGTACTCGAGTATTTATTCTAAATACATTTAAAAATTATTTTACCCAAGTCTGACTTTTATGGGGCGGTTCGCCTCTTTATTTAATCTTGTTACGGTTTTAAATACTATATAATCATGTGACCGGTTGTTATTTTGCTCCAACTCAGTGCATGGTGGTAATTTGTATACTCTGACCTGCCAAACGAAATACGAGTTGGCGCCGCTGACCTGGACGCAGTCATGTAACCCCGATGTAACTCGGTACGAGTCGTGTACGGGGTACATGCGATGACGTTACGTTTAACAACTCGAGTGGTTTGATTCATGGAGAACGACGAACGTCGGTCTTTAAGAGAACTTGGTATAATGTATTCTTTAATTCATTATTATTGCGTTAATAATAATACCTATTAATTACAACTCACCCTATTTTTTCCGGCTATCTACCTAAGCCCTTGAGTTACAAATTTCGTTTGTAGTGTTTAACTATTATTGTACTAGTGTATGAATATAAAGTAAATATCCATAAAAGTATTTTGTAACAAAAAATTAAAATTTCAACTCGTTGTTGAACTATAATAGTATAAAACTTAAAACAGTGTTTTATAATAATATAATAATAAGAATTTATACCATATAGTATAGTATTTATATATAGGGTTTTTACCCTTGAGTAAGTATACGAAATAATTGTGTACTCTAATTCGTTTTTGTATCATTTGTCACAATAACTCATTGCGGTTGGGTATCAATTTATTATACTTGTCCTATTTGAAATGCAATGTGCATGCTTAAAATGTATTTTTAATTTTTACCAGATTTTTTATAATTATTATTTAAACTAATTGCGAGAAGTTAACAAGTTATTTGTCAAAATTTTCATTAGAATTTGAAACTATTTGATTGATGTATTAGTTTCTAGTTCATTAGTTTTAGTAATCTAATAGTTATAGATTTAAGTTAAAATTTTTTTTTAAGGTTCTAGGAATGTACCATACAATTCATAGGTATGCATAAGTTATGCATGGAAAACATAATTATCAACATATAGTAATCAAGTATAATTTAGTAGCTTAGGAATCAGAGAGAGGATCCGATGGTGTTATTTTCTAATATAACCAATGGTATATGTAAGTATGTAAGTATCCATTTCCATAAGAGCAAGTATTTTATAATTTTAGAAGACTTATTTTCATTGGAAAAATATGAAACCAGTATAAAATTCAGGTACTTTTATTAAAAATATTTTTTAAACAATTTTAAAATTTGAAATTAATTTAAAATTAAAATTAATATAATTTATAATATAAATAAGTTCACAATGCATTGTATTAAGACTAGAATTTGTATTCACTATTTTATAAATATATGTAATAGAATCTCAACAAGTTAAAGGAAAAGAAAACTTCAGAGAAGTATCTCCTTCAAATAAAAATGTATGTTATTAGTCGTTTATTAATTTGAGATTTTACGTGTTATATATTTGTACACACCATTTTTTAATACAACAAACACAATAATTAAATTATCATTATAATAGGTAGGAGGGAAACAAAAACATCAATATTATTTTTTTTATTAATATAATTATTAATATACAATTGTATAAACTCTGCATACTGCTAATACTTTTGTTTCTAAACAGTAAAATCAAAATTATAAGATCCATTCAATGAATATTAAGAATATAGGAAACTTTAATTTTTCTATTGAACATTTAGGAATTTTTAATTTAAATAAATTAAATTAAAATAATAATTGGGTCAAATCATTAATTTTCTCTTAACAATGGTTCAGATACCATTTTATCTCTGGTGGCTAAATATGATTCACGTTCCTTATCTGGGTATTTAGTTGGTAAATTTGGACTGTTTATATTAACTTTTGCTGGGTATCTTACCCCTGCTATTTCTACTTCATAATCACCTGACAACACATACTCATTTGATAATGGTATAGCATTGCCATTACTATCTAAATTTTGAACAAATCCTAGACACACCTGCAAAAATGTTTTATAAGTTATTTTCACGATAATATATAATACAACAACAATTCCTCAATATAAATTATACAAAAAATTTACTTGTTTTTTAAATGTAAATCCATAACTAGCTGTTGTTGTAGATCCTACAAATTTTCTATCCCTGAAAATTGGTTCTCCTCCCCAACACCACAATTCAGTATCTGGGTCATGATCATTCAATATTAATTGAACATATATTCGTTTTATGCCTTCTTCTTGTTGACGTAATAGAGCATCTCGTCCAATAAAATTTGTACCTTTCTAAAAACAAAACATACATTTTCAAAAAAATAATATTATAGTACATTTTTAATAGAACTTACATCAAACTTCACTCTCCAAGTTCTTCCACATTCCAATGGTGTAGTTGTTGTATCTAAGTCTTGGCCCCAAAATGCATAAAACTTTTCTACTCTTAATGCTTTCATTGCATAACCACCAGCATGTTTCAAATTGTATTTTTTTCCAGCTTGAATCAATGAATTGTAAACGTGGAGAGCAAACTACAATAAAATTAAATAAAAATCCATTTTTACAAAAGATTCTATTGGCAATCTAATAACAATTAGTAATTATAATATAACTTTAATTACAAGATCAATTACACATTTCCAAAATCAAATGTTAACAGTGATAAACTGATTACAAATTGTATAAGGTATGGAGTTAATTTTGTTTATTATGAAATTATAAATTAAGTTTTTAAATATTTAAAAAATAATTAAATTTAGCAAAGGAAGTTATTACAAGAAATATTATCAAAAAGAAAAACATGGAAATAAAAATTGTACTTTATGCCACTAATTCTTTTAAACAATTAATGTAGAATAAATTAAAATAAGAAGAAAATTTAATTTAAATAAAACTATTCAAATAATATATAAATTAATAAACAAATAGTTTATATATATATATAGAAATAAATTAATAAATGCTTAATATTTTTTAAGTTAATAAAATACATTACCAATACAATTTTAAATACATGTTTAAATTAAACACCTAATATGTCTTAAATATTATTGTTTAAGTAATATAATGATCTTACTTCATTTGGTATGTACAAAACATAACCTAGTTCTCCAGTATGAGTGAGATTTAAAGCTCTTATTCCATTTGCGAGGCCAACATCTAATTCTTTGTAAGTAAAAAAAGGAAATGATTTAGGACTTAAATCGGTTTCAGTTAAATCAGACAACAAATGTCTTGTAAAAGGACCCATTATACAAATGGCAGTGAACATTGAAGTAACATCAGTCAAAGATACTGAATTATCAGATGGCAAATGACGTTGAATCCAAATTTTGCATCGTGTTTGTTGAATTGTTGGTGCAATCATCATATAACTAATATAAATAAAATTTTAATCTGAATGTAATTTAACTAAACAAAAAAAGAAAAACTTACTGGTTTTCTGATAGTCTAATAAGACTGCAGTCATTTTCATAACCTCCACGAACATTTTGCATACCGGTATGAATAATACTGCCAATTGGTACATCTACATCATTTGAACAGAGATACTGTAACGAGTTAACTACCTCAGAACCTTTTGACTGGAAACATAAAGATTGACTTATTAAAAAAAAATATATATAAATATATAAATATACATTGTGTAATAAATAAAATAAAAGTACTACATTATTGTTAGTTTATATATTATAAAAAACATAACTCTATTTTAACATAAATAAAAAATAAAATTAATAATTCTTGGATGTAAGAAATTAATATTATCAAGAATTAAAAAATACTAGTTGTGATTTCTGTAGGTGAGCGATTCTAAATATCTTATTGGCTTTCATTTTTCTCCCGCCAAAATATTTTAAATGTTACCAGTTACCATGAATACTATAAAACGTTTCTTATCAACGATCGATGTTATTTTTATCAATAACTTAACAACAGATTACACTACATAAAAATAAGGTACTTTAAATCAAAACCGTATATCTTATACAAAGTTTTAACACTATTCAAGTAACTATTCATTAGTATGTCGTCAAGACTTAAAAGCGTCGACTTTGAAGTGTATGGCCGTGTGCAGAAAGTGTTCTTTCGCAAATGTACCCAAGAGCAAGGAAAAAAATTAGGATTACGAGGTTGGTGTCAAAACACTCCAAAAGGAACTGTTATCGGTACAATACAAGGGTCCTCGGATAAAATAGAAGAGATGAAAAAATGGTTGAAAGAAGTTGGAAGTCCAGCTAGTAGTATTGAAAAAGTAGAATTTAAGAATCAAAATGAAATCGCAGATTATGCATTTACAGATTTTGAAATTATTAGAAAAAAATAATTTTGTTCGGTATTTTAAGAAGGATTGTATGATATATTAATAGTTATAAATAATATAATTTATTTACTAAATTGCTAAATGTGTTGTCTTTTTGAAGTTATTTATTAAAATCTTAATTTGTTTGTATCTACATTTGTACCTTCAAATGTCACTTAAAATGTAATACTGTCTAATCCAAATTTTTATAATAAATCAATAAATATCACACAATAAGTAATAACAGTATAAAGTTGAGTAATATTAATATTAAATTTTATATACAACTATAGAAGACTTATTTCACAGAAACACCTTTTGGTATTTTCAAATAAAATTCAAACAATTTTCAGTTTTCTTTACAAATGAATGTTGTCCGAATATTCTATAGTAAATATATATGGTTTTAAATAGAGGTTTCCAAAATATTTGATTTTAGGACTTTAGTTTACATTACACTTTATTTTTCTCTCATTAATATACATTTAATTTTAAATGATTTATAATTTACAAAAATGTCCAAAATTAATTCCACAATATGTTTGAGTTTACTAACTTATATCAGTATTTTAAAATATACAATAGTCAACCAACTGGCATAACTATTTTAAATTTTAAATACTGAAATCTGAGTGAATTAAGAAATTTATTAACTTTAAAAAACATTTTTTCTAAAACACTTTTGAGTATAAAATTTGAAAATCAATTAAATATTGGTCTTAAAGATACACACTACATAAGGATAATAATTTAACTGTTTTAAGGAATTATTTATCAATTTTTTTAAAAATAACAAAAATTATCATTGTTATTATTATTATTAAAATTATTGATTATAAAAACAATTGAATAAGTTTACTCACTTGTATGTCTAGTTTAGTGAAAGAAGAATAATCTAAGAGACTAACACTTTCTCGACAGGCTTCATATTCAGACTCAACAATGTCAAACCAATCAGGTTTTCCAAATGAATTGGTCTTAGCAATAACAAATTGTTTTGAATCAGCAGTACCATTTAAATGTGCTAAAAATGAACAAAAGATGTATATTAAATTTAATAAATTTAATTATTATAACAAACCCTTTGCTAGTTCTGGTTCAAACCAACTTGGCCTTTCATATCCCATAACTTGTTCAAACACAGCTCCAGCCTCCTTTAATTTTGGATAAATTGGAGACATTCTCAAGTTACGTCCAGTTTTAAATTCGTTATTAGGATATGGAAGACTATAATGTCTACCTAAAAAAAAAAACTAATAAATTAATACTATGAAATATATATTAATCGATTGGACAACTGGTGATGAATTTAAGATTATTATTTTGATGAACTATTTTAAACATTTATAGAGAAATGTTTTGTAGAATAAATACCTTTTTAAAATATTTGAAAATGTATTATTTTATTAGAAACATGTTTTTATTTCAAAAATAAAACATACCAGGCACTTCTTTTACTCTGTCTCTAAGAAACTTTCTGTTATTATGTAATCCTAAAAAACGACTCATGTCTAATTCATACAAGTCATATTGAGAAAATCCATTTACGATAGTTTGAGCAGTTCCTTTACCAACACCACCGGCAGCTGATATACCAACAGTTTTCATACCAGCAGCCACATAATAGTTTTTAATCTGAAAAATGAACTAATATTATTAATTCGAAAAACTTTTTTACATTGTTAAATTTCTATACATGTAAAAATTAAATACTTTCTATCAATTTTTCTTGAAAAACTATATTATATTAACAGTTTAAATATATACTCTAATTATTTCTAGTGTACATGTTATTATAATGGTATTATAAAGTAGAATGGTATTATAAAAAATAGGGGATAAATCAGAGGTAAAAATTAATCAATAATTATTAATATCATTATTGAATAAAAATAATATATGATATAATGACTCATAACAATGTAATTAATACGGTAATAATGATGAAAATTATTAAATAATGCATACTTCTGGTGCTTGACCAACAATCCATTTACAGTCTGGAGAAAATGTTTCAGCAATATTCACTAAGCTATCAAGTGAAGCATTTTCTAATGATGGAACTCTATGTAATAACTGTTCAAGTAGCACATGGAAGTGGTCCCAATCTGCAGGTAATTCTCTACCAGCTGCATTCTCTGAAACCATAATAAATTATAATTATAATAATTTATCAGCTGAATTCAATAATTTTTTTGTTTATAATAAGTATTATAATATAGACAAGTGATGTAATAAAAATTTAATAAATATTTTGCCTATACAATTCATATTAATTGTAATAAATGGTATAAGAATATTAATTATTTCAAAACATATTAAACTCTTGATGAATAAAACATACATTTTTTGTTAATAAGACAACATACACATTATATACATTACTTTTAATCATACATTACTTTTTTTTTTATTAAGAGCAGGGCCATTTTAGGTCAAACAGGGATCCATGGGCACCTAGAGTTTAGAGACCTAGAGTCTTTTTAGTAGACCAAAAAAAAACATTGAGTAAAAACAATACCTTATTTTAAATGATGACTTTTGTATAGCCAAGCAATATGAATTATTCATTTAAAAAAAAATCTGTTTAAATATTGGGATAAAAAAATAAAATATACTTAATGAAATCACATATAATTAAGTATTCATTATTTATTTAATATTTTAACATTGCCATTTACCTAAGATTTTTATCTATAATTTAGAACTTTTTTTTATAGATCATATTAAAATGTTACAGCTTAAAATTAAAAGTTGTAATTTCTACTATTTAAGTAACCCAGCTAAATGGGGACCTTAGGCATGTATGTTGTGTGTCCATAAGGTAGAGGTTTAACTGATTACTGATTAAAAGCAAACAAAAATAAAATCAATTACAGTTAGCATTTCTTAAATCCATTTGATCAAAATAATATTTATTTTATAATTTTATCAAATTTACAAATTACCAGGGCATTTCATGTCTTCAAATGCAGGTTTAGCTTCAGGTTCAAATCCACCAGCTAGTATACACCCATTTAACTCTTTAAAATATATTTGGCCATCTAGATCTCGAACAACTAAAATAATATTTACGAATAAATTCAAGTATTAAACATTAATGCTTTTTCAAATTTATCAGAGTTATATGTATATGAGGCATATTTACCTGGCGTTAAAAAATCAAGATTTGGTATTGGTTTTGTACGAAGGTAATAATGTTCGACTGGGTGAAGAGGTACTTTGACTGTAGGATTACTACATTGTCCAATTTTGCGTGCCCAAAATCCACCACAGTTTACATAATAATCACATTCAACTGATCCCATTGATGTATCAATTGCTACAACTTTACCATTATCACAGACTACTTCCAATAATTTACAATTTTCAACCACCGTAACACCTACAAATTTCAACATCCAAACAATAAATAATTATTAAACTATAATATTTAAAAATATTAAATTATAAATGCAAATGTAAACAATACATTTCTAGCAATAGAACCAAGAAAAATTAGTAAAATTAATAATAAAAATTTATACGTATATAGCCAAGTGTGTTAATGAACAAATAAAATACAGTTAAAATTGAACGATTGCACTAAGTGATGATGTATTATTGCCATATTACATAATATCAAATATTGAAGAAATAATAATTATTATGTTAAAGTACCTTTTTGTTTGGCAGCTTCAAAAAGGGATAGACATATTTTGTAAGAATCTGCTACACCATCATCTGGTATCCACAATGCTCCTTTAATATCATCAGTCCTTATGAGCGGACAAAGTTCTTTTGCTCGTTGTGGGTCAACTATTTCACAATTGATGCCCCAAGGACTAGTTTAGATAAACATAATGTTAAATAGATAAAATTGATAGTGTTAGGAATAATTATAAGTTAGTTTCTTACCCAGATTGGGACTTCATTCTTTTAAAAACAGTCATACGATCTCTTGTCCGGGCAATACAAAGGCTACCACATTGTTTCCAGCCGGTTTGAAAACCTCGAGATTCTAATTCTTGGTAAAGTTTTATGCTGGACTGACATAGTTTCACTTGGTTCAGAGTAGGTTTGAAAACACCTACCAGATCCGATGAAAAAGAATTGTTTCCACCTCCTAATCTGTAGTCAAAATCAATATTAGTATCAATACCCAATTTACATCAGGGACACTTTTAATAATGATTGATTTACTTGTCCTGTTCGATGACTATGGTCTGTGGACCCCATCCCAGTTGAGCCAAATGATAGGCCACTGATGCTCCCATGACTCCTCCACCGCATATTGCAACTTTGCAGTTCTTTGGCAAAATACCAGTGTTTGTTGAATACTTTTGGCATATCGGATTTTTTATACAATCTAGGCAAGTTTTTAGTGCAGAACGACGTGTCTTTGCCGCGAACAAAGCATTACCAGTGTAATTCGAATAGGCTCTAGTGAAAACCATAATTTATTTTAACTAAACTAAAAACAAAATGCACATTTTTTAGTGGTGTTCGTGTTCACAGAAAAAGCCATAAAAATAATTTGGAAAATGATAAAGATGACAGACATGAACCTGAACATTGAACAGCACCGTTTACGTTGGACATAATTAAGACTGGTCATTAAGCAATAAGTAAAACAACAAGTGTAATAGAATACATAGTAGAAATAATTGCACTTTATTTAAATCCCATGTCGTTATCTTATTGTTCTCTTCACAGCTTGATTACTACTAGTTTTGATAAGGATAAATGATCATTTTCGAAATGACGAAAAACGTTTATAACATATGTTGTGTTCAGTGTTCATCATCAATCGTCACAGTTACAAGACGCTAAGGAAGTAGAATTTTTATTTCACTGTTGGTAACTTTTTTTTTTTAGATTGCTATTACAAAACAACATTTTCATCGCGTTGGTTTTAACCTAATCACATGTATAGTCCATAGTCGTGTGTCACATGAACATTGCTACTACGTGAAATAATTCGTTTACTTCGATTGTTTATCAGGCAAATGTTAGAATTACGAGAGAGGTGGGAGTAGATATTGGACAAGAATTCTCATATTCTAGGATACATCATCGAAGCATTTTATTTTTTACATGCTATGCATTTTGTTGAGACCTCGTAATTCTAAACTGATGAGTTTATAATTCGTACAGGTTGTGTACTTCAAAGTAAATGGTTCGGCCGTTTCATGTAGTGATGGGCAGAGGCGTGCGTATGATCAAAATGTAGGACAGGCCCAGTTTTTTTTTTTTGTTTCATTTACATGGGTACATATTATATTTTTATTTTTTTGTAAGCTTTTCATAACATTTTTAAATTTAACTAGAGTAAATGATCATTTAATAACATAATTCCTCCTGTTTGACTTGTTTATAATTAATATATTAAATATTAATAAGATATTAATAAGTAAATAATAATGGTGTGAAAATATTAATAAAAACTATTTGAAAACAAGGTAGCCCCGGACTTACCAGGCCTAACCGCTGGGCACGCCATTGGTGATGGGTTGTTCATGAACAAGTCCAGAGAGGGAAGGAATCGGAACGATTCCACCAAATCGTTCCTTTTAGATGTGTAGTAAGCCCAATACGTAGGTGTGTCACACTAAGTGGAACAATGTAATATTAGTATGAGAGGTAAACACTACGTACGTGTAATGGCCTTACTGCAGTAGGTTAAGAACATTGTTTTAAAAGTACGAATACGTAAACTTCTCCGAACTACGTATACGTGATTTGGTACATCCTGTTAGTTTCCAATGGATCCTTGACACGAGCACGAACATTACTAAGCATAACCATATAAATAAAAGCATGTTAAAACACCTCAAGTAGAATTAGTTTCAATATAGTCGGAATCGGCAAACGTTCGACAAGCGTTAATTTTAATAACTGTCTTTACGAACGTCCCGTTTCGATATTATTAATATCTCGGGAGTTTTTTTTTTTTTTGTGTAACAATAATTATAATTTCACTGATATTATGTTTTGTAATTTAAATAAACGAGTTGTATTTTTATTTTCAATTACCAACATCAACCATTTCGTAAAAGCGGAGCTCCATCGCACGATGGAGTCGGCGGACGGCAATAAATAGTTTGAATCCTTGCACGTACGCCCATTTCACGGAGCGCAAGTAACGCTAGGCGTACTACAGGTGCAATAGGTCCAAACCCATGTTTTCATGTATTTTCTGTATTCATAGTTCGTATCATGCACTGATTACGCACTATTCGTGCAAATTCAAAAAAAAGCGAATCGGAACGATGGCATTTACTCGGTTTTTTTTTATTATTGGAAAATGTACGATCGGTATAAATAAAACACAATAAGTAAATATGATAACATGTACAACAAATCAATATAAAAACAAATGACAGAATGCATTACAACTGGAAAACACCGAAGGGAAGTCAATCGTATAGAAGATAACAAAAAAAAAGGTCAGCTACTTATTTCACAAAGTATGCTTTCTGAGTTATCGATAGGTATCTGAGGCTTATTAGTTTTAGATGATTTAGAAATTAGAAAATATTTATTTTTATTAGAAAATAGATGTTCAAATAATTTTGCCCATCTCTAATATCGATATATCAAGCCGATGCGGTACTGCGGTATACGGTCGTCGCTCAGACAAATCGAAAATCACGATCATCGTTTATCACGTCGGTCCCGTCGTTTCGGTACAGCACATTTTGCTTTTGGTTCGCGTAAAAACAAAATATTTTAAGGCGTATGACTATGTGGCAATAAGATTAAATTATTTTTCATATTCCAAACGGATACAACTAATTACACGTTTAAAAATCGTGTTACATTGCTTATTGTTTTTTTTTTTTTTTTTTTTTTTTTTTATTATTTTTGCTCCACCGTCCACTCGAAACACCTGTAATATACCAAAAATAAATCATAATTTCACATAGAAATACAAAAATTATAAGCCACGTACCTTACACTTGTATATTATTGTATGTTCGATAATACGCACAAACTTGTTTCACAAAACAATATTACAGAGCATTTTACGCGTGTTTGACACGCATGCATGGATTTACACGCGTGCTGCTTATGAACCGCAATGGAGTGTACAGTCGTGCAGATTAATTTTAAATAAATCAACATATATTACGTTCACATTTGATCACGCTTAACAGCGATACGTATTAGTATAATCGCGTAGGCAATCGCTGTGCGATCAGTCGATAAACGCGTATCACAGAAACGGAAAGACGTAATTTAATAGAACTTAAAATGTATCGTGCATGACACGGAACACGGACGGTCTCGACTCGCTATCAAACCGGTGCGCGGGCTTTAGTGGAACGACTATCGACGCGCGCGTACGGCTGCAGGCGGGCAGAGCCCAAAGCCAAAAGCGGTGCGATATTGAGCCGCGGTTTTCCGTAGCGGCAGCAACAGCAGCACCACCACCCGGTCGAATGACGAAACCGTGGCCCGCAGCGCGATGTGATAAAGGAGATTATAGCCACGAGACGTGCACTCGGTCGGGCGTAGTAGAACCGTGCACGACGTAGTCGTCGGCGTACACGTGCGACGATGATGACCCCCGTTGAAACGCGCAGTACGCGACGGCCAACGCAACACAACGCGAAAAACCATTAGGCTAGGTTCACATGGAGAGCGTTAAGCGCGCGTTAGCCAAACGCTCGTTTACAATTATTATCAATTGCTATTAACTGTACACATGGTCACGCGCGTTGGATGGCGACGCGCGTTCAACGCTGCGATAACGCAAAAAACCTGTCAACGCGCGTTAGCGCAAGTTTGACGCGGGTTTGAACATTGCACAGGTTTGCATTGACGTGTTCAGTTGCAATGTGTATTTCAAGGACTTACGTACTTTTTTCATCAACAATAGATGAATTCAACAATGAATTTTTCATCGATGAAATCGAAAAAAGGCCCTCGATTTGGGACATGACCAGTGCCGTGTCGATGTTTTGCGAGGCCCTGGGCATCTTAAGAGTGTGAGGCCCCTGAACACATAATATATTGAAACTAAAATAAAAATTTTGAACTTTATTAATTGTTATTAGTAAAGCAATACAATATCTTTTAGTTAAATACTTAAAATACAGAAAATTAGTGTGCTTGTGTGTCGATGGTAACTTAGAACAATCTAAATTCCAAGTTGTGGATAAAACGCTAAAACTGTTTTTAATTTATTTATTTCATAATGGACAGGATATCATTTAAAGCTATCTTAAAACGCGAGGCCCTGGGCAAGTGCCCCGTTTGCCCTGCCCTCGGGACGGCACTGGACATGACCAGTCGTGATTACTTAAATAAAACAATAAAAAGAAATGCTCGGGAAAAAATGGTATTCATTTTTTTTGAAGAAGGTTATACAGAGGAAAAAAAGAAAGTTCTTGGTGCGTATTACTTTATTTCTTAAAGTTGGATACAGCGTGATGTACAAGCTTGTACCTAGTCTATTTTTTAAAACAGGATGAACTCAGTATTTCTTATTTCCCTCCCTACGACGCTGAATTCGTCTATATAAGGTCCATAAGCATATAACTTCTGCTATGTCCATCTTCGCCGGAATTTAAAACACGACTGACTATATATATATAAGTTATAAGTTATAGTCATTACTATAGTTTATACGCGTAAAATCTGTAATGCATGTGAACACTGACTAAAAACGAGCGTTTAACGCTTTCCATGTGAACCTAGCCTTATTATTGCTGCGAGACGCTCGGAGCACGGCAGCGACGCGCGTCCCACACGCTCGGCCGCGAACCGCAACAGCACACGATGCAAATCGCAACCGGCGCGGCGGAGCAGTCTCGTTGCGTTCGCGTCGAATCGAAGGCCGCGGCGGCGGATAGCTTCCGAGGGCGCCGCTGCCGTACGGGTGCAGCGGCGCGCGGGCAACAAATCACGTTTCGATCGGACTTGTCGGGGCGATACGTATCCGCTGCATTACGCGCGTATGACATGCGTTCGTGTAGGCGATCCGCGGCGCGCAGTCGCTGTGCGGTGTAGGCGCGTGATGCGTCCGAGCTCGTGTACGCGTAGACGATATGTTGTCTGTCGGTGTACGAGCCGGTGCCGCGCGCCACCGACGGAAAAGCGAGAATACGAGTGGCGCACACGTGCGGTTGACATTGCACACGTACATGGTTACACATACGTACCGGTAGTAATATATTAGTACGGTTGTGCGGCCCGGGGACGAAAAAACGTTTATTGTTATTATTTGTACTAGGCATTGCACGCGCCGCGCAGATTTATATCTTTGCGCTGCTGCGTATACGCACTTGCGCTCCGCGACGAGAATTACCGGATTGTCCGCAGCCGTTCTTTTCCATGCCGTATCCTACATACATCTATATAAATATGTTTACGTATATTTTCAATGTGTATGTGTTATTATGAACGCGTGCGGAGAAATGTCTCCATTTAGGCCCGTCACGCGCGTATCGGGTTTTGTACACGGCACCACTACGCTCTGTGTCAACAGACGCGTGCGTAAAATATTACGGACCGGTTGAACAAAATAATGCGTTAAGTGCACACACACACACATGTTTTGAAGTGCACCGATATTACAGTTTTATCGGTATAAAATGTACATGTACAAGGTGCCGATCGCGTAGTATATTGGCTGTGCGTGAGACGTCAGCATACCGTTCCCGTGCACAGACCTGCGCTGGCCGCAAGTGCAACGCGCGCCCGTCTATATATAAACGTCCTCACAAACGCGAAAAATGCATTTCAACTACTTTGCCTCGTGTTACTCCATCGTACGCGCGCGTACGTAAGAGTGATAAATTATGTTATCCGAACAACGATTTCAGTTCGTATACGTTTAACATTAATTATTATGATATTCGTACGAACGCCCCAGGTGCTATATAGAACAAGAAATCGTTTAAAGGGGTAGATAATTCAAATGGATAACGCTCATGACGGAATTACTATTGAAGAAACAACAACAATTTTTAGTTATTAAGGAATATAAGACAGTTATGATTGCAGGCAAGATCCAACTGTACGCCCACTGCTTCGAAATATGTAATACTTTACTCATGTCTTAAATCCACCGCCGGGATGCAATGCGTTCGTGTAAGTCTACTCAAACATGGCGCTAAACGTTTTATTACATCGAAATGTACAATTATTTATTACTTTTATCGAAACTATCCTGGCATTGTTTATGGTCGAGTTTAAAAATTGTTTACGAACAAAATTCATAAAAATCGTAGACTAAGTACACTACAATTAATGATAGTTGATATCGATCTGTGTACATAGTTTTATCTTTAAATTTATCGTTAAGTTTTAAGAAATAGAACAAATAATAAAATTAAAAAACAAAAAATTAATATCTTTTTAATTTTTATAGAATTTTATTCGTTTTTCATTTATTATTTATTTTTTTAGTTCTATAAAATAAATGCATAGTTCATTAAATTTCATTGATACTTGTTAGATTAGAAAAAAGTAATCTACCAAACTTCATAATGTAAACGTTTTTGTTTCATACTTCCAAAACAATTTGAAAATTTGTGATTGAAACAATTTTATTTTATGTTTTAAATACGTTCTGGCTGTTTAAAATGTAATAATTTTATTATTGATAACCACGTTTATAACCATATAAAACTTCGTAATTGTAAAATATATAAAGTTAAGATTGAATACTCGCATAATAGTAATCAGTAATATTATATATTATGTAATGCATTACGTATATTTTGTTATACTTATTATTTTTTAATTATACTTTATGCTATTATTTTTATATTAAATCAGTATTGGATTTTAAATTAAAAATCTATAACTCATGAAAGTTTTCTTTTTTCAAATTTGTTTAATTGTTCGTCGGATGTCTTGATTACATTATTATTTTCGATTTCAAAGCTTTTCAAACGTATTTGCACCGTAATAAAATATGTATAGGCAACCATAAATGGTGTTGTTATTATTTCTATTACCTACTCTCGTTCTGTCTTTTTTATTTTTTATTTTATTTATTTACAGTTCGAATACGATTCCGATTGAGAATCGTCCGTTACAGCGAGGTAAAATATGTGTGTAGTTAGTTATCTACTACTATTTTTTCCCTTTAAAACTCTCGTATTGGACGAGACCGAAAACGTATAATTTAGACAGATATCGGTCTAATTACTCCCACGTCGTGATACAGGTATACTCGGACGAACGGCTCTGTAACAATCGAGACCATAAAAAGCTACTGAACTGTGGTTTTTTCGGTTGGATCGCAATTACCGAGATGTTTGGCCGAATTCTACAATATCCGATGAGCCGGTAAACTGCTGCTATACTACGCGCTGTACGACCGGGTGCGCACGTACACACACGCGCACACACACACACACACACACACACACACATACACACACTCATACACACATACATACAAACACACGTTATACGTTTGTGGTTTATACATGTATATATTATTTGACAAGCCCCTGGAGCTTGAAAACACTTAACACTGGTTGTGGGAGGAGACCGTACGTGAACGTTGTGAGTTTTTCATTCCGACACATTAAAACAAATTACAGACTATACGAGTATATCTGCTGTTGCTGCTGTTGCCTTCGACAACAAACCATTGACAAAAAAAAAAAAAAGAAGAAAAAACACTACATCCGTGTGAGTACAATGTAATGTACATAAGTATGTGTGTAAATGTGTGTGCTGTATATACGAGATAAATTTATTTTTCACCGTCGACGTCAAGAAATCGAAAAATCCTTTTTTTTTTTTGTGTCCAAACGTATACCTCAATACTCGTACAGTGCACATTATATATTTTCAGTATATTTTTTCTCTTCGAAAATAAAACCTAAAAAAATAGTTACGAATTAGAAAGGATTTTTGATGTGTGATATATGGAAATCGAAATAAGTGTCTATAATGGTATAAGATAATGAAAAATAAAAAAGGTGTGTCTCGAGTAGTTAAATGATTTTTTTTTTTACAACAACTAGTATCTTCAAAATTTTATGAACAGTTTGTTTAATTTTTTTTTTAACCAATAATAACAATGTAACCGGTCATCCATTATATTGATCAGACTTTCATCATTTTCATTCACATACCAGTTTTCGTTCTTATAAAAATATTCGATTTTTTTTACTCGGAATTTTCATTCAATAAGACCACAACATTTTCATGATTCAAATTGCGTTTAATATATATTTACATATATATTATGTATAAATATAAATGCATCGTATTTTAGAGTTTTTAATGAATTTTATACTCTCCTTAAATATAATATGACTAAAAATAAATCAGTTTGACTATTTATTTAAAATACAAAAAAAAATAAATAAAAATAAAATTATTAAATCAAACTTAGGTGTCTGTATTTTTCTGCATTCATATTATAAATGTATAAAAAAATTTAAAACTATAAATTCAGTTAACATATTTGAAATGGAAATAAATACCGCAAGAGGACTATACAATTTCCCTGGGTTCTATAGCCCTAATGGTCCCATGCAAACTATGCTTATGTTTGTTATTGATTGTTAATTTAAGAACTGTTAGTACTTTATTTAATGTTACACCGCACGCATAAAATATTTCCATTTTGTACTATGGTATATATTCTTATAGTAGTAATTTTAATGCTCGTAAACAGAATACAGTTTTGTATACGTTCGGGCGATTGTATGCTATGTAAAATTATTCATATATTCATCTGTAATATTAGAATTTTAAAATATTTTTAATAAATTGCTGTATATACGTTCTACGGTTTAGTTAAAAATTATCGATTTTTTAAAATAAATTCATAATATATATATATATATATATATATATATAATGGCATTTAATTTGTACGTATGTATGTATATTTATACTAATATTATAAAGAGGTGAAATTTGTAAGTTTGTGAGTTTGTATTCACTAAGTAATTTATGAAACTACTGAACTGATTTTGAAAACTCTTTCATCAGTAGAAAGTTACATTATTCTTGAGTGACATAAGCTATGTTTGATTATGTTTTATAATATATTTAACGTAAAATAACAATATTCGTCAGTGAATTCCAAAGAAAAATGGGTTGATGCATTGATTTATCGACGTGCGCTAACCATAAGAGAATATAATGTTCTAGGTGATTATTCAAAAATATTTTTCTTTAGTAGTTCTATACAAAAGTCCGCGACACAACGTATGAGTATATATCTCATGAAAAACCTCTATTGTGTATAAATATAAAAATATAGAAATGTAGAAGAACAATAGTATTATCAGAACTACTTTCTGTTTTATTGTTTCCACAATATAATAATACTACCTGACCCGTGCCCACTTCACCGCTAATGATAATAATTTAAATGTTTAATATATTATACCAAGTGAGATAATATAATAATACTATTAATAGCATTTCTTTAAATAGCGATAGCATGCTTAAAAGGAAATCACAACAATCTAGACGTACATCCCAGACATTAGCGGTTAAAGTACCCCCAACGGAAGATACTTCCCCTAAGAATACACACATGCATGCCAAAATGGAATTATCTCTGCAGGACGTTCTTGGGAGTCTAGAGCCCAGAGATCACAGCAACTGGCCAACCATAGACATCATATGACAGATATGCGTACGACTATGACAATCTTGGTCTTGGTATTGTTCTTATAGGCTCAGTCTTGGCCTTGAAAAGTCATTGTAGTTTTGGAGCAAAATGAAGATCAAGACTGTAAGACCAAGATTAATTTGCTCATCAATAGGTACGGCTCAGTTAGTATAAATATATGCAGTGGCGTAGCGATGTGGATAATCATTTACATTCATAATAAAGAATTTAGGTAAATAACACATAAAAAGATATTTTAATATTGATATAAACGAATGTCAGTAGCCAGTAGCCACTAACTGGAAATTCTAGAATACTTGCCTCTGAAAATATTTGAGTTCGCCACGTCACCGTATATATGTATGAATAGATGTTCCGCAGCGAAAGAATGGAGAGGCGCGAAGAACGAAATAGCGAAAAGTACACGTGTTAAACGTGAACTGTGAAAAGCGATAATTTCTCGCGAAAGACTGTACCCGACATGTGAACGCACATAGTTGCGGCAACGGTAGGTAAAACCATAGTTAAATCGAACGATATGCATTATACATATATTATAAGTATGTATTTATATTTTATCCGATCGAGTCCGATTATAATAATTTACCTGGAATGTACTCGTATTATAAATAGATACTATATTATAGTATGTTTATAATCGGAAACCGCGCGTCGGACAGAAGGCGACGAGATTTTACTACGTATCGACATACATAAATTATAGAGTTCAAAATACTCTATATACACACGGCGTGCATACTGCAGCATAATAAACGCACCTTACCTAACCTACATGCCTAAACGTCGACTTCGCCGTTATGGATATAGTGATAAATATATATTTCATTTGTAATAATAGTACATAAATATTACATATAGTAAGCCGAGCAAGTATGCCCTACAATAACATACTGTCGTTGACACGATACTCGGTTTTATTCGTTCATAATGGTTTTAGAATATTTAGAATATTGTGAATTCTGTAAATGATAAATTCGACTCCGTTTCGTGCAAAACACCTATCAATTTTAGATTCTGAACGGAGTGAAGAATGTATTGATTTTACAATGATGTGTGTTTTTTTTTTTTTTTTTTTTTTTTTTTTTTTTTTTTTGTGTCTGTCGACACGTTTTGGGGCAGTAAAAATGCTTCGATTGCCTTATGTAGCAACTTTTCTGAAAGGAAAGTGAATCTATTTGGTACTTTGGGGGGTCAAAAGTTAAAAATTTCCAATATTTTTTAAATGCGACGGGAAAAACCATAAAAAAATTTGGGAAAAACGGGAGTTTTTACGCAAAACCAGTTTTTGACATAATCAAATTTTTTATTTTGCTATAACTCAAAAACTAATCGATGTAAATACTTGAAATTTTCACCAAATGTTTAGATTAGCGTTCTCTATACACCATTAAATTTTCAAAGTATTTTGACTTTTATGAAGCTATTTATAGACAATTGAAATTTTCAATATTTTTAAGTATTTTTTTTTTAAATAACGATAAAATTTTTTTGGCTGCCTAGAAAATCTTGAAAATTTAATACAAGGTTTCTTATAAGTTGTTCCTTAACTGATAAAAAAAAATCTAAAATCGTAAGTCACAATTTTTTTTTATAAGTGCTCAAAGTTCCAATTTATACGAAATATGTAAAAATCACGATAATTTGCAAGTTATTTTGTAGATAAAAATTCATAAAATTTTTTCTGTTCATACTTAAGGTTCAAAATTTTAACACGAGGTTATGTATAAGCTACTCTTCAAAAATCTTTAAAAAAATTTCTACCGGAATTAGAGGAAAAAATTTTATGACTGTTTGAAATTTAAATATTTACGAAATTGCATAAAATAGCGATTTATTCTCAAACGATTTTAAATATTTTTTATAATTCAAAAAGTATAAGTCGCAGATTTTTGAAATTTCTACCAGCTGTTAAGATTGGTATTTCCTTTATGTCATATTTTTTTCAAAATATTATATTGATTTTTAAGCCACTTATAGGCATTTAAAATATTCGATTTTTTTACATTTTTTTTTTATAATCGGTGATAAAAAAAATTTGGCTCGTACAAAATACTTGAAAATTTAATAGAAGATTCCACAGAAGTAGTTCTTAAAGTCATTCAAAAATTATTAAAATCCATAGGCACAATTTTTTTTTATAAGCGTTTGAACAGCGAATATTGACAAAAAATTACATGTAAAATATAATATACTGTATAATATTCTAGACTGACAAAGATATCGGTTTTTTTTAAAATGCTCTAACTCAAAAATGAAAAACCGCAACAACTTGAAATTTTCACCAAATCTTTATATTGACGTTCTCTATACATGGTTAAGATTTCAAAGTATTTTGACATATTTTGACTTATTTATAGACAATTTATATTTTCGATTTTTGTTAAATTTTTGTTTTTAAACATCTATAAAATTTAATTGATTGAGCGAAAACTCTTGAAAATTTTATACTAGGTTTATAATAAGTTAAACTTATCGTAACGTAAAAATATTGGTGATTGGTTAACTCAATTTTTTTTTATAAGCCCTTAATTCTCAAATTTGTATAAAATGTGTAAAAATCACGATAATTTGCATGTTATTTTGTAGATAAAAATTCATAAAATTTTTTTTGTTCATACTTAAGGTTCAAAATTTTAACACTAGGTTATCTATGAGCTACTCTTCAAAAATCTTTAAAAAAATTTCTACCAGACTAAGAGGAAAAAATTGTACGACTGTTTGAAATTTAAATATTTACGAAATTGCATAAAATAGCGATTTATTCTCAGACGATTTTAAATATTTGTTATAATTCAAAAAGTATAAGTCGCAGATTTTTGAAATTTCTACCAGCTGTTAAGATTGGTATTTCTTTTATGCAATATTTTTTTCAAAATATTATATTGATTTTTAAGCCACTTATAGTCATTTAAAATATTCGATTTTTTTACATTTTATTTTTATAATCGGTGATAAAAAAAATTTGGCTTCTACAAAATACTTGAAAATTTAATCGAAGATTCCACAGAAGTAGTTCTTAATGTCATTCAAAAATTATTAAAATCCATAGGCACAATTTTTTTTTATAAGCGTTTGAACATCGAATATTGACATAAAATTACATGTAAAATATAATATAATGTAGAATGTTCTAGACTGACAAATGATATCGGTTTTTTTAAAATGCCCTAACTCAAAAACGAAAAACCGCAACAACTTGAAATTATCATTATATCCTTATATTGACGTTTTCTATACATGGTTAAAATTTCAAAGTATTTTGACATATTTTGACTTATTTATAGACAATTTAAATTTTCGGTTTTTCTAAATTTTTCGTTTAAAAATAAAATATACTTATATAATATTTATAAATAACATTGTATTATATTCTAGACTAACATATGAACTCCGTTCAGAATCGTTATTCGTATACAATGATATCTATCATTGCATTCAAATTTAACAAATCCATTATAATAATGACCTATCCTATAAGCGAGGTGCACTCCACCCCTAACTGTACAGCAGAGCGAGGCCCATCCGGTTCTTTTTAAATATTTAACAGCGATAGACTTTGATGTTAAAAGTTTCCTGAACTTAATGGTTTATTTATAAGGTATTATGATTATTTGTAATCATGGTTTTGTATGAATTTCTGTAAATTGCTCAATTTAGGGTTGGCATACAACTGTATACTTAACTGGTAAAAATAATCACGGACGTGTGCAGAAAATATTTTTAGAGAGGTTTTTCAACATTTTTTTTTTAACATTTTTTATTTATTGTACGTCTAGATTCGAAGTAAAACGTAGAATATATATTTTTTTATTTAGATCACTTGAACCTCCGTGGATTGCTTGCTCGAGCTTTTGTCAATAATGCGAATCTAATTGTAACAGAAAACAAATGATTCGGTGAACTATATAGTACAAGTTTAGCACGAACACGAGGCCGATGATAAATGTTGTTTTACAATGTAATTTCATGTATTTTTTCTCTATGTGTCCACAAAATCTAAATCTATATTAAGTTAAATTAATATCATACAATACAAATATACGCGTGTACATATTGTTATAACATAATGAAATGTCCCGTTGGAGATTTATTATTATAAAACGACTATAGGAGAATACATAATGTTTACCGAATGTAAACACAACAACATTGTAATCCATCGTATCACAATAGTATAGTAAATCTTTGCTTGCGGGACACCCGCTGTAAAGTGATCGGGTACATGGAAAATCCGAAACCGAGATCATGATATTACCTAACTGCGCATCACACGAAAACTATGTTTTTTGTACAGGTACCTAACCTTTGGCTGTTCGGTTCGGCTACGGCTATGTTCTCTTATAGGTGTATACGTCACGTCTATATAAGTATACATGGATATTGTACAATACCGCAACAGTCCATTGCCGTATACAATAACACTGTGATAATATTATGCAAACAAGTATTATAATACTACTTACTAGACATATTTCATACCACATGCACGTATATTGTTGCTACGATTAATTGAGTCATTTACAATAATTGTACGTTTCTTTTCCTACGACGCTGTAGCTCAGGCATATACTCGTATGTATTTCGTTTTTAAAGCGCATGTGGCACATACTGACTGGACGCGCGTTCACACACACATATATATGGAGTCGTGCTCAAACATTTTTTTCGGAAGAGGTAGGGTTCAATATTATTACTACTATGTATTTCAAATTTATGCGTTTCACATGTGAATATCTCTTGCAAGATAATTATGTTGGTAATAAATAATTAAATAGTACTAGATAGATCGACAATGGATTATGTAAATAATCCTGGAAAATGTTTATGATACTAAACTTGAACCGTGTGCAAATATTAAGCAATATTTTTTTTCTAAATTCGTAAACATTTAAACACCCTCTGTACATATACACACACGCAAACATCGCACCACACGTATTTTAGGTACACGTATGTGCGCAAACACACCCGACGCTTGTACCTACACTCGTATACCGCGCATATACGCGCGCGGTCACGAAGTCTTGTCGATTACAAAACGTGTAACGGTGCGTTGCTGATAGCCATCGAGACCGTACGGCACGCGGTCTTTGGCGAGAAGTCGCTAATTAAGCTCCGTTGCAAGTCGGTTGTGTTTACGTTAGCGTGCGTGTGAGTCTTTTTCGGTCAACGTCTGTGTACGTGTGTACATGTGTGCGCGCCAATCGATTGATACCGCTCGCGACACTTTTCACAATAGTCCGCGCGACGAGAGGACCGTGGTCGTGACCTCTGGCCCAGCGGTAGTCGATGGGTTACCGCAGATACCCTGTGCAGCAGTACACCGGGCTTATACGGGCGGCCAACGATAACGCGGCAGTTACATTACGCGCTGCAGTTTCTTGCACAGTAGGACAATTATTGTTGCCGCGCGCACGACTTTTGTTAAGCCGGCGGAGGTTGGAAGAATGGAAAAGAATGAAACGTAGGAGAGTCGAAGACAAGTAAAGAAGGCGAAGAAAAAAGAAGCGTTTATCAATACCGTACGCGTACACGATGAGCGGGCGGCGGCTTTAACGCGCGGCAAGATCGTCACGGTAACGCGTAGTCGAACGTACTCAATAGGTATATATTTTTTTTTGTTTCTTATTTTTTACGTACACAACGCGCCTCCGCGCGATCGGATTCGAGTAGTACATTGTGTACGTGTCTCTAGATCGAGAAACGATCTCGTGTTTTTTCGTTTCGTCGTATGCGTGTTTGACGAGGGGGTGGTAGGATTACTACTCGTACAGTGATTTCGACGTACTATGTTATATTGTTTTTTAATAGTCACACTTGGCGTGTGGTCGTCGCAGGGAAACTCTGCTGCGGTATTGGCCTGCTCTACCGCCCGCTGTTTTTCACACATCACACACGTAAACGACGACAAATCGGTAATGACAAATCGAAAGGAAATCGTACAACGTGTACGATTGAAATTACCACGCGGAGAAAAAAATAAAAACATAAGATAATATACAATAATATAACACCGTGATCGGTTTTTTATCGTACGTATATATACGTGTGTGTGTGTGTGCGTATGACATTATTTTAGGTATATAATATGTAATTACGCGGGCCGGATTTCGATTAGACGATATTACACTTACATACTCGTACGCGTATAAACTTATCGCATAGGCACGGCGTGCAACAACCGTTGTTGTACACGGCTTATATTTTTAAAGCTGATTATTAATAGTGTACACGTGCTACGCATAACGAGCGAATAAAGTATATCGGACCGTACACGAAACATATAATATATGATGTATACATGATATGTATATGTGTTTATACTATGTAGGTGAACATATAGTATACATGTTATTATCCCCAGCTCGAAACCCTTACATACCGGAATTTTATACAGCATACTGAACACGAAACGTTTATCGTGTTAATAATTTAACTATTACGCATACCGCATACGATCATGTACGTGCGCACGTGGATTAAGATAATGAAAGGTTTTTTTTTATTTATTAATTTTTTCTTCATAAAACGGACATTGGAAGTTCAGAATGGAAAAAGTTTCAACACGAACGCTCACGGATAAAACGGTCCACAATATTATTATAGCGTTGTCGTACACGTGTATGCATACGATATACCCGGGAGCGCGGGATATCCCGATATGAGATACGATCGAACAATTATGCTGTACTGTTATCATTATTACTAGTTACTTTTGTACGGGTACCGCGCGGTTTGAAATATCATTATTTATTACCCTTTGGATTGAGACGGTAGTGTTTACGAATGCCCATCGTGGAATCGGTAGGTTTACGCGCATAATACCTACGCGCGGGTACGAAACACGCACGTGTAACATGATATCCGCGAGGTATCGCAAGTACCACGCGAAAATACAGGAAACACGAGCGGTGTCGCGTACGATTTTTCTGGTGCATTTACCGGTTAGCGCTGTCTGCGATTGCAAATTGCGGCGACGTGCGAACACTGCAGCAGCTAATGCAGTCGCCAGTGCCGCGTTGTGCGTAGGTTAACGTACGCGTGCACCAGCGTACACGACGCGTTGTATAGGTAGTCGAAGAATAATGAATGTATCACGAGTCGGATCTAGACATTTGGGCGGCGCCCAGAGCAATAGGTGAAATATCGCCGTCTATTTTAATTTCAAAATCACAACGCCTGCATAAAACCGAATGCACGTGTGGTTCTGCGCCCGTGCGCGCCACTGGTGTTATTATTATACCGCCGTATTGAACGCAGGGCCTGCGCAAACAAACATTGATGTGGGGAGTGGATTATAAAATAAACAAATTTGCCGACTACTTTCTAAAACAAAATTCTACAGTGCTAATATTACTTAATTTGTTGATGATTGCCGACCACATAAATAATTCGTTCGTAGGTGGGAAGTCTTGCATCGTCTTCTCCCCCTTCCCTTAATGCTGGTCCCGATTGAACGGCTGCGGGTACCGACTGTTTGCAATTTTTTTCCACGACATACAGTAGCGGCCCAAGCAATGTGCGCGTTCCGATTACACCCGCGGTGGTACACGTTTGCACGCGTTGACTGCAAATTCTGTACAGCCGGTTAATGTGTGTACATTTGTGTGATCATCTATTCGGTTTCAGAATGACTCCGCGATTTTTCATCATCGATGATACCTGTTAACATGCTTTAAAAACTATAGAATTTAATCGCTGCACTCGAATGCAGTTGTCGAAAATTTTCATTTGTGCGTACACTGCGAATGCTGTATTGTATAATCCAATATTTTTATACTGACATGGAGAAAAACATAAACCCATCATATGCTTCTATAAGTGGGTTTACATTTCAATATTATATTCAATCGTAGGCGAATCTACAGGGTGTGCCTGGTGTGCCAGGGCACACCCTGCGACATGTATAAACCTGTGTAGGGCCCATAATACTCATTTCATACATATTTAAACGTGTGATAACTGAGAGGTATTTTGAACTACAGAGGGCCTTTTTGAGGTAAAGGCACACCCTGCTATGAATTCCTAGATTCGCCTATGTATTCAATAAGTACTCTTCCAGAAAGTAGTCTTGCAAAAAATTGATTTGTTTATATTTTTTACTGTTACGAGTGTAATAAATACTCAACGTAACGTTGACATATTTACCGTTTTACGCAACTCACGTTCACGATATCATAACTATACAGTGTTCAAGAATTTAGATTATCTTTGACGCATTTATTTTGTTACGGCCGCGTGCTTTGGGTTCACGTCGGCCTTATCTAAACCCGTAATTTCGTTAACGGTGTACGATTATGCGACGTATGAAAAATGCACTGGTACTCAGATTCCTGTATCCGCCCAGTCTGTACAATAGAATACACATACATTGGAGTAAGATCTGATGACAAAATCCACTCAAATTGGTATTTTGGTAATATAGGTAAACGATGTGTGCAAATGCGGTTTTTGGTATTATAATGGGTCTGTATATTATACACGAGTGTATATACTATACATAAGTTTCGGTGATATCTCGGCTGCTATACAATGTGCACACGCGTTAACGCCGATAGAATATTATCAAACGTCTGTTTTCGAACGTACATAAATTATTATTATTATTATTATACTCGCGTAGAACGCTGCGAGAACGGATTTCACGATATTCGGGGACTGATAAAACTGATTTAGTGCCGAGGTCGGAGTACAACTTACATACATATATGATAAACATACCACAGTATAGGTACACATCGGTGTGGTGCGTGCAGCACATTAAGAGGGCGGAATTATGGCCACCAGACATAATGTCCCAAGGACCGTTCGCAGCGTGCAGCGTAAAAGAGACGTGTGGGTTTCGGTCGCTCCGTCATGTTACGTACTTGCGTAGTAAACAACAAACGGACAACAGTAAATGTTGTTAAAATTTGGAAGAAGAAAAACAGTGAATAAATGTTACCCGCGTAAAATAATATTGATATAATAGGAAGAGCGTGCGTCTCCGTGGTGTATGTACGTAGAAGTAATAAATCACTATTATGTAATATTTAAAACGAGCAAAATAGTAGAACGCGATCGATGTATTGTAATATATGCAGACCGGGTCGGCAACATGGTGTCGTGCGGTATTTACTAATTGGTGTCCCCCGAGAAGATTGTATTATCTGTGATTTTTTTTTCTTTCTTTTATTTTTCAAATGAAATAAATAACTATACGCGGTCCATGAAAAATCGGAGAGCGGGCGCAAGACCGAGGACTGGTCTTCTCCAGAACCTGAATTCCCGTGTGTATATATATTATCATCATTATTATATTGTTGGCGTTATTATTATTATTATTATTGAAAATACCGGCCAGAACGGAGGAGAGAACCGCGAGTCTGGGCGCGCGATTGGTCCTGATAAGGCGCGCACCGTCGGGTTTTTCGTCGTTATTCGTTCTCCCACGCATCGAGTTTGACACAGACGATACCTGTCACCGGCAGAGTCCAGCGGTGAATCTCATTTATATTACCTACGTTTTATTTTTTTTTATTTAGTTTTTTTCTTTCTTTTATTTCGGGTATCGTATGTCCACATTCCGTATGACGACGGCGGCGGCGGCTTATGAATAAATAAAAACGACGACGACAATAATATATATATATATATATATATGTATTATTATGTATGTGTTCTTATACACTTTTTTTTTGTTTTATCCTTTTACTTGTATAACGCAAGTTTTGTGTATACATACATATATGTGTATATATATATATATATATATAAACACACACATATACACATACCCACATATATCTATGTATACTTTTTGTAGCATTTTTTCTAATCCTTCGAATTATTTTTTACGTACTTATGTACAATGTGTATTGCACTCGTCTTGGCGGCCAAATACATCAACAGTCTCGTTTATAGTTAGACATATATAGAAGTTTAAGTAATTGAACAACTAAAACATGATAACTTGCACGAGAAAATAGTCAAAAACGGTTTGAAAAGTAATAACTTCAAGGTAATTTTTACGTAATCCTTTCTGGTTTATACACTGCGAAGTATAATTAATATTAACTGTAGTATTTTTTTCATTTTTTTTTTTTTTGTTTTCAAAAATACACCAAACGAGATGGGCACATACGTAGGACCTTTTCGGCTATAGACAATTTTCCTGCTTATTAAACACAATATTCTGTGTTTGTTATCAAACGTTTTGTTATTTTCACCCGAAACTGATTTCCTTATGAAACCAAGTATTTCATTGTTTTATTGTTGAGTTATTTAAACGTGGACAAATATTATTTTACAGCACATTATTCATTTATACAGATTAGGTACAGTTTGTTTTTCCTATTAACGTACCTATTATACCTATTATAGTAATATGCGTGACATACGATTTATGTATGTTGACTCTGTATTTTAACTCGTATGTTGCCCCAATCATCAGATCAAAATAGTTTTTTTCTAAATGATGTTACATTTATGTGTATTAACAATACAATCAATGTTCTCGATGGTTTTGTTATTTCACTACTCCAGCGACCAGTGTCCCCAATAAATATTTGATACAACACAAACTTTTTAAATCTGCATTTCGTTAACATACCAATATTGATAGGGTTTGGCTTATAATGAAGCCTCGTAGTTAATACTATGTATAACACACGGATATGTACTGTGCGGCATATTTAGTTACTGAACTAAAACTGTTGGTCGGTGGTGGCCGTATATATAATATATATGAATGAGGATATTGTTTTGCAAAACTTTATCTTCGGAAGTTCATCGTTTCCTCCGTTCGATGTATAAAATAAATTAATATTATATTATGTGCGGTGTGTTGTTAAATCTATATATATCTATATATATATATATATATATATATATCTATATATATATATATATATATATATATATATATATATATATATATATATATATATATATATATATATATATATATATATATATATATATATATATATATATATATATATATATATATATATATATACGCAAGAAAAAGTAATGATACTTCGTTATAGATCGTATAATAATTATTAATTACAATATTGGACGCGCATACACCACGATACGTTGTCGTTTCAGATGACCTCTGTTGTTCGTTAGTGGCGTGTGTGTGTCGCGGTGAGTGTTATAGACGGATTAAAAAATAATAATAAATAATAATGATAAAAAAAAAGAATTAACGAATAAGCTGATGCGCTTCCTCTCCCAGCGTATGTACGCATATAATCTGTAATATTATGTACAGTATACCTATATATGCTTAATATTATAATATCGGCCCCGCGCGTTCGTGGTCTATCGCCGTCGTCGGACGTAATTATAAATTCCACCCACGTGGAACCGATAAAGCAGCTCGCGTGTATGTAAGACAATAAAGCACAATAACAACGTTTCAATCGGTGTTTTAAAAAAACACCTGCAAGTCGACGATTGATGGAAGCAATTTGTCAATTTACGTTGGTAAAGTGATAGATCGAACAAGTAGTTGTGTCTAGAGGTCACCCGAAAGATCACCGCGGAATCGTGCGACTACGTCTTAGTTATATTATATCCCGACGTGTGCATGTCAGATTGTCGGGTTTTTCGAAACGTTATTTTATTCAAATGACTCTGTTGAAATGTATGCGCTTGTCTATACTATACGTGTATACTTTATATGTATAGCTATTAATATTTCGCAGAACAATAAAAAAAATAATAATAATAATAATCTAATTCGATTGTCGAAAGTCGTGTCTTGGTTGATAAAAACATGTTTGAAGACGTTGTTTGGATCAAACCGATAAAACCGTTTATAACCAGTGCGGCCAATCATAATCAACACTACTATTACCGACTTTTTAATGAGTGCATAGTTATGAGTTTATAACCTTTTTAAAATCGTTCTGAAACCAATTTCGAAATATACTTTATTATGATTTTACACCTTGTACTGCTCAAACGTCAAGCTAATAAACAATAGTCATTTGTACTCACGTGGGCATATGATAATGTTATTCATGAACAGATTTTTAACGACAGATAATAGAATCCTTAAGATGATTTAATAACCGTTTATTACACATATATTAATGTGAAAAATCAGACGTTTATTTCTAATCGTTGTTTAGGTATAGTTCATATATTCATGCGTTTTTAGAAATCTTGAAATTCAACATTGAGTTACGATAATATATTAAATAAGATCTAATACGTAATGCAGATTATAGATGCGACAAATAAATAATCAGTACTTCATATTTGATCAAGTTAACTTTTGATACAAATATACAATTACTCAATCTGTGTATATTATAGGATACAACGGTATATTTTATTGAATTATTTTTCAAATTTTTTGATTCGCATTTTTGCGGAACATCAACACTTTGTTATTCCCATAACATTATATACAATATAGTTTTATAAGATTTCAGTAGAAAGAAATTTGTGTTCACATTTTTAATGATTTACTTAGGCTTACAATTCATTTATTTTATTACTCAACAGGTCGTAAAATAATAACGTAGCGTTACTATATTTTCGAATTCAATGATTTATCGTAAACGCTATAATGACAAATTAAGCATCGTATATTAATATGAAATTATACTTAACATTGCATATTATATACAATAAAAATGACTTAAATGTGATATGATATAATAAGTTAATAATCAACATGTTATAACGCGTGAATAATTTGAATGTTACACGTATATGGATGTGGAATAAAATACTGTAAACATTTCTGTAGATAAAATTTGAAACAATATTCCATAGACGTTTTCTAGCAAAATAATAAAATAATTTTGTGGCATGCATATTAAAACGTTGTACCTATCGCGGACACTCGTGCGCGAGCAAATCAACATTTGTGAGCTTTACATTCGCTATCAGTTGGAGCAAGGAGAGAGAAAATCGGAAGTCAACTACAAAACAAGAATAATACTATTCTTACGAGATAAACACCTCTAAGGTTTGAGACCGAGCTAAAGTCGGTGTTACGTTCTAAACTTAATGCTTGTTGATATTTTTTGCTCCTATCGGTGAGTGGAGGTTTCTATTTTCATACTATACGGCGGAGATCGTAACGAAATTTTGCTGCATTCGCAATTTTTCGAAAAAAAAAAAAATAATTGCTTTCCGTCAAAATTTAAAATAAGTTTGTGATCCATAAGCTCAATTTGTGCCATCACAGCTTTTTCTTCAAGACTTAAAAACGACTGCGAAAGTTTTATTCCCAAATTGTATACACGCGTCGCACACAATATTATAGGCATGACGTTGTGGTATAAGTAGCTGCGTGAACAGAGTTCATGTATTATTGTTATTATTATTATTATTATTATTATTATTATCATCGTTTGTCGGTCGGTGGCGACGGGCGTATTATGTTATTATGTAGACACATTATACGCATGCTTATGATACGTATAATACGACGTGGCACTGCCGTTTTCTCTCCGCGGAATCTCCATTCATTCCATCGCGGCCGCCGTCGCCTCGACGAGGGTCACACCGCGTGCAACACGTACGTTTATAATGTTATACCTACGTATAAGCGCATGTGTATTAAAATATGCATCGCAGGAGTTTATTTTTTTCTTTGATTGATATCAACTGCTTCCTGAATAGATGTTCGATTATCGTATGGGTGCGGGTGCTCGCGCGAGCGAAGAAAAATAGTATTAACGAAGTCGTATTATTACTATTATTATTATTATTATTATTATTATTATTATTTTTACTATTATTATTTTTTATATTACACTAGTCTTTTGTACGCACTGAGAGCACCGTATAGACCGTGTAGTGTTGCACATCATGTGCGCGTATATAGCCATATGGGACGATGCGTACACTCACATAATATACGTATTATGTAGAAATATAATGCTCGAAGCCGCCGCCGCCGCCACATAATACATGCGAGAATACACGAAATGGCCCTCGGACATTATTGTTGTTGTGTTATTATTCATATGTGCATCGAACGCGTTCGCATATTATTGTCTCTCAATATATATATTATTATTGTGCGAGAGTTTTTTTTCATCATTATAATTATTAACTTTTTTTCCTTTGATAAATACACTTGTTCGGAGTATAGAAAACACCGATCCCTCTATGCGCGTATGTGACTCCTCGAGGAAGGGGATCGAACAGTAGCACTGGCGTTTATAAGGTTAGTAAGCCAAATGACGGTGGGCGTCTCACCCGCTGTCTTTTGTCATCGCGACAGATTGCTGTCTACGTGGATTCGACACAACAGCAAACCGTCGTTATGATAGGTATAATAATCTCTCGTAGTACAAAAACCACGTTCACGTTAACTCGTCGTATACGCATGAAAAGTGTAGTACTAAACGTCAATAATATATTGGTATCAGCAGAAAATCGTTCAACATCGTTAATTTTCGATTATCATATCATCGAGAAAGATGAAGATTAAATATCGTTTTAATTGCACTGATAACAATTTTGGAATTTATTGTGGTAAAAATTTGACATTTTCATAAATCGTTATCACATTAGAAACAAGGTTGATTAAATATTCTGTATAATTTCTGAAAATCCCAATGGTATAGTACGTTTAAAATTTGAATGTCATTCAATTCACTTTTCTAAAGTTCTAAAGTTTTCATAAAATCGTTGTTAATAAAATTAAAATTTAGTCTTCTTTCGTTTAAATAAAATATTTCATATTCCTCTCATACTAGGTATTCATGCTTAGCATACTTTATTTCAAATTTCAGAAAATCGTCGTTCAAGATTCGATGGTTGTTTTTTACAACTTCATGTACGTACCAGTCTCAAAGTACTGTAGTTTTTCATTTTTATTCATTCGTATGGCTAACTCACTACGAGGTAAAACATATAAATTTTGAATGCACCTGAATCGCAAACTTTATTGATACATTTGTACATCCTTACATTGGATTAACATTAATAGTTTGTTGGCATATTACTTTAACGATAGTTATATCATAATTAGCTTATACGCATAGTATGTTAATATGTGTAATACACAATATGTATTCGAGTCTACTTTACCATTATAAGGCATATAAGGTAAATATCGAATATATAAGGAACGGTAGTTCGGCCACGATTACCATTCTGCGTAACCAAACTCCGAATTGTTCCGACATAGAAACCATAGCCAGTAAGTTATGTTTATGTATTAAACTTTAATATTTATTTAAATCCCAGTACATTTAATTGTTATATTATAATCATTTTCCTTAATGCTCCTGAACTACGGTTGAATACATTCAAAAACATCAAAAAACCTTCCCTGAATATCGTATATTTAACTAGTCACCCCCGATCAAGTTACATTATAATATTATTATCATATTTATACACAATCATTACGATATAATATTAAAATCCACACAACTATGTGAGGTTTAATGAACTTTTTATTTATTTATTTTTTCAATCATATTTCGACTTAAATTTGATATGTTTTTTAACGATACTCTTATGGTTTCTTGATTGTTTATGGAAAAAAATGTACAACACAGAGTAGTATATGTGACTTACTGAATTTTGTTTACCATTTTTCTTGAATGCACTATGCATAATAATGTATAACACTGAATGATTTTATATTTTCCGTACACCTCTGATTCTCTGATTTAACTTCTTCCAATATATCACACGTAATTAGGTCCTAACCTTTGATATCTGTATAAATATCTTAAACATAATATACCAATTTATAAATCTATTACAGTTATATATTATACCGGTAGTATAACTCTATCCCAAGCCTACAATGGCACGTTGCATGTACTATAATAATATGGAAGTATAAATCTAATAGAAAAATGTTTATAACAGGATCGATTACCGTGCGATAGGTTTTACGAGTAGACCGCTGATTTTTGGCCAAAATCCAAGATGCTCATTCGGCATAATATGCATACACACACACATACACACATACTCACAACACTGTATTCGTATATACAGATATACGCGCGTATATTAAGCATGTGAAGACGTATACCTGGGATAAATGCACGCTATCCGCTGGACCGTCACCGCCGTGCATAATGTATTTTCTGTCACATAAACTATTCGTCCTGAAAACGGGAGAAAAGGAATAGCATATATTAATTTCGAATATGGTATCGTTTTGATAGTATATGTATATAGTGTGTAATTCGTATTCCCTCTTCAGCGGGCCGGCATTCCAAAAAAAAAAAAACATGTTTCTCTTGAATAGGTGAATTTAAAAATTATTTCTTGACATATGATAAATCGACTTAGAAATTAAAAAAAGTGGAATATGTTTCTTTTTTAATCAAAATGTAATAGAAAAAAAAGATTTGATCTTTAAAGAACACAAAATTAAGAGTATATACTGTAAACATACGTGTAATCGTACATACACATTTGGTCCGAGAAGAATAAGATCAAATTCCCTTAACACACAAAAGATAATTTTCATGCCATACACGATAATTAATACTAGTGTATAATATATTACCGTTCCAAAATACACGTTACGTGATTATTACCAAGCCACCTTCAAAGGTTAATATTATTTTTTATTTTTTATTTTCTTGTAAGATTCAATTAATAAGTGACATCATATTCCATCTACAATGTGAATTCGAATCATCTTCCAAGTGCATCGTTATATGTTTGAGAATTTGTTTGCATGTGACGTGAATAGTATATTTACGTATAATATATTGTACTCGATTGCATATTTTGTCATTTGTCGATTTAAACCGTAGCGCATATTATGGTGGATTAACACGTCGCGTTGTAATCTTACATGTACCGAGTGTATAGTACTATAATTTAAACCAACGTTTTTCAACCGGGAAGTCGCATTGATCAGTAATAATTAAACGCTAAAGTAGAAAAACAACCATTTATTTGCATCAAAATTAAAAATTAATATGTAACCATAATGATAAATATGAAAAGTTAATTTATATTATACACAATAAACTATGAATAATCAAGTAAAAAGTATAAATGAAAGTGATTGTTTTATATTCAAAAGTATATTTAATCTTTAGTTGGACATTGAAAACACACTAAAATAAAATTATTTCTAATGATAATAAACGATTTTTGTATTTAGTTTTTTAATGTGACCATGGAAGAGAATTCTTTTTCGCATAAATAAGTAGTGGTGAATGGAACCGATGTTTTCAATGTCTCTAGATTTCTGCATTAATTTCGTCGATCGAACCAAAACCTATTTAAATTTGAGGATGGAAATTATAGTAGTAATGTTTTATCAGTTGATTAATTCTAAGGGTTGGTTGTGAATTCCAACTGGTAATTTTTTCATTAAATGGATTAAAAACCAATCTATTCGAGAGACATCGTTATCAATTGGGAAATATTCCAGTAATTGAATTTTAAATTTTCTCAAATGTATTTTCATAATATTAAAAACACGATTAAAGATAGGACTGTAAAAATTTACATTTTTATCAATGTAATTTGAAGTTAAATCGAATGTATCAAAATTTTGTTTTTTTTGGAGGTGAATAATCAGATACCTAGTTTTTTGATAAAAGCATTAATTTTATCTATCATTAGTAGAATATTACTTCACAACTTTGTAAATTTATATTCAAATCATTTAAACGTGAAAATATATTATTCAAGTATGCTTGGAGTATTGACGATTCGTTATCTTGAAAAATAACTAAAAATGAGATGTTTCGATTTAAAAAAAGAAATGTCAATTCATCTCACAATTCAAAACTCGTATTTTTATTTCATTTATGATTATTGATATAATTTATTTTCCAACTGGTAAAACAGATAAAAGCTTGAATTATTTTTTATTATAATAGGGGAAGGGATTGTGAAGTAACTAATTTTATTATTTACCAATTTTGGGAGTCACGACGTTAAAGAGGTTGAAAAACGTTGATTACTATGCAATTGATTTCAGCTTTCTAGGAGCAAAAATGACAAATAGTACATCCAAAGTACTCTCAATCCATATGATGTTTACTATTATAGTACACGGGGTGAATTACAGACGTATGAATAAAATGTTCTCATTGTAAACATTATGAAAAATGTGATTACAGGTATAATTATTTGCTATGACGAACGTACACGGTATCCAATAGAAAATCGTTATTGCGGAATTGGAACCGGACGCGTGTACATAGACACACTCAAATATATATTTGTGTGTGTGTGTGTGTGTGTGTGTGTGATATATATACCTACGCGGCTTTCCAACTGAACATTTTTGCGGTGCTGTTATACACATACATACCTATATACCTGCAGCGATCCGGCGCGACGTTTAAGGAATGACAATGGGCGTGCGATCACGCGTAATTAGAACAAACCGGCGTGACGCGTAGGCAGACAGTATACATTTATATATAACACACACACATATATATATATATATATATATATATATATATATATATATATATAAGTATTTGTACGTGCATTATATAGGTATACACGTAGTAAGTGTGTACCACATATACGTAATTAATACGCAATTACACGCATATTTGTTTGAAGTATATTTTTATGCTGTACTGTAGGTACAACGAATAGGCAAATGATTGTGGATTGTATTTATGGTGAACATAATGACGATCGCAGTAGTCGGTCGTCTCGAGAAAAATAAGAATTCAACAGACCATTTGTCTGCACGGTATCTAGCGTTTCGCTCGTCTAGGACTAACATTGCATATTATTACTATTATTATTATGGCACTGAGATTTTAATGTTCCAAAAACCAATGCGTAATGGTGACTAAATTGAAAAATTTGAAAAAATGTTTTAATGTTGTTCGTTTATTATCGTCTGTAAAAAAATATTTTGTTTTGATATAATATTATGAAACGAAAAAAATAAATAAAATATCTGTTCTGTAAATAATTGCCTAGAGCACGTATAACAGAATATTCACACTATAAATATGCAAATACGATACTAAGAGTTGCTTTACATTTACACCAACGCAATGTGTCGACATCGATTATTCATTTATTTTTAATTCTAATCTAGAAGTTTTCGGCGGAAAAAAAAGAAAACCATAAGGAAAATATGGTAGGTGTTATTGAAAAGGTGTACCTGTAAGAGTTATGGGTTTTAAACGTAAAACAAAGATAAAAGAAAACGGAAATGCATCAAAAACCTATAACGTTACAACGTATGAGAATATCTGTGTAAGAAGCCCAATAGGCATATAAACGCATGTATAACAATAATAATAATTCGTATATTTTTTTGTCAGCCGTCGTCGTCCACGTAGCCGGCGATGTTGTTGCGGTTCGAATTCTTTCTGCGCTTCCTCCTCCTACCGGTTTTCTTTTCGTGTAATATATTACACATACGCGTACGTGTATATATGTATGTATATATATATATATATATATATATATATATATATATATATATATATATATATATATATATATATATACACGTACCTTTATAATGTACCACACTAAATACGGCCAGTCCAATTTAATTAGGCGGCCAGAAATGCGTACGCGGATTCCCTGGGTTTCGACACGGATCGACTATTTATTTATTATTATTTTTTTTTTTCGCCTCCACTCCCTCCTTGCCGACCGCGTTACAGTATATATTATCATCTCTATCTCGCACACCGCCGCCGCCGCCGCCGACTTGCTCGCGGGAGACTTTGACGTGCCACTCTCCGGGGCGCGTACGAGGAGCCCGAGCTGTGGTCGCGCGGACGGTGGAGGCGGGCCGAGGCACTGAGGGCTACCGCTGCGCGTGCAACACACGTCGCGCGCACGCTCGTTTGTCCGCGTGCACCGGAACACAATGATGTCGGGTTGCCCCGCGGGAGCCCGTACTGAGCCTAGCAGCGGTGCACAAGTGCGCGTTTTCGCGGAGCGTCCGCGCGGAAAAATTGTTACGACACGCGCGCGTCGAAAAATTATCCGCCGAGCGCGTCTCCCGTGCGGTACGCGTGTACGCAGGGCCCGGTAGGTAAGGCGATTAGCGCTACCGCACCCGACCCCGCGCTCGTCGCGCGATCGGATTTGGTCGGAACGTTGTGTTTGACGAAGGAACTATCAGGTTAAAAGTCGGGAAAATATGTTCACGATAACTATTCGAACGTTACGCGCGTTATGTGAACTTGAATTTTACCAAAGTTTGGTTATCGATCGGTACGAAGTTGATCGAACAGTTTATTAATTTTACTTCACGTTTTTTTTTTTTTTTTTCAATTCGACGTGTTCGGTGAAGTGTTAACGAAAAAAACCTAACCTCGAAGAGGGCTGGTAACCAAACGGCCTACTGACCACTCCTGTTTAAGTTTGACACCAAAGGCTCAAGAGAATCGTTTCGCCGGCACCGAGTGTACACCTGTGCACGATGCGGCACACGTACGTAGGCATGATATGCGCGTCGGTGCCACACACGGTGTAACGCACGGGGCTATTGTTATAGATATTTCGATGCGTTGACGCTAAACTCGCAGGAAAAAAAAGAAAGAAAAACCAAAAGAAATAACTGTGACGAAGCGTTATGGTATAAAATTGTATAAGAGCACGTCGCGCACGCATGTAAACGCGCATGCGTATGTACGATGTACGTACACACAAAACCGACGACGTGATCCGCGTGTATAGGCTGCGTGGCGTTTTATTGTTGTAACTCCGCGTCCTCTACAGCCCCCGTCGTACGTCGCGATTGTAACGCTTCGTATACGAATGTATACGCGATGTGCGATCGTCGTCGTGGTACCCCGGAACTTTGATCGTTTTTTTCACGGAGGCTTTGACGAATCGAAACACGCCTGTAAGATAATTTGCCTGTCGACACGATGAGTTTGCATGTGAAAATCTCCCAATCGAACACGAATATGCAACACGTGCGTGCGTGACTTTGGTTTTCCGTCGCGTGCAAATTTCGCACCGTTTTTAATGTACGCGAGTTCGATCGTATGTTAATTAGACAATGGTAGACGAAAAACTAATACGCACTCAAAAGACGGATGGGAAAAACTTTACATAGAGTTCCATACAACTGACCCGTTGAACTTGATCCATTTAAAGTGCACGCCGTTCTATTGGAACGTATTACGTTAGCGAGAAGTGAAGAAAATTTGATAAAATATTTTTCAACTTCGAATAATCGTATCGTAATCCAAAACGGATTTTTACTTCGAAATAGTTGGTCTCGAAAACTCGAGATAATATTTCTTTCATCGCCTTCGAATTTTATCAATTTATATCACCAATCTAATTACACATGTTATTTCTCGTATGATGGTGGATAACTAATACTATGAAAAATAGTACTATTAATTTATTAATTAAAAATACTATAATTCTAAGAACGCACGTGCACCGAAGTTCTGTCTTTATACGTGCATAGGTACATGCGATGTGTACGATAAGAACCGTCGAAATGGAAGCCTAAAGGAATAATACAAGAGGTGTTTTTTGCATTAAAAATTTGTATTCAATCGTAGTACAGTACGGTGAAGTGATGCAGTTGGGTGAAGATTGTTTGCTCGTGTGCGTTATGTATTAAATATGCGCACTTCATCCGCGTGTGTATGTATACGTATATTAGATGATAATATAATAGTATACGCATGTACGGGGCTTTTGTCTAACGCGGAAAAGCACTCAACGAAAGCATTAGTTGGGCAATACTTTTGAAGAGTCAACGACTCGTGATCAGTATATTTTCACGTCACCACTGACGTGTGTTAGATGTGCAAAAAAAAAAAGAAGATGCTTTCTAGTTTTTTTTAGTTTTTTTTTGCACTCGAAACCCTTAATATTCCGCTTGCGACTATTATACTCTGCGACGATGATGAAAAAAATCTAATTTAATTATACGAATAGGTTGTTGCAGATGAGATTTCTTTCTTTTTGTTTTCATCGCTAAAAGAGTATCGTTTGAGCGAATTGGAATGCAAGCATTATGTATAATATTATTCGAGCGAATTCGAATGATATACCCTTGTACACATACGAGCCTACTTATTTTTAGTATATAATAAATGTGTATTATATTTGTTAATTTAAATTAATTTAGTTGTACGTTTCGTTTGATATATAGTAGATATTCGTATTTAGAATTTAGAACTAATTTTAAATCGCAACGTTTATTACACTATAAGTATAATCCATAAAGTTATTATTTTTACGGTTTCGTAATTAGTTTTGGAATTTTTAAAAATAAATATTTTTAAAGAAATAGTATAAATACTAGGATAAAATAATAATATACTCACTGCACCGAATGATATGCAGTTTATAACAATCTAAAAATAATAAGTAAAGTGTTAATGAGTCATTTGGGTTTTTAGACGGTCGTAAGTTATTGTTAAAAATTGTATATTATAATTTATAAGTTATTAACCTAAAGAAATTATCTACGGTTTTTTTTATTTTGTTACGTATATAGAGTGTAACGGAGTGCAAAGTCTTTTAGTAATTACTTCTGCGTCAGTTGTCAGATATTTAAATCTGATCCAAAATTGTGATGCGGTGCAACTGTCTAAGAATATCATATCGTCTTGTGTGGTTGAAGTTTTATGATAACCACTAACAATAATTTGTCTAACCAACATAGTAACGAAACACATTTTATTTTATTATTCGAATAAAATGAGCTCGTAATTTACAAGGATTAAAAAAATATAAATGTATACAATATCGAAAATACTTTCTAGAACATAGTAGTTAAAATGCACCACTCATTTTATGATTTAAATAAATTTCTTCAATGCCGGGTGGTCCTAATTATGTTTGCCAAATAGTCCCTTATAAAAAAAAAAAAAATAATCAAATATTAAAACCGTTACTGCACATATTTTTACTTGATACCAAAAACACTTAAATATCAATGTTATTTTTGTTTGTTTAGAATCTGCTTATTCAACCAAAATAAAAATTCAGGAATTGTATAATAATATTTGTCACTGATGTAAATCTTTTACATAAATATTTATAAGTTCGAATTTGGTCAAGACATATTTATTTTTTAACAGATGCGAATATAATTTTGATGTTATTTTCATTTTCTAGTGAAATGTTAATTAAATAGAAGCCTGCAGCGTTTTACTGGTTTTCATCATTAAATTTGACATCCAATCGGTAGACCAGTACTGAATGAGACGTTTTCAAAAAAATTGCCTCTTGCATATGCGCATTTATATAGGAGTAAAGAGTATTTATAACTAGCTCGATGATTCAGTGTCGTTACACCAGTGGCATTAATTACGTTCATATTTCATAAGTTGGAAAAGTATTCAACCCGGTGATTATTATGAATTTATAATTGACCCGTGTACATGCTAGTGCATCAGTGGTATAACTGTCGGATTAGGAACTATGTTTACATTAACGTGCGTACCAATGTTCATTTAGAATGTACGAGCTCATAACAACCTCTCGTCGAATTGGGGTCGATGAATTGCTGGTACATTTTATCTAAAAATTATTTACGTAAAAGTTGAATACGACCGGAAGCTTGTGAATTCAAATCTCGATCGAACCGTTTTCGATTGAAGAATTTATGAGACGAAAAATTTGACATTTTACATTAAACAGCATTTATATAGATATCTAATATTAAAATACATTTTATACATGATTATATTATTAAGTAGAAATTGGAAGCCCAATGAATGTGTCCGTGATGAAGAGCCGACCACCGATTTTTTTATGCATGTACATAACAGTCTGAAGCGGATGTGTTTGATGTCAATCAAAAACATGAACTTAAGTTATGGATACAAATTATGTGGCCACATATGCAATGGAAGTGAAATTGATGAGAAAACAATATTTCGATTTACATTTTTACAATGACGTATAACTCCACTGGGTTTTCGAAATCAAAATCAGACCGCAGCTTGCTGATGTAAAATATTTTGGGAGTTGACATTTATTTATTTTTCCTTATCGAAATATATTTTAACAATCGCATATGTTGTATATGAGGGCATTAGAGGAAAATCGAACAAACCGAATTTAGTCCAAGATAAAATTATAATTAACATGAATTATTACCAATCAATTCACTCCTGGATCGCAAAAAAACGTTATGACACGGTGTATGGTGATTTTGGATGACTTAATGTCATTTTTGAATATTTATTAGTCGTTTAAAACAACTACTTAATAATGATAATCATATTCAATAGAAATTGACGTGAATTAAAACACGAATTTATGAATGGTCCTAGATTTTTCAACTTATTAAACATTTTAAACAACAAAATTATGCAATATATTTTTATCGTATCATTCATGCTATCAATATCAGTGTCAAATAAAATGTATAAATGTAAATATATATAATTTTATACGAATATAATAATGATTTCCAAAATTTTTAATGAAATAGCAAAACCGGTTGATCAAGACATGAAAGATCATTTAATTTGTAATAAAAGTTACGTTTGTTAAGTTCCAAATCGTTTATCTGACTTTTCTTAAACCGTGTTGGTGTGCATTTATTTAAAAATACGCCGTTTTTCAATCGTACAAATTTATAAGAAATATGAGTAAAAACCTGATGCGACGTGTAACTTCAAGTAAATGTTTTTTTTTTTTTTTATAACTCGGTTTGGTTGGAAAAATGTTTACATTGAAATTAAATGATTACGTTACATAGGTACTAGTAACATGTATAAGTTTGTAGTCGAATGTTTCGCGCCATCAGAAAACAGTATACTCGGATGGCAAGGATGGAGGTTGCGTGGTAATATTACAGCTCATACTTTTGAATAAAATGGATAAAAAAAAATTAAAATACACCTAACGATCAGTGGAAACAATTTACTACGTATAAAAAAAAAAAAATGAAATCACAACGATTAACAGGTGAGAAACGACGTAAAAAGTTATGTGTATACGTACATGAATATTAAAATATTATTTTACGATCATATTCGTACTATATTTCAATATAAAGCTAAATGCAATCGGTTCAAAGTGTATCTGTGTAGTGTACAAATACATATATACCAGTATATACATACATTTTACAATACTGTTTTTGAAAGCAACGATCAAGATAATTAATTTTAAACCGGCGAATATCCACCTGGCTAATGTATAGTATATACAGTAACGAAAATATAGCACCGTCACGGACTACATATTACGTATATATATTATAAGCATACGTTGGCAATAACAATAATTTGTCTTGAGATAGCTACAGTGTAATATGGATACAATGGGGTATATATGTGATACATCGTATTATATTGTTTTTCTCGTCGCGCTACAGTGGTATAAATTATTATTATTATTATTTCTGTATACTATTAAACAGATTTTGATCTGAGCACGAATTTTGACAATATTTTACGTTTTACTGTCGGCATTACTATAAAATATCTACACGCTCTTTTAACATAGAACCCGACTATTTGGATTTTGATGTATCATAGACGGTATACCAAATAAGATATACATCATCGATCTACTAATCTGTAGTACACGCTTGTACTATAATAATCGGCACTTTTCCACGGGCTAAAAGTGAATGCCTACAGTATATTTATACACAGAGCGAACAATCGTTCACATATTATACACCTATTTATTGTGTACCTAAAACGGTTTCACGGTTATCACAAAACTCTAAAAGAGTATACACATATATGTATAATATTATATTATATTTGTAATATGCTATTTCATTCTGTCACACGTATGTAATAATGTATACTTACAGATTACACAAAACGTAGTTACGGATCGAGAATAATAATAATGATATTTAGATTTCGTGAAATATATATATCGTGTGATCAGTTTCAAAGGTAACATAAAATATTTCGAACAATTGACCCTGAATTTGAATCGGTTTTTTTTTTTAAATACTCACAGGACATATACAATCACTTGTTTTTAATAAATTCCAATTTTTAATCATTTTTGACCGTGCACGCGTCGTAATATAAACATTTCTTAAATATACACCATTCATTTTGAGATTGGATTTGGATTGCTTAATTTTTTCTAAGCAACTGACATTTATAATTATTTGATACCTTTAAAATTTCCAATTCAAGGATGATCAAAAATTTCGAATTTCATAATTCTTAATTATACACGTCTTTATATGTCTTCTTCTTTTTAATAACTTATTGGGCCTTGTTAGTTTATTGATGTCACCATCAAAAAAAAAAAAAAAATTTTCGCCAAATTTCTAACTAAAGAACGAGTATTTATTTGAATGTATGCCAATACCCTTAATTCTTCATTTACCTAATTCGAAACTTTCTTACGTACTAAAAATATCAGTTTTGAACATATCAAAAAACTGTAAAGGTTAAAGTTGCTCAGAAAAAATAAAGCAATCTAAGTCCAGTCTCACAAATAGTGGTTTCTATTTTATTTTTTATTTTACCGTACGTGCGTGGACGGAAAAGTTAAAAATTGGAACTCATCAAAAACAAGTGAATGTCTATGTCCTAAAGTAGTAAAAAAATAAAATTTAAACACAGTTATATATACGAGAGTGATAAATGATGAGACGTGAATTTGTTGTTGCATGTGTAACCACCGTATGGCGCATAAGAAACGTTATGAAAAATAATTTTGTGTGATACTGTTGTATCTGTTTTGTAAATCTCTGTTCGTGCGGTTACGGGAGTCATCGGCAATAATGACGTTAACGCCCGCAATCTCCCGACAATTCACTCGGGTATAGTTCCTATTTTCTTTTCTTCCTTCACAGTTCTTTTAGGGATGTAACAAAAAGAGCTCTACAAGCTAATTCTGATTCCTGAACTACAGAACTGGCTTACTCTTCAAAAATAAGAAAATTATTTTGATTTAGTTTTGGTTTTTTATGCAATTTTCCATTGTATAAAATTCTTATTTTTTTTCAATTTTTTTTTGTGTCCTGACGTCGTCGACTTTTGATCTACTTTCTTAATTATAATATTTTTGACAGCATTTTTTTCAGTATGGGAAGTTTTTAAAAAATTGACTACATTTTATTCGAACATGTTCAAATATGTATTTTTTTCAAGATTTCCCTATCTTAGTTCTCGGCTGTTAAAACCGTATTTTTCGATAGTAGCTCAGCGTCTGTTTCTTTTCCTGTACCGAGTTCGATTTTCTGAAATTAAAAATGTATTATTTTTAATTTTATCATGGTTAAAAAAATGATTTACAAGGAATTTCGTCCATATTAAACATTACCCTTGTTTTTATCAACGAGGGAAACTGTCTCCAACATCTTCTCTGTGACTTATTTTGAAAAAACTTTTATATTCTTGGTTGTATAAATTGATTTTCTATTTTCCTGTGCATTTATAAACACTATTTATCGATTTGTTTGTGTTGTCTGAATCCTAGTCTAAATATTGGATTTATACGATACGTTAGTCATATCTAATAATTTTGTATACATGGTTTTTTTTTTTTTTTTTGTTCGATTTCTGTTTTTCATGTTGGAACCTTTTAGCTGATCAATCTTCTTATTTTTTGGTGCAGTCGTGGATTTTTTGTTAATTTTATATTATCCGGACATTTTCTTCCGTTAAGTTCAATAACTTTTAACGGCTCCGACTCGCGTTGTTAGCCAAATAGTGGTAGTGTATACAACAACGTCGACAGATAAAATCATCAACAATCATCTACGTAAATTATCTTTATTATTAAAAATGTTTTCGTTAATTTCAACAATTATTTCATATCAATCCAAAGAATGGGAGTGATTCGTCGATGAAGTTCCGTGACGAGATATTCACTAGCAGCAAGCTGATGTAAGTAGCGGAGTATGACAGGGTATTATAAAAAACCCTATAAATATTAACTTGCAGGCATTATTGTTATTAAAATATTAAAACGTATATGCACAAATATGTATCTGTACATGGTTTTAAATACCGCGTTTTAATTGTTCTGTAGTATGTTTTTTTTTTTTATATTATCATTCAGTCGGAGTCTTACGTCTGCTGACTTTTTTCCGCACAGAAATAATATTTACAATTATTTTATATAAGTAATTATAAATACATAATTATATTTTCCTCACAAGAGCCAAATATATTATTTTTCATTAATTCCCTTAGTTGCCATCTGGAGTGTAAGCGTGGACATAACCGCGAAAACAGTCTTCTAAGAAATCGACATTTAATGATTTTTCATTATTACCAAACATCGCAATATCCCAATATAACATTTAGTATAACATAACTAAACACGAATATATGCATAATTTAAAGACTTTTGGAGCCTACGAAATCTTTAGTGAATTGTATTAATTAATATATAGTAGTTAATTATATTAACAGAGTTAATATAAAAATATTCATAACCACCACCGCACATTTCCGGTATTAAAGTCATATTATACCACCCAGTCATAAGAGTACCTACACCCGAAGCTATTAATATTATCAAAGTGAAAAATGAAAGACGATCAATGCTTACATCGGAAATCAGATTTACGAAATATATTGATCTATGCAATTTGAATGTGTATACAATAAATCGTAAACTTTATTCTTTATTATATGAAATGTTATTGTAATCGCATGAGATAACACTTGACTACAGCAAGTGTGTACGTTTTACTACTCTGTACGATTGTATTATAATCGAACAAAAGAAAAACCGGCAAAAAATAATCGATACATACTTTATATTATTTTATTACCTGAAGATAATATATCTATATACATGTTTTCGCAGGCGAGTGAGTTGCACATTTATCGTAACACGCACTGCTATTGACCGACGACAAACAGAATTGATTTGGCACCGTAAAAACAAAAATATAATTTCGTCCAATAAAACAAACATTATTATTATACACACGTGTATACATTATTTTATACATGCGTATAGTATCTACGTAGAAAATCATCGTAAATATAGTATGCCGGTCATGTGTATCTATAAAGCTTGTTCACTTGGAAAAGTGGTAACAGGATTATTTTTCTTAAATTAATTTGTATTGCCATGACGACCCCCTTCCTACCAAAATTATGTAAGTGCACAGTATATATTTACTTAAAGTGTGCAAAAATTTTATTCACATAAATGTAATCGTTAACGTAAGACAATTTTAATATTTTTTTTAAACTTAATCAATCCAAAAGAAGTACAAAACTAGAGTTTAATAAAATCTAAAATCTAAACGTAAAAGTTACATAAAATAACATTACACATCAAAATAATATACAATAACTTTTTAATTTGGTGTTAAATTATTGGCGACCCACAGGTTGTTACTGCGGATTGATAGAGTCTTTAGTCTGCTATAGACATGTTAATGTTTTCGATTTTAACACACACTCGTATAGTAGGTGCAAACGTCGTAGGGGGCGTCGCATCTGCGAAAAAGTTCGTTTAGCGCGAAACGTGATACGATTAGGCAATGATTTTTTTTTTTTTTAACGATGACCTATTGTGTTTGTCGACTGGGGTGTTGTCAGGGGGATGGGCGTGGGGATTTTCACCTAGGCCGCTAGCCAGATCCGTGCGTCGGTGCAAAAACACGCGTACCGTTTAAACACCGTTGCCGCCGGGTGCGTGCGAGCGGCCGGACGAAATGACGCGCGAACGGGTTGCGCCGCTGCTAAATAAGGCACAATCGATCGTATCAATCGGCGGCGAAACGCAGACGCCTGTGTTCGTGTAGTACGCGCGCGCGCACGCTCGCTCACCCGCGTCCGCGATCCCATTCAAGTGTCAGTTATGCGGCGGCGACCGCAACGACCGCAGTCGGACGACCGCAAAATATATACGGCGACGACGACGACGACGACGACGACGACGACTACGCGTAATGTTATGCACGAACGTTTACGTAACGCGTACACGTAAACGTGTAGAAATACGTTTCGATGTGCGTATAATGTAATGCCGTCGCGGTCCATTGTGATCCGTGGGGGAAAGCGGACCTGTGCGGCGACGTGAGCGGCAACATGCCGCCGAAGCGATCTCCTTCTACTCCGCCCACGCGCCGACGATGATGATTCTTCGCACTGACAAGTGCACGCAAACACATCCGTACGGCTCGGCAGCTAAAGCGCGCCCCGGACATTTTTCCGAATTAGCTCGTAAATCCTCGAGCTCGGCGAACATTTAAACGAAACACTCTTCTTGTCATTGCATAGGCGTAGTTAGGGGGGGGGGGCTTAGCCCCCTAGTTAGAATAATAGCCCTCCCAAAATACTTAAGGCCACCTATATTTAGTCGTAACATCCTTCCCCTGGAAGGGCTAAAGCCCCCCAAAAAAATTGACCACCTTACGCCTATGTGTCATTGGTTATTAAAAGAAATCAGTTTTTTTTAAAGACGTTTCTGCCCACATTTTTTACCAAAATTAAACTGTGTCCAAGCGTCTGGTCATCGGTGCTGGTTTGCTACCGCAGCGAAAAATAAAAACCATTTGAAATCGTAGACAAACACGGTCGACGGTACGACGCGTGTTCACAAGATGCGTTGTCAGCAGTGGACGCGTACGTCGTACACCTACAACCGTTACACTCGGAAACCTGTCCTCGTTCGCAAAAGGGACCTAATTGATTTATTCCGTTTCGGATTGCAAGTCTTCACGTGTGCCAACTTTTGTGGCTGATTTTTGTCGGTATAAGATCGCCTATTTGGACGGTTTCGAACGGTTCGTAACGGTAGAGTGGAAAATCCTCAAACCCAATTGGGACCATCAGAAGTTTCAACAACATAATCAGATTTGAATTAAAAATAAATTTATCATGAGTACGAAGTACACGCTACTATAGATTTCCATTTTCAATACATATTTGGTACAAAATTCCTATTGTAGAAACCACGGGAATGACGGTTAAGCTGTTTCCAGTATTCGTATTCAATATTAATCATCGTTTAATTCAAAATTAAAATTATTTACGATGTTCGAAAAATGCTAGGAGTTTGACATCGATTAACTATAAGTACCTTTCGTGTGAGTTCTAATCGAAATATTTGAACGGCTTACCGTGTCAAGTTTTTCCTTACATTCGAACAATTCGAACATCAAACAGCTGACCTTTACTGAATTATGTGCGAGTATTTATGGTATACTAAGTCCACGTTTATACGAAATCAGCAAAATATTTGCAGCAAATTCTCATTGAACGCAATAATAAAAAACCGATAATTTTGATAGATCTGCAGCGTGCAATTATATATTTATATAAGGATGCTATATAGTAATAGAGCAGTGATTATATTCAAAACCGCATACTATTTATGTAAATTGTGTATAATGTATAGTTTATTTCGAATAAATAGCCGCTGGCGTACAGCTTAGAAGAAATATTGTCACTATTGTTATGTATATACCGGCAAAAAAACATCTCATTGTTGGATGCAATATAATAACGTTACCGAGTCTTGGATAAAAAAAATCGAAATATTTTAGTCTTAAAAAAATCTAATTTAATAGATTATCGTACCCGTTCCTCGAATAATAATAATAATAATAATAAAAATATCGAAACCATTATTATTATTTTACAGTAGTTATTAATCCCGCACTATAGGTGCTATAGCCGTACAACATTGAGTGGCACTCCCTTGCGGGTGTCTTTTACGTAAATTATTAAGCTCATTACGTCTGTTCAATGCAACGGACCGCCTACATAATGAGGTCATTCGCGCGTAACCTTAAAATATATCGATGTATATATTATACCTGTAGACCAGCTACTCAGTAAGGTGATCACCTCCACATGTCGTGTTACGAAATGTTATACAAATTAAATGTAATCGCAGATAGGCATTACTACGGTTAATCTTATATATTTTAAATACTAATCATAAATTACGACGCTAATAAGATTTGGAGAGATAGCTTTTTTTTTTTATTTAAACTCGCCGACATTATATTATACTTGGTACTTTCTTTTCGTGATTCCGCTGTCTATTTATTTAGTTTTCGTGTATTGATGAGATTATGAAGAGAGTATAAACACTTGACAATGGAGTACATTAATTAAAATATCAATATAATATGTATATATATTTAAATATTAAATATCAGAGAAGTACACAACAATATTAAATAAGAAATTTTATCGTATCTACCTTATTAAATAACAATAATTTTGTGTCAATTGAAATCTAAAAATAGAAAATACCATTACAAAACAAACTATTTATGTACCATCAAATAAAAAAGTTTTTAATTTAACAATTTGTATGTCTGCAACGTTAAATATATTACGAACTACTCGTATAGAAAACTAGATGAATCGTAAACAAGTAACAAGTTTTAATTTAAGTTGGTTTTATTTTAAATTTTCAGCCATCATGTTAAATCATTAAAATATATAATAAATGACATCATCCTAATGGTTTGGCATTTTAAATTGACCTGTATTAGGATAGGAGGTAGTGTAGGTGGCTGAATTAATATTCAATATAAAAAGAATCTTACATATTACATATAAAGATTGACTGTTGTGTATATTATCGATATTATCGATAGTAATTAAAAGGTAGGTAGATAGAATAAAAAATTATGTTATAAATTATAATAATACGTCTAATGATATTTATATTATCTGTATTTGTAATAAGTAAATTATATTATTTTATATCTTAAGACTAAAACGATTTTCATATTCACTTTACTCATACATTATACACTTCAATTATGCATAAGAAAATTATGTTGAATGTTATTTTAAAAAATGTGTTTCAAATTTTCTTTCAAGACATACATATATATAATATAAGAATAATAAGAATATTTATGTATATATATATGTATAATATAAGAATAATAAAAATAATAATATGCGTCGATGTTAAATTTGATCAATAATATAAGAAACCATAAATATACATGAAATTATTGTTAACGCGTTTAACATACAAATATGTTTTACTGTAATAAAAACATTTTATTAAAATCGATAATACGGAAATAAGATACAATATTTTTATGATTTTCAAAATCTGATAATTGAACGACTATCATTACAAAGTATTATTACAGTATAATTCATGTATTTATTTGTTGATTTAAATTTTCCAATTTTTGCATTTCTATGCTCTCATCGAATGCATACAAATACATTATATGAAATTATTTGTTAAATAGAATTCAGTATATCAATAAACGATGTTTGAAACATTAAAGCTGCAAAAGGTTTGTTTACTCATACCGTAGTTCTATTAATAACATACTAGAGGTACATTCTACGAAATCCATGGTACAATAACTCTACTGTAAGCGAAACGAAGATTTAGGTGGTTACACAGTGATTTATAATGCGATTCCGGAAAATTGACTACGGAACCTTATCGTTTGCGATATTCTACTTCTGTTCCTCGTACACATGTTTTACTTTTAAATCAGTTTGTGAAGATGGAAAAGGGACATTTATTTTCTGAAATGGAATATTTTATAAGACTGGGGTAAAAATCACGTTTCACGTATTATTTCGTTTTGTATCACATATGTTTGGTTGGTTTGGTTGATACAATCGTTGTCAGATTTTTATCGTATAAAATTCAATCGTTCCAAAAAGGGAATACTCATTAATGAATTAATAAAAATGGTTTATAGAATATTTAACAAAGTGTTTTTTTTTTCTTTAAACCAGTACAGTATTACATTTTTTGTATAAAATATAAAAATGGCTTACACATTTCTATAGGAAGTAAATTATATATTAATATATTCTCGTGTTTATCTAATGACTTACAACATTTTCAAGATTGAATATGTATACTACCGATGAAAAACCGATTGAAGAGATTAAATATAGTAGAATATAATGTGCCAAACTACTTTTTTAAGTATTGGTACCGTTAGTTAAAAAATGTTTATATTTTACAATAAAATTAAAAGGCATAATTATGTACTTACATGCTTTTTTTTTCATTGAAAACTGTACTCGAATTCGAACGAAAATAAAATATCTATTACTAAATCTAAAACCACATAATATTAATTATAATGAAAAAAAAATGTGGTAGAAGCTGAATAATCGTATGTTCATTTCAGAAACCTATTCTCATTGCGCATGTTTTGTAGTATATACACGGAAATGATAATTTGTTATTTCATTAGTAGTTAATATTAATAACATGGTACGTAATCGAAGTCGTAATCCGGAACGATTAATTCGAAATGATTTAAAAGTCACAATTTTTAAACCTACATTAATCAAATGATCACGCGGCATACAAGTGCGTGTTCAACCGAAAAGCTTGCACAGATATTTCGATAGATAAAAAAATACGTTATGCGTATTATAAATATGGTAAAAAATAGAAAAAAAAAAAACATTGCCTGTTGGGAAAATTATAATAACAACATTAATTAACGTAGAACATATACATATTATATACATTTAATGTATGCAAATTGACGACGTGTATAATTAATCACAATGAACGGGTCAAACGTATGTATACATGCGAATGCATATGCAATGTATATGTGTGAAAATATCGTTTTGAGAGCCTACGTGATGAAACGTGATAGTCAGGGATGCGAAACGTCGCGAGTAAGATTTCCGTGCGTCGCAGACGCGTAGACAACATTTCTATATGTCTACAAAAAATGTCGTCATTGTCTTTACCCAAAATTAGGCACCTTGTAATGAAACAATTTCTAATGAGATTGTCGTGCGTGTGAGATGAGTAAAAAAACTTTCGTTTTCAATTGGCTTTCAAATGAAAAGTATTTTATTTACATTTCAACTGAAAAGGATCACGATTTTATGGGCGAGCACGGGAATATTTCGGAGGTAAGAACCCCCACCATTCTAAGTGTCAGTTTGTATCTGTTTGTGTGTGTGTGTGTGTGTGTGTGTATGAGTGTACTTTACGGTTGATCGACGAGCGTGAAATACATTTTTCATTTTAATTATTTTACAAAGCGTTGCGGTGTAGGTGTTCGAAAACAAACCCGCGTTTGCAGTATATTTATATATTATAATATGTACACGTGCAGTGTGTTACATTGTCTGAGATGAAAGCATAAATAATGCGTTTAAAATTAGTTATTCCAGTCGTCGTCGTCGTTCTACGCGATGTATTGTAATATTATGCACTTGCCGTGTCGTACTGTTGTGATCGTCATGCGGCCAACTCACAAAGTAGGTGTCATCATGAAATGCGCGCGTGTCCGCGACATGTCGCCAGAATCCGCCGATCGCTATCGTTGCTATAACGACGGAACGCGAGTGCGAAATCTTGATCGCGTACAACCGTACGGTGCCCATACGTTCTGTGCCGAGGTGAAATAATATGTTTTCATTGATTATGAATAACGACTAATTATAATCAACAGTCATATATCATCGTGTTGGAGCTCACGACGTCCGACCAAAAGGTTGGTCCGTTCGTGCATGCCCCCGCGGTCAAATCGGTGAACGACGTATCGTTTCATGTCGTACCTGTACGGTGAAATATACTCTAACTGCAGTTCTACGATATCACGGGTAGTGTTGCTTCGAAACCGTGTCCCAGCTCGCTAAGGACCCAAAGCTTTTTAGAAATATACTACCGACAGTATTCTGTATTTGGGGAGGGGAAGATAGAGAGAGAGACTAGAACATCGTAGGAAAACAGTACTAATTTGTTAATACGTTGTTAATACGTACCTATACATAAATAGACGAGGTGACAACTATCGAAAAAATACGAATATTGTAGTGTTTTGACAATAACTAGTTGTGGAAATAGTTGGATTTCTCACAATCGATCAACATTGTGACATGTTTGCCCTTCCTCTGTTGAAGCTCTCAAAACCAGTCATACGCATGCATGTACTTCTTGCGACGCTACGTTAACGGACATCACTTCATTATTATTAGCAGTATTTCATCTCACGAACTGTACGACGAGTACAATATTCGTTTTCGAATGAGTTACGGTTTTTTTTATTTCATTTAACTGTACTTCTCCGTTTAATTGCGCCAACACGTAATAATATGTCTTAATTTATGTTTTGATATTATTAAGCACATAAAAAATGATCATTCGCTGATTTAATTTAATGTTATTTTATAAACAGATAGCTAAATCTCGGATTTAAGGAAATATTCTTGGGCCTGGGCCAAATTATATATATAAGTTTTAGGTTGCTTGTGAGTACAACAAATCACGTAATTGCATTTATTATTTTCATAATGTTTAACTGAACAGCCGCATTAGTACCGTACGGAGGCGTACGGAGGCATAAGTGTATCGCCTTGTTTTAAAACGAATTTCAATTCGTGGACGCGTACGTACGCCGAATTATACAGATGGTTTAGCGAAGTTTATAAAGAGGTGTAAAAATAACATCGAACAGTCAGTTCGACTCGAGCAGTATCTCGTGATGAGCCCATAACATAAGGAACAAGATACTGGGGAATATTATATGAAATTGAGTTCATTAGTTTTAACTGCGAAGCAAATGTCCGAAGGAATATTATAATATAACAATCATCGGGTATAAAATAATTAACTATAAGCTTTATAGCGTAGCTGTAAAATAAAATAATTTTCATAGCAAATGTAAATTGTAACGAAGAATATTCTTCGCCGAAGAACACCATAATATTATGTACATGTAAAATGAAAATAGCGAAAGAATAATAATTACGATGTTCGGTCTGAGCACTTTATTATGACCACCACATCGAAAATACACACATACGCGTTTTTATGTTTTGTATTAAATTGTCCGCGTAATTTATACGTCTGCTCCGCGTTCGTCCAATTCGTTATTAAATTAGATACAGTATATGATTAGTATGATTCATGACTTTTCCCGTGGTTGTAAACTTATAAATAGTCGTAAAACTTTTTACTAAAAGGTCTATACGTTACGCGTACATACGTACATGATAGTGGTCTATTAATGTCCCCACGTCTGCTGTCCAAATCGCACCAGCAAACAAAATCTGCTGATACATATTACAGTATCGAGTCGCACATCTATTATTTGGAAAATTCCCAAATAACCTTAACCTAACCTTCTCGATAAATATTGAGAACACACACGCGTTGGCAACGAAATATTTCAATGTTATAAATGTATAATATGTTATATGTTATACGTATATTTATATTAAAAATAGTGTCCAATAAATAGAAAAACGTATAATTATTATTATTATTCACAAACGTAAATCAAACCGCGGGACGGAAGTCGACGACGAATGGTATTGTATAGCACGAAAACACACATTTTATACGTGCATATTCTTTACATACACGAAATAATGTATCGAAATACATACAGCGGGAGCGTGCACGCGATAAAAAAAAAAATAAAAAATAACGTTTTCAGCTAAATCACTCTCCACCGCGAAGCGTTCAATTATTGTGTGTACATATTATAATATGTTTACCGTACGATATTTCATTCATTAACTCGCACGCGGCCCATCCGTTCGTCAGTTATTATTCAAACGGTAATAGTATAATCCGTACGCACCCTGGACGGGTAAATCAAATTTTGTTTATCGCATTTTTGTTAAGTATTATTATTATTATTATTATTTTTTTACGATAGCATCACGAATTCGACAAACGTTGTGCAGCGCGTAAGCGGCGACAGCGGAATCTTCAAACCGCGACCGTTGGGCGTACCGATTTATTGCGTGTATAAATAATGGTGTACACGTGTATTTATTATATTGTGCGTGTAAAAAACTGCAACCAGGCTGTGTCTAACAGGTATGCGTCAAAACGCGTGTAATTAATATCGTGTAGGCGAAAATGAGCTACCACCGCCTCCATAGTAATAATATTATACGCGCCGTGCGTACCATCCACAGCAGCTGTACAATGTACGAGCACGGGAGGGGTGGACCAACCTCGGTAACGAAATACACGTGACTTAGTGGTCTTCCTTGAGTGTGTAATGCGTAATAAATTGTGATAATAATGTGTACGGTATGTGTGATCTGCGAAACGACACTGTGCGTACAATAAATAATTGACTGTTTCAAAACTTATTCAGGTGGCTCACGCAACGCGATCGAAGGGGAAAAAAACGTTTCGTCTTAATCCGTATTCGCACCCACCCGATGATCGTCAATATTAATTAACGATTTTACAACGATTTTAATCGAGAGTGAATCTTGCGTGAACAGCCCGCGAATCGTGAACTAATTTTGTATTATATACGTACGTGTGTAGAATCGTCTATGACAGTGGACTTTTTAAGAGATTTTCACTGGGCGACAAACGATTTTTTTTCTTATGGTAGTATTTCTCGTTAACTCCGCATAATTATCAAAGATACATCTGGTAAAAAGATTGAATATCGATAATATAACGATACATTGTACTATATAAAAATGTACCTATTGTACATTACCAAATTATTTTTTCTTACATACCTAATTAAAAATACTAATCTGTTTTTAAAAATTAATTGTGTTTTGTCCAGTCTTTTAAAATATCATCAACTAGATGACAAAATATTTTCACTGGACGAAACACACGATTAACCTAGTTATCTAATTTAAAAATTGCATTGAACGATGAAATTAATCATTAGATAATAGTTAAAAGGTAAAACACGTATGAAATGAATTGATTTCGCGACGATATATCGGTGAAAAGCGGCGAGGCAATAGAGATTTTTACGAATTTCTCGATCGTTTTATAATTACTCTACGCTACTGTAACTCAACGATTTACGTAATTGTTGAAAAATTCCTATACCTGGTTACAGGTTCATTGTGACTCAATTAATGAGTGGCTCTGTTAAGACAGGAATAAGGCTGTAGCAGCGACGGAAGAAAGAGAGAGAGCGATTTCCTACACGCGGTTTTATTGCTACCAGTATTTGGGGAAATCATTGCGAATCCAACCTCTACAATGCATTGTAATGTATTACAATAAACTTAAATTAACAATATTTAAGTATTTAAACAGCATTTTAATCAAACAAACATGTCAAAATTATGGATGCTTTGAAATCGTCGAAAAAACGATCTTCTGATTACGAAACGACCAAATAAATATAAATAATAATATATGTACAGGATCGTATTAGCTCGGACTATCGTCATTGATATGGAATTCGTTGACCGTGTTAAATCGTTTCCATGGCCGGCCTGAAATTTAAGAATAATGACAAGTTTATGGTTTTTATAATAAAGGTGCATGAATATTCGTATATACATATATATAATTTATTGGATGAAATACTGAACAGGCAAAATAAATTATAAAAACTTGATATTATTCATGTATACCTAATATACCTATCATATAATTTATGAATATTAATAAAGTATAATTGTGAACGCATAACACCGATTGGAAAATATTAACGAAACCATGTCGCATGACTAATAAACGCTGTAATATTCCCAAGTTTGGGTTCAAGGGTTTTAGATCGTTTAGATTCCGAAAGTCCACGGTAAAAAACAAACACGTGAAGTAGATGTGTATTACCAAGTGTGTGCGCACATTTTTCCACAGTGATTTACTAACTCGAAACGGTACCGTGGTGGCAGGTTTAGTGTCGACTTAAAGTATAGATATACATATATATGTGTGTGTGTGTGTGTACATGCCACTGCTTTAATTGGTGTATAAACTCTTTGCGAAACAGCCCTCTATCGTAACAACGATTGCAATCCAACACGTTTTATATGCCTTAGACGTGAGTTAAAATGGCCATTATCACTGCGTGTCTTCCTGCGAATAATTACCTGCGCGTCCTACGTTATCCGTACAACGCGAATCGGATCCTTTATGCGCGGGACACGATCTGAGGTAAACACAGGCGTGTGTAATATTATTTATTAGCAGGGCTCTAAAAATAATCGATTTTATAGTCGTTACAGTAATGCAACTCGCGCTGCTCCATGACCTAAAAATCTTAAATAAAGCGCTTAACGTGCTAAATATTAGTGCTACATGACCTAAAAAAAACGAAAAATATTCATAAAAAAACTACTTATTTAAAAAAAAAAAAAATAAAGTTATTTTCTAGATATAAAACTTATTACTGCGATTTCAATTCAAACCGCGAGACCTATGGAAAAAACGAAACGTAACGCGTTTAAGCGACGAACGGAGCCACATCTGGAGAAATAGCACTGCAGTACTAAAATTAAAAAAAAAAAAAAATATGCAAACATGTGCAGTGCGTAAAATTAGATCAGAAATCTTCGTTCCGTAATAGACGCGGTTTGATGTGTTATTTTAATCTCGGTGCACGTTCAAAATCAGCGAACACTATGGAATCCGATCTATCCGTTTGTTAGTCGAATTTGTTTGCACGCGTGGTAAAAAAAAAAAAAACCCACCACCGCCACCGTCGTCGTCGTCGTTGTCTGGGCACCTGCAGTCGCGGACGCTGCGTGCACCGCGTTCTCCCGACGTTATAGTGATGTATACGCGCGGCTGTGACAGGGCGCGTACCGGATCGGGGCTGCTCCGGGAAGACTTATCGTCATCAAAAGGACGTTAATTACCATCATCTGACCTTATTCGTCGTATTGTTACGGAGCGCAACAGCGGCTAGCTGCACGTGTGATAGATTGTTATCGAAGCGCTGCCGCAGCGAGTGCGTGTGTACGTACACTCGTATGCATAAGTGTACGCTGTACGACGCGGTGGCTAATAAAATATATAACACCGTTCTGTACGTACCCAATATCGTAGGTTTACGTGTACGCGTATGATATTATACGCGTGTCCAAGTGGGCCACGAAAACAGAAGCCGCAGGAAGGCGGCGGCATCGGAGTGGCCCGAGCGTGCATTATAATATATTATAAGCTCCTCGCGCGCGCACAGGAGTATGTTATATAGGTACTGCGGTACACGAAGCGGTTTTAATGAGCGGTGCGCATTCGGACAAGGTTACGAACAAGTGTTTAATGCCAGTAGATACCAATCGACGTGCTTGTTATTATTATTATTGTTGTACGATTCGTGTGCTAGTCCGTGTGTGTATGCGTGTGTTATGTTTATGTGTATGTGTACATATATATATATATATGGATTATTATTATTATTATTCGGATCGGACGCCCCCGTCGTCGTCGCCGTCGTCCGTTTTGGAAATCAGCGTAATGGTAGCCAGTTTGGGTGGCCTCGGGAATAATATCGATACATTATTGTCAGTTCATAAATCCGTGCGGGCGTCATTATAATAATATCTCATTTCCCTATCGGATCGCCACCGACACCACCGCCGCCACCTCAGCAGCAACATCAGAACTCGGTTACAATAATACATTTTCGGGGAGGAGGGGGGAGTAAACAAGTTTTTTTTTTCTTTTCGCCGCAATTAACGCACGAAGATTCCCTTCTCTTTTTTGACATCGGATTTCTTATCGGCCCTACCGCCGCTTCCGCCCCCCGGATGGAGAAAAAGGCCATCTCTTAAGGTATATTATAGCAGAAGCGTAGGTATACCTATATTATTGTACATAATATATGCTGTTGACGTGATTTGTTTTTTCCTTTCCGGTTTTCGGTGTAACATTATTACTTTTTTTTTTAAGATTTTTAATGAAAACATCAATGCGGAGAAAGAATTTGTTTTTATCGTAATTTTGTCGCCAGGGTTGGTGTAATATTATAATTTTGGTGGCGTTATTATTATTATATGTACACCGGAAAATGGTACATCGTCGCTTCTCCTTCTGCAATTACAGCAATCATTGGCGTATTTTTTTTTATTTTTCGTATTCACAAAATTCTCGGGTTAAAATAGCTATCTTTGCAGTTATATCATGAAAAGCGATGTTTTTCTCCCCGTTGAATAATAATGTTTACGTTCTTAGACAAAATTATAGAATTTTTCCAAGAATTTTATCGGCGCTATCAGTACGACCGTCTATGCGTTAATGCAGTATACGAGTACAAATTACATATTATGTACTGATGATAAAAATGAATACTCTGAAGATGAACAATTTTTTATTCCAATCACTACGATAAATAAAAATAAATAAAAAATAACTTTAATTGAATATAATAGGCATAGCGTAAACATAATATGCATATTATAATAAATATACGTGTTTTTTCTTTTTATTTAATGACATAAATACCGTTTTATGTAAGGAATATATTATAATGTATACAGTAATATCACACCGACACGAGTAGGTAATAAAGAAGATAATCGAAAACAATATTGCAATTAATTGTGGCTTTCAATTAAAACGATATGCGTACTTATGCAAAACTTATTTATCCTTGGTATCTTACGAGAGTGTACGATTTATATAATGGTTAATTTATATGACTAGGTACATGGTTTCATTGCAGGTGTAATTTTATACACAACATAATATAAAATACTATACGATATACGCACGATCCTTAGACAGCCGTATGATCTAAAATAATTTACATATCACTATGGTTTTAGGATACAAAAACGAATCTAGTAAACAAGGATTAGATTTTACGTGTATGATTACTACGAATTAACGAGGATTACACTTATCGAATTTAATAACAGTTGTATTTGTATTGATAAAAAAAAATATATTAATGTGTGTGTATATATATATATATATATATATATATAATAGTAATATTTTAATAGTTACTAATAATATTTAAACGATTAAGTATCGAACGTGCTAGTATCGAGTTTAATTTTTGAATTTCATGCAGAAGTGATTAATTGTATAAATCCATGTTTCGAATCCCAATGAAAACTATTGTAAGTAATACAATTAATGTACCGCTATTGTAATTGTTGGCTAGTAATGAACTTGAATGGGTTAGGCTATATTAAATAACATCCATATCTGTTACTTTAGCGTATTATAATTGACATTTTATCGATTATTATGTTTACTATTCTATTACTTATTAGCAGTAAAGTTCAAGCGGGAAAACAGAATCGTTCAATCGTCATGGGTGTACGTTTTTTTAGTAACTTTGTGTTTTTCTAATTACTGTTATAGTGTAATAATGTTGCGATCTGAGATAATACACTGTGCCATGTTCAAACATTAGAAAATATTCATGCTTAATGTGCGTATTACTATGGGTAATAATAAAATAAACTATTCAAGTAATTATTTATTTTATGGTTGAATTGTTAACACTCTTTAAAAAGTATAATAATATAAATTAAATTAAATAAAAAATGACACTAATATATTACAAAAAGAACCGGATGGGCCTCACTCTGCTGTACAGTTGGGGGTGGAGTGCACCTCGTTTATAGGATAGGTCATTATTACAATGGATTTGTTAAATTTGAATGCAATGATAGATATCATTGTATACGAATAACGATTTTGAACGGAGTTAATATGTTTGTCTAGGATATAATACATTGTTATTTATAAATATTGTAAAAAGTATATTTTATTTTGAAACGATAAATATATTTTTCAATTAGGATGGGTTGGCAGTTGCATACAGCGACATAGTTTGTCAGTCAAGAATATTATACATTATATTATATTTTACATGTAATTTTATGTCAATATTCGCTGTTTAAACGCTTATAAAAAAAAAAAATTGAGCCTATGGATTTTAATAATTTTTTAATGACATTAAGAACTACTTCTGTGGAATCTTCTATTTAATTTTCAAGTATTTTGTAGAAGCCAAATTTTTTTTATCACCGATTATAAAAAAAAAAATGTAAAAAAATCGAATATTTTAAATGCCTATAAGTGGCTTAAAAATCAATAAAATATTTTGAAATGTTTTCCTCTAAGTCCGGTAGAAATTTTTTTAAAGATTTTTGAAGAGTAGCTTATAGATAACCTAGTGTTAAAATTTTGAACCTTAAGTATGAACAGAAAAAATTTTATGAATTTTTATCTACAAAATAACTTGCAAATTATCGTGATTTTTACACATTTTATACAAATTTGAGCATTAAAGGCTTATAAAAAAAATTTGAGTAAACTGATCACCGATATTTTTTAGTTACGAAAAGTTTAACTTATTATAAACCTTGTATTAAATTTTCAAGAGTTTTTGCTCAACCAATTAAATTTTATAGATGTTTAAAAACAAAAATTTTACAAAAATCGAAAATTTAAATTGTCTATAAATAAGTCAAAATATGTCAAAATACTTTGAAAACTTAACCATGTATAGAAAACGCCAATATAAAGATTTGGTGAATATATCAAGTTGTTGCGATTTTTGGTTTTTGAGTTAGAGCATTTAAAAAAAATGTAATTTTGTAAAAACGTGATTTTGCGTAAAATTTCCCGTTTTTTCGTAATGTTTTTATCGTTTTTTTCGATTTTTTTAAAAAGAATTGAAAAAGTTGGATTTTTGACTCGCTCTAATACCATCTACATTCAATTTATTTTCATAAAAGTTGCTGTTTAAGCAAATCGAAGCATTTTTACTGCCAAAAAAGATGTTGTCAGACACAAAAAAAAATTTAAAAAAACACACATCATTGTAAAACCAATAAATTCCATCACTCCGTTCAGAATTTAAAATACTATTAATATCTCATAAAATTATTTTAAAATAACTGTGAAACATGATAGTCGATAAATATGTTAACGGTTGTTATTTAAACAGTTTCACTTATAGTTAATGTATTTAAATATTGTATTATTTATTATTCTCATACAAATATGTTAAAATTGCAGTTAATCGTTTTTCCGCCGAACGCGTATGATTTAATATTATCACACTTACATTATGGTATCAAATATTATTTCAAATTTCATGTGAATGTAGAACTATTTATTTATTACTATTTATAGTATATGTTATACATACTCGCCTGACTAGGTTTTTACAATGATTTACCTTGATACAATGTTAGATAAAAAAAATATACACGGTAATAAGTACAGTAAAACCTCAATAAGACGGAATCGCTTGGGACCATGCAATTTTTCCGTGTTAACGGGGTTTCCGTCTTGACGGGGTTTAAAAAATAAAATTGAATTAAATTAAAAATAACATACGTATTTTTAGTCAGTATATATAAATAATAATTATATTTTTTGAAAAAAATTGGTCGTTGATTTTTTTTGTATTTGTATTACCATTATAATGTAATTTCATTGTACAAATATATCGATTATATATGTGTATCGATAATATGAAAATAAACTTATTTTACGAAAATCATGTTATATTTCCGTCTTAGCAAGGGTTTTCATCAACTTTTATTACAAAATCGTGTCCGTTTCCGGCTTGGCGAGGTTTCCGTCTTGGCGGGATAAAATTATATGTCATTTCAAACGGGACCAAACAAATTTTCCGTAATACCGAGGTTTCTGTCTTACCGAAGTTCCGTCTAAGCGAGGTTTTACCTTTATTAATAACCATAATTGAGTTTCGAATAGCTTAATATTTAGTATTCAAATCAATAAATAATAGATTTATTATTTATGGATTATACAATAACAATTTAGCCATTTTGGTATCTGTATCAAATTATACCATTGTACTAACCTTACGAGGTACTAAGTGTAGTAAAAAATGATTGATCGATGATGACACAAGGTGCGACGATTATAATAATACTAGTATATTGTTATAAATAGATATTTATTAATTTTTTTGTAGTTCACGGATATAAGTGTATCGGCACTACAAACGTGAAACTGTTACAAAAATATTTGTATATTTCGAGAACGATTTCGAGTCCTTAGTCTTTGCATTTTTCAATATAATTCGAGCAAAATAATCATACATAAATTTCATATCACGGAAAAACACAGAAATCACTTTTCTCATTTGGTTTTATTCATACTACGAAGACTATAAAATCTACTTAAAATACTTAAAATACTTAAAATCAACGGCGAAACAAATTCAAACACAGACGCACTGCGTTTTACACATCTGTTTTATATATGTTTAATAAGTACAAGTACGGTGTACAATAATGATCCTAGCAGTGCGGCTGTGTGACGAAAACATAATATAGTTCAAATCGTATTGAACTACGCATTCGTCATTCCTGGGTTCAGATACAACATACTGCACCTGCCGGTGTTTAAATAAATATATATTTTAAAATAATTGTAAATACACATTCATGTCGTTTTTCTATTCATCATATCATCGTACACAGCATTACATATTCTATTTAATGATCCGTACATCCAATGCTGCGTTTCGCGTCGGGCTTCCGAAGGATTGCGGGACCGTGTTTTCTATAATACATGCCGTTCAGATGCCGCGGTGCCCTACGAGTAGGTTAATAAATATTAATATTTCGTAACAACTATAACCTACATATCATATTATATTTAAATGCATATAAATATTTATCGAAACTTTTCATGTTTAATCGATCAATAAATCTAAAGTGTCGAAGCTGCGTGTACGCGCAAAACACAGCGAAGTCAATTGCGACATAATGCAGGAACACACAACATTTGTTTGTTGTTTTTTTTTTACTTTTAATGGATTTAATTGGGTTTCGAACCCATAAAACGTTTCTTCGGAATTCTCTTCACGGATCTTATCACTGAAAACACTCGATGTCCTTATTCAGAAAACCCAGTTTTTCGACAACGTCTCTATTAATTTGGCTGGCAATCGAATGTCTTGTTATTTATACTGCAAACAGCTCTACGTGAAAAAAAATGAATACAATACAATTGAAAAAAAAAAAAAACCGAAAGATAGCTAAGTAAAAACTGCATTCCACTGTTTTCACAACGTCTCCTTCAACTTTACAAACGTAGGCATAGCAATAAGTGTGCCGACAAGGGAATACAAATCAAGCAAACAAAATGTGTATACTTCGTAAACAGTGAAGTCGCATACAGGCACGAGTTTTTGCCGCCTAAGCCGATTTAAATATTAGTTCTGAGCTCGTATAGTAATTATTTTAAATAATTATAATGGATCTCTTGGACCAATATAGTAAACATCCAATCGTATTTAAGATTCGTGTACACATTTTTAGGCACCAGGTTTTTATAAAAGCATCGGCACCTTATCACAAAAAAGTTTCGACCGTATAGTAACGTTTTTTTTTAAAAAAAAAATGTATAATACATAAATCCGTGTTATCTAAAAAAAAAAAAAACCATAACAGGAGATAAACGTTATATTATTGTATCAGTTATGGTCTTAGATAATAACCACAATTACAGTATATTTGTTTAAACAGTGGATTTTTCAAGGAATTATATGTTCAATGAATCTTTAAATAATAATAAAACTATTTCTTTGATCTTCGAAAAAAATTATTACCAATATTGATAATTTAGATAATTATATATTACCAACATTTGATTTCAGTTCTAACGAAAAATAATTTCAAAATGTGCTCATTTATGCATGAGTATATTACACCATATGCTATATATATATATAATCTACAAACCTTTAGTACCACGAATAATTTATTTATTTATTTATTTAATAATAAAGCCCACAAGGGTAAAATAGTGCAGTATAATAAACATAACATATAAAATATAACACTATAACACATGTAACAATTTTAATAAATCTTTTAATAATAATCCATTATATCCGATATTATGATTATAAGTATATCTTTAATATTAGAATTTATCGAAGACGCGTTTTACTTTATGACATTTTATGTATTATGAAATATCTACAACAATAGTTAGCGTTCATTTGAATGATACATATTTGATAATTAAAATAAATATTTAAAAACTCAATAAAAAATTGCCATTGTATTAAATTCTCGATTGTACGCAACGAGATCGGTATAAGAGTGTTCGTACACGATAGTTCATCTGATTGATAACTGTACGGATAATACGTAGGTACGATCGGTACGAATTGCTAATAAGAATAATATAGAGTCGATAAAAAGTAGATAAACAGATAGGTACCTGTATATTTGATAACTTTTTGCATTTCAATGCGGCTTGATACACTCGTAAATATATAAATTATATGTGGCCAACGTGATATAAACTTTTTACACAGCATACCCACATACATACATAATGTAGCAGTAAGTATTATTATCACCATATTATAGTTGTTAGACGTGAGTACTTATACTGATATATCTATAGCATGGTGTGTATATACATACATACATACATACGTACAAAAAAAATAATAAAAACTAAATAATGACCAGTTATAAGACACGTATAAGTACTATATTATAATGGCCACATTTTTCCAGTTCCCGGTTTACATTATAACGGGGCGATTTAAGGATATCAACAAAAATATATTTAATTTACAGGAAACATGTACAATGACGTGTTGTAAAATTGAGGGAGCATAATAGTATGGTGTAAATCACTAGCGTTCAACCCAACAACAATTAACCCTTTATGTGTACATACAGCACGACCAACATTACCGGTAAAGCTGTTGACTAGGGGTGGTCAACAGATCGATCGTGACATGAGTTCGAGTCGATCGCGATTCCCTTTCATTGTTTTTCGAATTTTTTTGAAAACAGTTAAAATACATGTTTACTTTCTGTACATTTTTATATCTTTGTTCAACCCACAGATATAAATATTAAATAACGATATTTATCGCTTTGTCTAAATTGATAAAATATATATTAAATCGCATGTCATGTAAAATCATAAAATTTGAAGTTATAATTCAGTGGCGTCATTCGGGGTTGGCAAGTCGAGCATTTGCTCTGTCTGATTTTAAAAATAGCCCGATGCTGGGTTGTTGCCGTTTAATCATTATTATATTTTATTAGCGTAAGAACATGCCTATTTTCATAATATTTTCAGAAAATATTACACTGTGTACCTACTAAGAAATAATTGTTACAGTAATAGATTTTTAATTTATTTTAAATTAAAAAGTCTCCATTTAGTTATATGTATTGACCATTAAAGATATTTTAAAATTAATTATGAAAAATCTTCAAAGTAAATTTTCATCTGCAAAAAATTTAATAAATCATGCAAACGAAAATCGAGATGATGGAATTCATGATCTTTATTCTATTTCCAAAATTTTAAAACAACTTCCAAATACTTTTCAAGAAATTCTTATAATTATAAATATTCTTATGACTTTGCCTGTTACTACTGCTTCCAATAAAAATTTTTTTTTTTTAAAATTAGTTAAAACCTATTTATGGTGCTAACAATGGGAAATGAATGACTAAGTAATTTACTGGCAATTGCAATGGAAATGTTAATTTAGATAATGTAGTTGATATATTTTCAAAAATGAAAAAAGGAAAATATCCTTCAATAAACTAATAATATTTATGTTAATCAATAAAAATTACCATAATATTTTACAGAGTTTTAGTTGATATAAGTATGCAATTGTTTTTATAAAATATCTGCTTCCTTATATTTGCAAATTATGTTGTTATCTAATAAAAATGATTGTACCAATAGGAGAAAAAATATTTAAACTATAAAATAGGTGAAGCGGGAATGGTAATTTGATAACATGTAAGTAGATATTTTCGCCCGTGACAAAATATTCGAACGTCTAGGGTATTAGACTTTGTATGCCGCGTAAAAGATTTTAGATTTCCGCACATCGTCGTGAAAATCGGAATAATCGTATTAAAAAAAACGGTCCCAAAAAAACTCAACGATACCGAATAAGCGTTGCACTCCGAGACAAACAACCTCAATATATGTTCTTAGGTGTTCATCAGAATGAACAACTAGAAAAACCATTTTTTTTTTGTATTTCTAAGCTCACCATTACCATACCTGCTACGATTATAAACGATTTGTTTTTGACTGTAGAATTAAAAAAAATTAATACGTATGAGAAACAAATATAATTAAAAAAAAAAAAGATCATTTTATGAATATTTTTGAACACGGTACCTATGGATAATCCACATTGCCGTTCGTCAGTGGAAAAATAAAGATGAACGACTACAAGGTACAAAAAAAAAGTTACGGTCCTTCGAGTCGGAAACGAGTGATCGATAACTCGAGAATTAGGGCACCGCGAGTGCCGCTATGCAAGTTGTAACCGAATGCGCGTGTAACGTGATCGAAAATACGCTGCGTCTAACAAGGCGTGATAAGAGCATGTACGGGTGATACGACGTGTGCAGCAACAACAACGTAAGCGGAAAAGGAGAGCCGGCAGCCGCCGCAGCTGTAACGGCGACCGTTATACGCGCACGCGAACGAATAAATCTTTTCACCGGTTTTTGGAGCATCGCGGCTCGGTACATCGTCGTCATCGAGGATTTTTTTTTACCGTTAAAATATAGGCGCACGTGTAAGAAGGCGAGGGTGGTGAACGAGGGCACGTGTCCCTCGTGTAACAATAATAACAAACAATAAAAAAATATTTATAGAGAAGGGGGAAAGAAAAAAAAAACCGAAAAAAACGAGAACTCGCGCATTATCATCCACCCTCACCGCCCGACGAAAACCGTCTATTGTGCGAACAACAGTTTCGAGCGTTTCGAGTCTGCGAACACGTGAAATCGCGCCAAAACTGGTTGTACAATGCGCGTATAATGTTGTACACACATTCGACATCCCGCGCACGTACATTATAATGTGCATAATTGCACGTGAAATAATATATTATATATTATTATTATTATTACTATCATATTCCGATGAATAATAGCGTAACATGTTGTCCGTTTATTTATTTATTATTATTTTAGCATTTTTTTTTTTTTTTATGTTCCCCTCCCTTCTTTGCGAAACGACGTCGCACGTGCGCGTAAACACTCCACTGTCCAGCGGTGCACGGAGTGCACACACGCACGACGACTGCTTCGACTGCGAAATTAGTTTGCCTCCCCCACGCGACGTTAGTAGATCCAAACCGGTATCCGCCAACACACGCACGGCCCGTGCGATCTATGCTCCGTGCAAACACGAGTTACAACAATGCCATGTATCACTATTATCATTATTACTATTCATCCCCCGGGGGTCGGTAATAGCTCGTGTATAAACACATACGTGCATACATCATGGAATAAATCATATGCGTTTAAGGGATACAACGCGCGCATTCAGGGGCACGTATTCACGTTTTCACCGGGTTCGAAAAATAGCCAAATTAAACATTTCTAAGAAAAATAATACTGCCGTTTCCATACGGTTTTCAACGATTTGACGGATGCACTGAACGATTGGAATATCGCTGTATCTCGCGATGCGAAAATAATGTTATTCTGTTTTCACTGAATATACTGAAAAGACATATCGACCGTTATTGTGAATTATGCTGCAGCGAATCCGAAGCCTGAGCACATACATAAGTTTATATGACGATCACCACCCACTTGTGTCGGTTATTTCTGCAGTGCAGAAGCGAATAGTGTAGCAGAACCATAAGAATTCCTTTTGACTAATTACACTTGTAATTCTACCGACGTGAACCACAAAACGACTAGGGAACAGAAACATCCCGATCGTAAGAGACGAAATGGACGCTGAAAATTGTTATAGTACCGCTTTGATTTCTTCGTCTGCATATAAGTTGTAGGTACTTGAGGACTTTCGATACGCGTAAAATTAAAAATCATAAGCACACTTGTGTGCGGTTCGCATACGGCTGCATTGAAGCGGTGCAATATCGTGAGTGTATTATAAATAATTACGGCTAAACGCGTCTCGGTGTGCCCGTGGAATCGTGCAACTACATAAATCGTACAGGATACGGAAAGAGACAAGTCGCGCGAGACTTTATTGCGTTGGAATGCATACGACCGTGTTTGTATCGTATCATGTCGAAATGTGTATATTATTATTATATGATGTGTACAGCAGTCGTCATTTGGTGGGTATATGTTGCGTGACACTGCATGCGGCAGTTGCGCGTATATTTATGTACTGCTGAGACTACCACCCTCTGGGCAATCCTTGTTTTAATAAGAGGTGAGATTAATCCGCCGTACAGCTAAAAAAAAATTAAATAAAAAATAAAAATATAACCGTCGTTTATAAACGTTCAAATATGTATAACGCATATTCCGTGTATGATACGCGCATACGTTAATTCATAAATTACGTTGTTTTAAACGAGTTTAATGAATACACGCGTTTCGATTCGCGGTGAATGGGTGGAAAAAATAAATAAAAAAATAACCGATTCCTACGTATATATACGCCCGTGATCCGTCGGGGGAGATGAATTACAGACAAACACTACAGGGTGCGTTGTTGCAAATCTTAGATGTATTATCCTATAGTATGCCGCGGTTCACCTCGATGCAAGTAAATCATAAACACGATATATAATCGATCAAAACACAAAAAACATGTACCTTCGAGTGTAAGAATTTAATAATTATTATAAAATATTAATGAACAAATAGTTCAAATGTAGTATAAACCATATACTATTTTTTAATTTTAATTAATTTTTTTATTATTTTATTAATTATTATAACAATGTTAAATTAAAATTAAAAAATAGTATATGGTTTATACTCTTTTGAACGTTCAAAATGTTTCCTAAAAATAAGTGATATATGGATGCGGGATGCTATGTGAAAATACAATTCAGTTTGGCTACTCTAGGGTTTAAAATAAATATGTTGAACTAACTTTTTTTTTTTGATCTGTGAAATGTATGGAAATTAGAATATATTAAGATACCTTAAATTATAAATACCCTAAAGATATCTTGATTGTGTGTGTGATTGAGACGGTGTAAATTGTACTGATTATGCCATCGTCGCGAGTATTAACAGCTTTGTTTAAGCTAACCATGTAGCTATATTTTGAAAAATTAATTATAATGCATGAAAATATGATTGGGGTTAGATTATGTGTCAATGAACGATTGTTGAAAACCTCGCATTAAAACATAGTATGCATGCTGTGTTTTATTAACCAGAATAATCATTAAGTCTTACAGAAATCTTGTAAAAGATTGTTCAAAATTGTCGTCTTTCTTCTTTGACTTTTTAATTAGGTTAAAATTATTAGTTGCCATCATTCACTGTTCATCGGCCGTCATGGACTCTGTACCTTCCAAACTGATAATTTCCAGCGATTTTAAACCTTTTCTTTGACACGCATTTTCTAAACGTTTTTCCCCATCGGATACCATTCTGTTGGCTTTCTTGCGACCGTTTCCGTTTTAAAAAAATTGATAATGTATTTGTTTTGTATATGTTATTGTTGTGCTCGTTTATCGAAAATAAAATCAGTCTGAATTCCGATGTGCGCATGCAGGTACACAATAATTCGACGTTTTCGCTCATTCGGCTTCCTCGTTGCACCCGTTTATTTAGAACAGCAGGTAATTTTTCGGCATTTTCCTCCTGACGCTACGGTCTGCAAGCACCACATCGCCAAATCCCGTCGTGTCTGCACGCGTGTGGTTCGTTTGTTACAAATGTTAATGCAATGTTACGTACATTTACGCTTTACGCAATGCAAACGCGCGCGCGTTTACTATAATATCGTGTTTGCGCATTTGCATACATTATGCACGGGAAACGTAGTGATTAAATTGTATCCGCGCCGATCGGGTCATCAGACGTCGTTTAACGGCAGCGGCGGTCTCAGCGACGTCGTATTAACGCGCGTGCATTTGTCGACACGACGTACCAGTGTGTAATATGGGATAATCGGTATTATTTAATCGATGGGGGCGTCCGATGGGTAGAAAAAAATAACCGAAATTCCGGTTTTGCGAGCTTTGCGATTTATACGATGCGCATAACTGCACAACGTTTATTTATTTATTTTTTTTCAACATTTTTATGACACGCACGCGGCGTCAACGAACGCACGGATTCGGAGGACTCGGGGCAAAAGCGAACACAATCAATTCGTGCCATTGTCCACGTAGAATTTCACGTTTATCGTAATCATCTACGTGTTCGCATTATTTATGTACGCGTTTGAGTATCGATAACCGAAATTTGGTGTTACGCTTTCGTATACCTGTCCTATAACAGTTCAGGATATTTCTCAGCCGGAGACGTCCACTTGTTAATGATTACCCTGTATAGTAGCGATACGTAAAAATATTTTTAGTCATAACGTAACTGGTTCAATAAATATGTATATAATTAGTATAATATGTTTACTTTGATCGTATACGACCGAGGACTTGTGACATTCGCAAAAGTCACAGAGTACAATTATAATCGTAAAATACTCATTGAAAACCCACCGCAAATGTTCCAACCGAACGTTTTAGAATCGGTGGCACATTTCGGTCCGGTCCACTTATGTGTATAAGAATAAAACGTAATGCTATGTGCCATGAGATTTAAAACGTTCCATGGACGCCACGGTTCTGGTCGTATAGAAAAATCCGTTTCCGTTTCGGACGTGATGTAGTTTTCGGTGTTCTTGTAAACGGACAACATATTTCCATTGCAGCTGATATTTGATAATTTGATTTTATTCCAGGAATTCGGAAGATGATTCGAATGCGGCAACCTGCCCTCGGCGACATTGTGCGCGATAAGGGAAAATAACCATTAAGACGTGTAGCAGCTACAATCTGCTTGTAGATCTATTTCGATTTTGGACGCTTAGTCGAAATGTATTCTACGGGCAGGGATGGCGAACTTACGACACGTTTGTAAAATATCAATAACATGCCGCTACGAAACATTATTGTAACTTAGCTTTATGAATAAAAAAAAATAAAAAAAATACTATCGAAAAAAATTATCGTTTTTCAAAAACGTGTTCGTACACACACATTGTTGTGCGTGTAAAAAATGTCATGTTTCTAATGTAAACAGTAAACAACTGATTTTCAACGGGTGTACATATGTATACACATGTATATTTAATACTCGCACTATAACTTTTTTTTTCGGACGCTCCGACACGTAAGGTTTCACACCATCCCTGGACTACGAAGGGAGAAGGACAAAGTATCGTGTTCGTCGAACGCAAATAATACACACGCTCGTATTGCGTCGTGGCGTGTTGCGCGATGTACCTATATTATTTTTCGATCGTCATCCGATCGGCGACCGCGCGTTGCGTTCTACGCACTCGCCCTATACGTTACATTATCTGCTGCGCCGCCGCCGCGCGAAAACCTGATCTCCAAATTTTCGTGCAGACAACGCGGCGGCTATAAATCAGGACACGCATTAGCCGCGTGTGAGTAACTATTAACGCCGTCGCCGCGCAGCCTCCGTCGATACTTTCCACATATATCCGACCGTTTACACGTATACTCGTATAATGTAAACGTATACGTACAATATATTATTATCATTCGTCGTCGTCGTCGCAATCGTCGTTATTATTATTTACTCGCCCGGTAGACGTCGTAAATTGTGGGGGCCCCGAAATGAATAAATACGAGAAAAAAAAAAAAACGAGTTTTATTTATATATACGTATATATTTGGTGTGTCTGTGTGAAATCGCATTTTCTAGGTTCGTGACAACGTCCGTCGCGAGCCGGCACCGTTTTTTCTTCTTCGTATTCCTCTTTCTCTCTCTCTACCTCCCTCTCTTTACCTATCTCCCTCTCACTCCCTGTCTTTGCTCATGTGGTTTTTCGGCCGATTAAGGTTAAGTGCATCTCTCGCGCTCGCGTATCGGTCGCCGGACGAACTCATGCATGCGCGTATATACACACACTATATAATAAATATATATATGGATACGAAAAGGAAACAAAGTTTTTTTATTTAAACCCACGGCGATGACGACGACGACGACATTTAAGTGTAATATATTTTATATACTCACGCTGCAATAATAATGTGTACTCAAGATGAAGCGGTACGCGATGGTAAAAAAAATAAATAAAAACGGTAATTGGTGTTTTTTTTTTTTTCGACAATAATATATTACTACGTGCGTTCACAGAAAAACTGTTGGTTTTTATTTTCTTAGAGAAATCCATTTATTATATTATTTTGAAAAGCAAACATGCGAGGTGGCTATAAAAACATACGATACATATAGGTATTATAATTTCGTGATTTATTTATTATTACTATGACGCACTTATGCAAAAGTGAAACGATAATAATAAATGCATGTTTAGCTGCAAATGATAATCATACATTTATAATTGTTAATTGCATTGGACAATACCGTGTCCATGGATTTTCGTCTGCTCAGTATAAGCATAAGATAACGAAAAAAAAACAAATAAATAATTTCTTTAGTATATTTAATTAGCACGCCATATATGTATATATTATAGACTGTACTGAGAAGGTACGTAATTTTTAGTCTAATAAAGTTGTTTAGATCTGCAAAACTTTTACTGGAAAACTTAATTCATATTTTTTTATATAATAATCTTTATATATATATATATATATATATATATATATATATATATATATATATATATATATATATATACGTGTACATTTATCAACAAATATTAAAATTTCAATTTTTATATTATTAGTATATATTTTATGAAAAATTATTTCTTAAATGAAAATAAAAATTAACTTACAGAAATATTTTTTATAACTTGATGCATTTCTGGAGGTGAATTGTATTTATTTAAGAAAATTAATATTATTACATGCATAACGTTATTATAATTTTTTGCCGATACTCGTATATATATTTATGCACAAAATTATGTAAATGGTGATGTTAGCGAATTGAAAAAAGTATGTAAATAAACATAATTTTCTACGATTATAAGTAATTTATTAAATAAAGCGTGGAAATTCTTAGTTTATAATGTATTAATCAACTACTCGTTTCTCCGATAGTTTCTAAGTAAGTATATTTAGTACAATGAAGTTAATAGTTATTTTGAACAAGTGGCGTAGTTAAGGGGAGGGTGTAAGGGGTTTTTATTTAGGTATTTTATTATAATGTACTTACCTACACATTATAGTAAAATTATATTTTAATTTTACTATGATTAGGTGTATAATAAAAATTGATTAACAAAATAATTTCCATTAAATACGGAATATAATAATAATAATACCATTATAAATTTAATATTATTAAATAGGAACTCATACTAAGATATACTAAGAACGTCGAAAATAAAGGTTTTGACCCCTCCCCAGAAAAAAATGTATTTACGCCACTGTATTGAATTATAAGTTATTTGACACACATAATTTACATAATTGAGACTTAACATCATGATTTCTTGGGAATTTTTTGCATACCCATATTAAGAACAAAGATTTTGTTAACAAATTTTTTGTCAATATATGATAATGTATTGGCCATTATATGCAATGTATAATGTGGTATCTTCTTTGGTTGTTTTCGATGAAATAACTCGGCATTCAGGTTTATTAAGTAACAAATGATATTTTTCGAACATAGTTTTTCGGTATAAATTTTTATTTTTTTTACGTATAAAATTATTCAAAATCAAGTAAATCACGTTATTTATGATATGATTATAATATAATATTATATATTATATAAATATACTAATACACGTTTTACGATAGATCATATCTTATGTTCATCACGCCTATTATGTACAAGTTTATTGTTGAGTAATTTTGCAAAAATGATGTACGTGTATACGAGTGTGCGACTAGCTGTCTCTCGAGGACATATTGATTGCAATATCTCCAGTAAAGATAATTTTTAAGTTCAAATTTATCCGTCCAAGAGTTATATATAGTTTGAATGTTTCCAAATTAAAAATCTCAAAAACAAACGTAGTACTGAACGTATATCTTTATTAACACCGGTGATATCGCTAACATTTAATCTAAAAAACACCGTATATACATTTAATATATATTATACGTCATATCAAATATTAAATTCTATACATTTTTATTTTACTAAAAAAAATTTGAAATCAACAACACGACAACACGTACTTTTAAAGTATTTATTAAGTTACTATGGCTTCGTCAGTATATATAATTATCATCAAACTTGAGCGCTGAACAATATATTATAAATTTCTGACCGATATAACATTATATATAAATATATTATGTTATTCCATTTATATGATTCCAAAAATATCATCTCTCAAATATTAATTAGAATTCTTTTCAATTGATGGGTTATCGTTATGACTAAATTAAAAATATGATTTATAAAAGTCATTATAATATTAGAGATTTGTTTTTGCCTAACAATCCTTATTTAAAATGATGATTAATGATATTAAGCAACTGATTATAGATATCAAAGAAGAAAAAAATGTATTTATCTAATCTTTTAGAACTCAAAATAATAACACGTGTAAAATTAATTATTTATTCTGTTTCTATAAATTGTAAGTGCAACACATAACGTATAATTTATCGTTGTTTTTCTTTTTAATTTCTAATTCAGAAAATGTTTTCACATTGCATGATGTTTGGATTTTCTGGAGTGTTTTCTATCGGCCGTTGAAACGGTTTATTTAAACACGTGTCCTTACCGTGAAGTCTAATGAAAAATTTCTCCGGAATAAAGATTGTTATAGAATGTAGTTCATATATTTTAAAGTTATATACTTCTCGACTTTCTAATGCAAATCTGACATTTAGATACTCGATTTATTTTTATTGAAATGTTTTATTAAACGTCAAAGTTGACAGTGATATTATATAATATATAACACTCGATATGATTGCAAATAAAAGTTTTATAACTTCGAATAACGGACAAATGTTTTAAAGTGTCTATAGGAAAAGTACACGCGTGTTTTAACTTTTATACCGATACTGTTATGGGGGATAGACCGTGGTATATTTGTTTTACAATCGTTTCGGTAAAAGAATATTTATATTTCGCTAAAAATAAAGATAAAAAAGATAACAAAAATGTCGCATAACATTTATTCATCTATCAAATATTCCGTTTATAGCCGCACGAATCGTGTTCAAATGGGTAAAAGCAGACATTTAATACAGTTTTATGGTGAATACAAAAACGAAAAGAAGAAAAAAAATATGTTAATTCTAAATGTCTAGTTGATGCAATACGCCGAAACGCGTAGGTGTATACACATATACTCAATTATATTATTGTATTATACACAGTTACGGGTACGCTCACCGTTTGGGTGTCAAATAATAATCACAATATTATTAAACTCATTTGCGCATTTGTACATAATAAAATATACTTACGCTCGATTGCCCCGGGTCACCCGACAACACAACATATATCATATTATACTATTCACACGTGTAACGAATATATTTTTAATATGCATGTGCATGCGTGTGTCAGTGTAGGTATATAAACGGCATTACAGTACGTGATTAACGCGTGATGTATAGTAAATTGAAAAAAAAAAAAATAATAATAATAATAATCATTTGTTTGACGGTCGAAAATGTCTTGAGCTGACATACGCGCGCCACCGCCGTCGAAGAGTCGTATTATCCGCTGTGCTTGTGCGCGCATTTACACGCGTTGTTTTATGCGCAGTAGTCGAAACATTATTCGTGCGCGAGAGAACGCGAAACCGGGAATACGTGAAAAACATTCGAATACGAAGACTAGCCGAGAGATTATAATAAAACAAATCTCGACTGGTCGTCCCGTAACGACATGCGATTCGCCTGCGTGCATTATACAGCCGCGGCGTGTACGAAGCGTATAACACGGTCATGATTAATGCAATTGTGTAATTACAATACATTTTTCAGAGCGGTAAATTGAAAAAAAAAAATAAATAAAAAAATAAAAAAAAATAACCGTCGTACGACTATAGATATGTACGGGTAATAATATTATGCGCGTACGCCGGTGCATATAATACTGTGTAAGTGATGGAACGGAGGCGGCCGCGCGGCATTTGGCGCCCATTAGTCCGTTATCGAAAAGTAATTAGTCTCGGATATTCGGCTGACCTCCACGACGGTCATACGGTAGTATATACCCGCAGTTCACTATACGTATATAATATATATATATATAAATATGCGTATGTGTGTGTGTGTGTGTACAGCGCATGTATTCTTATAACATACACTCTATGCGCTACAACCGCCCTTTAAACGCGTATATATATATATATAAATCTTTCCAAACGATTTTTTATTTCATAATGTATATCGTTTGTTAATTAATGCCCGCAGACACACTACCGCGCGCCGCAGCAATCTAATAATCCGTAATCGAACGCCAAAGCCGCCCTACATTTTTCTCTTATACACACATATACTATATAACACATACACATACGCACACATACGCACAAATACACACATATACATACATGTATATGTGTATAATATATTTATGTGTAACGTTTTACACAGGAGAGAAACTGCTACGACAGGATTTTTTCTACTCTTTATTTTATACATGTTATGATTGTGTGTGTGTGTTCTTCCTCGTCATCTTAGTACAGTTTTGTACGTGAGTGCGTTTCGCGCTCGGTGTATATACATAGCGGTGAACGAATGGGGGAGGGGGGAAAGAGGAATGGGGTGGGTGTGTGGGAGAGACAACGAGAAGAGAGAGAAAGGGTAAGAGACGCGAGTAGATGCTGCAAGAGAGAGAAAGATCACATCGGTGGCCGGTTTGAATTCAGAGCCCACCCCCGGGCGCTTTGCTCCAGATACGGATAGCCAGCGTGTACTATTATTATTATTATTATTATTAGTATTATTATTATTTTATATTATTATATACGGACGAAACTAATTTGAATAAAAAATTACGACACGCACGCACACCCGCGCCTCGGCGACGGACAGAGACGCGCGCAATCCGTTTACTGCAGTGGCAGCTATATAATATACACACTTACGTATACCTATACAGGTACATACCAGGTATGTATCTACTGGTAAAGCGTAAACGTACATAGGTATGCACGGCTACAAGCAATCCGTTCTTCTCTACGCGAGTTGTGTATGAATATATTATATTATATACCCGGCGCGAGTACCTAACCTACCCAGTCTCGTGCGTCCGTCCGTAATACATTTATTGCAATAATTATTATTACACCAATTATTATAGCAATTTATTATTATATATGTATGAACGATCATGCGCTCGGACAGCGCACAGGAATAGCCACAAGTCTTCGACAAAACTGCAGCACTTATATTGGATTATCGCGGGCGCGGTGAAATAATAAATTTTGCAGTTGTTAAATCGCGTTCTATCGATCGGATTCTGTTCGCATGTACGTTAACATATACATACACACACACACACACACACATATATATTTATGGATACTATTAGGCACGGATCTAGAACTATAATTGGGAAGGGGGGATAATTTTTTCGAAAGGAAAAGAGATAATACAAAATTATAAATTTAATAAAAGTAAATTATTAATTAAAATTAGAACTGTATAGTTAATTTTTTTAAAAAAAAATGACAAAATTTAATCTCCTTTGAGTTGTCGCATATATTAATTTATAAATAAACCGAATAAGACCTAATCTTGATGGTTTGTTCTTGGGCTCATAACTCTTATGACCTCCCCTCGTATCCACGCCTACACACTACGATATCATCTACAGCGTATTACCCGCACACGTGTCCATCACTCACGTCGTACGCTGCAGTCTGCTGGGAATTGCAGTGACTGTTATCTATCAACCGAATACTATACATCCAAACTTTTGAACCAAAAAAGAAAAAATAAAATAAAAATATTATTTTTGTAGGTTTTGAAAAATTTGTTGTAAATCTGAGTATTTAACGGTACATAACTATGGAACAGAATATAAAATATTTATTTGTACACCTATCACCATGTGTTTTAAGCGCAATAAATGATAATTATATAATCAGTCTGATTAATAATAATCATAATACGTAATAAATACGATTATACAATATTACTGCAACGTGTTCTGGATTGATCAATCAGATTTATGATATTCACTGAAGGTTTTCTGGATCGTCTGAATACATTTAACCGTAGCTTAGGTGCGTTTATAGTTTTTAGAATTTTTATATTACAAATATATGTAGATTGATTTAGTTTGATATTAGTTTATATGTATATTTTATATTTATTATTATTATTATTTTTTTATATTTATTTATATGTATATCATGTATATTTATGTGTATTATATGTATATTTAATGTATATAATATATATATATATATATATATATATATATATATATATATATATATATATATATATATTATATATATATACGACTTACGGACACCTGATATGAAATTGGCCGTACCGCGATAAGATGGAGTTATCCTACCGGTACTCACGAAGAACTGTCGTCTCTTACGTATTCGGCATTGACCGTGGACCTTACAATATTGAAATACGGCCTAGTGGGAACGCAGTGTAGTACTCGACAAATACGCGTGTAGATCAATAACGGTGTTACAATCGTTACAAGACGTTAATCGCGTTAACGTTTGAAGACATAATTGTTAATTTTCAAACAAACAACTTGAGAAAAACCACGTATTGAATTACTTTAAATGAACGGATTGAACTTTCAACGGTCTACAATCAATTATATTCATTATAATTAAGCGTAATATGTTCAGTATCGCGTTTAGTTAGTAACCAGGGGCGTATTTACGTAGGGGCTATGGGTCTCATTCCCCAGAGCGGTAAATTTTTAAAAATGTAGAGAGGTGGCAAATTTTTATTTCGTACTTTATGTACTGATTACTGACGTCAATCATTAATATTTTTCACAGTAAATGTGTACCATAGAGGCATAGAACACTATAGTATTTATATAACATGCTTATGATGAATTAGTGAAAACATTTCTTTTTTTTTTAAAGTTACATGTAATTACTCCAGAAAAAGTAAAAGAAGATGCTGAAGTATTGGAGAAAACTTACCCAAATGGTCTAGCAACATGTTTTATTAATGAGTGTGTACAATTTCAAGGCCATATAAAAAAAATTAAAATTAAGCTTTCAACAATACAGATGTTAAAGTTTATCAGAGAACATGATATTACTAATGTATATCCGTATGTTGAAGTTGCTTTACATATTTTGTTGTGTACACCATCTACAAATTGTAGAGCAAAACGTTCTTTTTCCACACTAAAATGAATAAAAAACTATTTACGGTCTACAATGGCATAAGACCGCTTTTCAGCTTTAGCGGTATTAGCAATTGAAGCTGAAATAAGAAATTCATTAGATTTTGAAAAAATAACTAATGATTTTGCTACTTCTGAAGCAAGGAAGAAAAAGTTTTTATTTTTTTTTATTTATAATGTATACTGAGCAGTTTCTATTAAGATTTTATTAAAAAGTAACGACAAAAGTTCTTTAGTTTTTTTTACTGGGGAAGTGGGGGGGGCGGTGTTGCCCTTATCCTAAAATTCCTAAATACGCCACTGTTTGTAACGGTGCTCCAAAGCTAATGTGGCACTCTGGGCTTCTAATTTCTCCGAATCAGCCCTCGTTTCGTGTCGTGTGTACCACCTACGTTATTATGAACGTAAAGTGGATGGCTGCAGGTGTACAATGCGCACAATCACGTTTTGCAGCGTTTCTCGTTTTTTTTTTTCAATCACCCACCCCCTGACCTTTCGTCATTGCTTTACGTACCTCAACCGTCTATTTTCTCATAGGATCAATAAGATAATATAAAATTAATTTAAACGGTGAACAAATAATTATAAAGTATTTATCTATTTTAATCAGTATGCACCGTATACAATGTAGGTAAAAAAAAAATATATGTTACGTTTTACAGTAAAAAAATTATGATGATCACTGCAGTTGTTTGGTAACACTTAATTTTTGAAGCTTTAACTGACGAAAAGTTTATTACGATATTTCTTTTTAATGAACGTGTATGACGGATAAAACCCTTTTCCACAAACGCATTGTTCGTTATCAAATATTTCATAAATGGTTAAATTCAAATACATCAATTATTTGCCAATACCGTTTTTATCCCAAGTACCATATCGTATATTTTAGCGTATATTACCGCCGGGGGTACGCGCAACCCCGCACGAGAAACGCAATAACAAGACCGCGGACATGAACAGGAATTTCGGACACACCCGTTACGCGACGAACGTAATGCAAATGTTCAAAAGAGACAATGCGATCGGGACGCGTATTCGGAATGATTTATTTGATGCACGCTCGCGCCGGGCCCGTATATTATTCCCCCGTACTCAAGATCCCCGGTGTAAGACGGACAATGAGCGCAAGAAACGCGTACGCGACCATAATACTCTATGCGTAATATATTATTTATATCGTATTCTACATGTGCGGGTTGTCGTGTTATTACAACATATGTATGTACGTATAGTAACGCGTACTTCGATTAAATACCTGATCGGTCCATTATTTGGTATGCGCCGGCCGATTAGGTATTTTTTTCTTTTTCCATAAACACTTATTCACGTAATGACCGATGTTGCACAGATAAAGTGGCGGTATAAGCGGTTAAAAAAAAAAAAATAGAAAAAAAACGAGGGTTGTTTTTTTCCAACCGGGCCACCGCCGTCGCCGTCGCCCTAAACGAATAATTTGTGTGCATGCGGGAGTATACATAATGCATACTGCAGTGCAAGACGTGTCCTGTACACTACATTACGCTGCGTTTATAACCTTACGGCCGTTTCCTGACCGCGTGCGTTTTTATTTAGTCTACTCTCACAATGATAACGTGTCGACAGGTCTTGCCGCTGTTTTAGTTTTAGTTTTTCATTCGTGTACAACGTAATTCGAGACCTAGGATCTTTAAAAACCTATTACGACTACTCGGGTAAAAAGAAAAAAACTATATTCTCTAAATGGTTACAATTTAATTGGGCAAAAAAAACAACAGAACATTAACACTGAACGAATATTTTGATAAAATGTTCGTTTGTGATTTTTTTTTTCAGATAAAAGAAACGATTTATTAGGTGTCGGATGGATTAAAAAAAAACACAGCTGAACAACGATAACATTCGTTCTTTTTTTTAAGTCATTAATATTCTTATGAAACTTTCTATCGAATGTTGAAAGAGAAAAATTCACAAATATTTGTGTTAATTAGCTTATCCGCTGACGTAGTGTTCATAAAACAGTAGTGCAATGAAATCGTACTCGTCTGTTATACAAATTTTTGCAAAACTCAAACAACAATCTCGAGAATGTAATACATATTTTTACTAATCCACAACGGATTTGTTAAACGTTTGTTCATTGATTTCAATTAAAAACTATTTATGAACAGTTATAATCGTACACAGTATACATATGTACTCATATATTTAAAATATCGCTTGACACTCGTTTACAATAATAACAGCAATAACGCCTAATTAAAAATATCGAAGCAATTCTTTGTACAATATTTTCACATGTATAAGTAATAACACGAATGTTCATTTAATAAGGATGTTCAATTTAAAATATACGGCCGGGTAATAGAAACGCACCGCAGTACACTTCTTTAATAAAAAATTTAGCATCATTTAACGAATCGTCCTGGACGTATTATAAATTATGTCTTAAGGGTATAAAATATATTCGAAAACGGTATCCGAACGAGTGTTAACAAAAATCGGTTAGTAAAATCTTGGAATTATATTATTTTTGTCTTCTCGGATGTAGGTGGATTCCTGCAGGTTCTTCTAAATGGCCGGAAATAATTTTCGAGCCACCGCCACCGTTATAACACACATCATAAACACATACGAGCCTCGGGGTGGCCATCCATCTACATTCCTATTCTTGAATTTCAAATTACATCATCATCTGTACTCCGGGTTCGCGTACCAACTCGTGGGTACACCTCACCTGTCACATTCTTCTTTGTATATATATAATGTCTGCGCAGGATTCAATCTTAACGCTAGGCGTTATCTAAGGGTTATCATTACTTCGTGTGATATAACTTTTGTATGCACCCAACGTGGTCCGTGATTCCGAAAAAAAAACATTATATAATTGTAATCAAAACGAATGAAATAAAAATTGAAAACACAAACATCACGGTTGAATGTGAAAAACGCACTGCCGCAGAAATTGTTTTGTTCGGTTTGCACTGCGATGTTAATCACGTAGAGATTTGTATCCGTAACAAATTTAATGGTAATGATCACCCGCTGAAGTATGCGTACCGTTAATCACACGTTCAAACACTACGTCGCTGTGCCAATACGAATTTCATCGCTTGGGTGCGTTTAACCGTTTAAATATGCGCGCAGTACCATCGCAGTTATTAATATTATTTATAAATTATTATTATTATTATTATTATTATTATTATTTTTTAACACAAAGGTTTATTTAAAATATAATTTCATCACTATAAAGTTTGTTGAATCACAACATCGTATGAGTTTTGTGACATTTTATACCGACCATGACTCGTGATTATATATGCGGTCTTATAGATGCATAATGCATATTTCTTGTACCTATACATTTATTTATCACGACGGCATTCATAATATATGAAAAAATTATTGAGTTAAGTACGGTAGAATCGTCATATGATTGTCACATGATGGTTTTGCTTTCAGTTTTCTATCAATCACATCTAAAATAGCTAAACGAGTCGCCTATATTCATTTTATGAATATTCAATATGCTATCAATAGTTCAAAACAAATATTAAAATTGAAAAATGATTTTTAATAAAAGAATATTATAATTGCATTAAAGTTGAAGAGTCATTAAAATTAAAATTAATAACTTGACAAATTCATAGTTCATATACATTTTTTTATTTTAATTATACTAATCCACATTACATTTATTACTATAAGTATATATATATATTCGTATAAAAAAATATTTGTTTTAAAATAAAACATTTATTTAAGTTTGGAATAAATATATTTATTATTATTAAACCAATCTATTTATTTCCATAGGTGATATACATATACATGAGTTATACAAATGGAAATATAGCCTTAAGTATGGTCTTGTAAACAAGACCGTGACCTATATGTACATATACTTATCCAAATTAATAAATTATTCTTAGAAATTATAAATAAACAGTTACTTACATTAGATATCATGCAATGAAATAATATATTAATAATACATAATAATAATATAATAATAATAGTATAATAATAAGTTAACTGATTTTAAATTTCAAAAATTAAATATAAGAAATATAGTATAAAATTATCAAATTAATAAAATAAAAATAGTATTAAATAAATACTGTAATAAAGATGTATTTCAAGTCTATAATGATTATTGATTCATAAAATTCGAGATGATGTAAAAGTAGATAATTAATTATTAATTATTTCTATGTTCTATGAATTCAAGTGTGGGATCAGACATTTGTCATTTAGATTAGTAGAATAATATAGTAATCGAGTATGAGTTATTGTTTATTACATAAATTTCGAATAACTCGTATTTTATTAATAATTATTGTAAGTAATTTTTCCATTCGATTCTTTTCGAGTAACTAGTATTTTTTTGGTAATTATTCTTATTATTCGATTTTTTTTTCTAATAATCGAATTACTCGATAAATTCAAATTATCGAGTTACTCGGTTATTTTCTCTCAATTATTTCAGTCACTCGTTTCGATATTACTTACTTGGGCTAATAGACACGATATGCGTTAAATGTTGTCGAGGGAGTACTGTACTTATACACTTCTTGTAATCTCTTAGTTAATTTTGCTTACATCACAGTACCACACGGGTTGTTTACGTACAGACACATTTTTGTTCTTGTTTCCAACAACCGTCATTGTGCAATCGAAGTGTTCAGTAACAAAATTATTTCTATGAAGAAGTAATTGAGGTCTATCTGAAAACCAAGTAGAATTGATTTACTGTTTGAGTAAATTACAATTAAATTGTTAAAAGTGAGACTTGGGTTCAATGAGATGAAAATATTTGCGTATACTTTTTTTTTTTTATATACTAAATGTAGGAAACTATATGTTCAAAATAAATATAAACCTTTTACATACTCCTCCGATCAGATGAATATATTAATATTAGATCAATATTCATTACGTGACACGTAACATGATTATTCTTAGAGCATTCGCAGTTGGATATGTTTTATAAATATTAAACTCGTACCATTAATTGGATGGTATAATAAAAATATGAATGTAATATAATATTACTAAAATAATCACGGTAGAAAACATTATGAATAATCTACAACCGAAGATTCTATACGTCGACCATTCTTTTAGCAGCGATATTTGATTATTTATATATCGTTGTTATCCGGACGAATCTTAATCGATTATACCGGGAATAATTCTACGTTATTAAATGTTATTACTAATGGAATAAACAAAATTGAAAAACTGTACACAATAACAGTGTTGCGTACACGGTACACGTTTGACGCAAAGTCTCTCGTCACCAGTGGCACGGGCGTGGGCGCATAGTATCGATTAGGTGTTTTTATGTGGCGATGCGCGTGCATTTTCCGTCATGAAGATGACCGTAACGGCGACGGGATACGAGTGAAAATAAATTTAAAAAAAGAACCGGATGGGCCTCGCTCTGCTGTACAGTTGGGGGTGGAGTGCACCTCGTTTATAGGATAGGTCATTATTACAATGGATTTGTTTAATATGAATGCAATGATAGATATCATTGTATACGAATAACGATTCTGAACGGAGTTAATATGTTTGTCTAGGATATAATACATTGTTATTTATAAATATTGTAAAAAGTATATTTTATTTTGAAACGATAAATATATTTTTCAATTAGGATGGGTTGGCAGTTGCATACAGAGACATTGTTTGTCAGTCTAGAATATTATACATTATATTATATTTTACATGTAATTTTATGTCAATATTCACTGTTCAAACGCTTATAAAAAAAATTGTGCTCATGGATTTTAATAATTTTTGAATGACTTTAAGAACTACTTCTGTGGAATCTTCTATTAAATTTTCAAGTATTTTGAAGGAGCCAAATTTTTTTATCACCGATTATAAAAATAAAATGTAAAAAAATCGAATATTTTAAATGCCTATAAGTGGCTTAAAAATCAATATGATATTTTGAAAAAAAATATGACATAAAGGAAATGCTAATATTAACAGCTGGTAAAAATTTCAAAAATCTGCGACTTATACTTTTTGAATTATAACAAATATTTAAAATCGTTTGAGAATTGCTGTTTTATGCAATTTCGTAAATATTTAAATTTCAAACAGTCATAAAATGTTTTCCTCAAAGTCCGGTAGAAATTTTTTTTAAGATTTTTGAAAAGTAGCTTATAGATAACCTAGTGTTAAAATTTTGAACCTTAAGTATGAACAGAAAAAATTGTATGAATTTTTATCTACAAAATAACTTGCAAATTATCGTGATTTTTACACATTTTATACAAATTAGAGCATTAAAGGCTTATAAAAAAAATTTGAGTAAACCGATCACCGATATTTTTTAGTTACGATAAGTTTAACTTATTATGAACCTTGTATTAAATTTTCAAGAGTTTTCGGTCAACCAATTAAATTTTATAGATGTTTAAAAACAAAATTTTTACAAAAATCGAAAATTTAAATTATAAATAAATATAATTATAGACAAGTCAAAATACTTTGAAAACTTAACCATGTATAGAGAACGCCAATATAAAGATTTGGTGAATATTTCAAGTTGTTGCGATTTTTGGTTTTTGAGTTAGAGCATTTTAAAAAAAAGAACCGGATGGGCCTCGCTCTGCTGTACAGTTAGGGGTGGAGTGCACTTCGCTTATAGGATAGGTCATTATTATAATGGATTTGTTAAATTTGAATGCAATGATAGATATCATTGTATACGAATAACGATTCTGAACGGAGTTAATATGTTTGTCTAGGATATAATACATTGTTATTTATAAATATTGTAAAAAGTATATTTTATTTTGAAACGATAAATATATTTTTCAATTAGGATGGGTTGGCAGTTGCATACAGAGACATTGTTTGTCAGTCTAGAATATTATACATTATATTATATTTTACATGTAATTTTATGTCAATATTCGCTGTTCAAACGCTTATAAAAAAAATTGTGCTCATGGATTTTAATAATTTTTGAATGACTTTAAGAACTACTTCTGTGGAATCTTCTATTAAATTTTCAAGTATTTTGTACGAGCCAAATTTTTTTTATCACTGATTATAAAAAAAAAATGTAAAAAAATCGAATATTTTAAATGCCTATAAGTGGCTTAAAAATCAATATGATATTTTGAAAAAAAATATGACATAAAGGAAATGCTAATATTAACGGCTGGTAAAAATTTCAAAAATCTGCGACTTATACTTTTTGAATTATAACAAATATTTAAAATCGTTTGAGAATTGCTGTTTTATGCAATTTCGTAAATATTTAAATTTCAAACAGTCATAAAATGTTTTCCTCAAAGTCCGGTAGAAATTTTTTTTAAGATTTTTGAAAAGTAGCTTATAGATAACCTAGTGTTAAAATTTTGAACCTTAAGTATGAACAGAAAAAATTGTATGAATTTTTATCTACAAAATAACTTGCAAATTATCGTGATTTTTACACATTTTATACAAATTAGAGCATTAAAGGCTTATAAAAAAAATTTGAGTAAACCGATCACCGATATTTTTTAGTTACGATAAGTTTAACTTATTATGAACCTTGTATTAAATTTTCAAGAGTTTTCGGTCAACCAATTAAATTTTATAGATGTTTAAAAACAAAATTTTTACAAAAATCGAAAATTTAAATTATAAATAAATATAATTATAGACAAGTCAAAATACTTTGAAAACTTAACCATGTATAGAGAACGCCAATATAAAGATTTGGTGAATATTTCAAGTTGTTGCGATTTTTGGTTTTTGAGTTAGAGCATTTTAAAAAAAAGAACCGGATGGGCCTCGCTCTGCTGTACAGTTAGGGGTGGAGTGCACTTCGCTTATAGGATAGGTCATTATTATAATGGATTTGTTAAATTTGAATGCAATGATAGATATCATTGTATACGAATAACGATTCTGAACGGAGTTAATATGTTTGTCTAGGATATAATACATTGTTATTTATAAATATTGTAAAAAGTATATTTTATTTTGAAACGATAAATATATTTTTCAATTAGGATGGGTTGGCAGTTGCATACAGAGACATTGTTTGTCAGTCTAGAATATTATACATTATATTATATTTTACATGTAATTTTATGTCAATATTCGCTGTTCAAACGCTTATAAAAAAAATTGTGCTCATGGATTTTAATAATTTTTGAATGACTTTAAGAACTACTTCTGTGGAATCTTCTATTAAATTTTCAAGTATTTTGTACGAGCCAAATTTTTTTTATCACTGATTATAAAAAAAAAATGTAAAAAAATCGAATATTTTAAATGCCTATAAGTGGCTTAAAAATCAATATGATATTTTGAAAAAAAATATGACATAAAGGAAATGCTAATATTAACAGCTGGTAAAAATTTCAAAAATCTGCGACTTATACTTTTTGAATTATAACAAATATTTAAAATCGTTTGAGAATTGCTGTTTTATGCAATTTCGTAAATATTTAAATTTCAAACAGTCATAAAATGTTTTCCTCAAAGTCCGGTAGAAATTTTTTTTAAGATTTTTGAAAAGTAGCTTATAGATAACCTAGTGTTAAAATTTTGAACCTTAAGTATGAACAGAAAAAATTGTATGAATTTTTATCTACAAAATAACTTGCAAATTATCGTGATTTTTACACATTTTATACAAATTAGAGCATTAAAGGCTTATAAAAAAAATTTGAGTAAACCGATCACCGATATTTTTTAGTTACGATAAGTTTAACTTATTATGAACCTTGTATTAAATTTTCAAGAGTTTTCGGTCAACCAATTAAATTTTATAGATGTTTAAAAACAAAATTTTTACAAAAATCGAAAATTTAAATTATAAATAAATATAATTATAGACAAGTCAAAATACTTTGAAAACTTAACCATGTATAGAGAACGCCAATATAAAGATTTGGTGAATATTTCAAGTTGTTGCGATTTTTGGTTTTTGAGTTAGAGCATTTTAAAAAAAGAACCGGATGGGCCTCGCTCTGCTGTACAGTTAGGGGTGGAGTGCACTTCGCTTATAGGATAGGTCATTATTATAATGGATTTGTTAAATTTGAATGCAATGATAGATATCATTGTATACGAATAACGATTCTGAACGGAGTTCATATGTTTGTCTAGGATATAATACATTGTTATTTATAAATATTGTAAAAAGTATATTTTATTTTGAAACGATAAATATATTTTTCAATTAGGATGGGTTGGCAGTTGCATACAGAGACATTGTTTGTCAGTCTAGAATATTATACATTATATTATATTTTACATGTAATTTTATGTCAATATTCGCTGTTCAAACGCTTATAAAAAAAATTGTGCTCATGGATTTTAATAATTTTTGAATGACTTTAAGAACTACTTCTGTGGAATCTTCTATTAAATTTTCAAGTATTTTGTACGAGCCAAATTTTTTTTATCACTGATTATAAAAAAAAAATGTAAAAAAATCGAATATTTTAAATGCCTATAAGTGGCTTAAAAATCAATATAATATTTTGAAAAAAATATGACACAAAGAAAATACCAATCTTAACAGCTAGTAGAAATTTCAAAAATCTGCGACTTATACTTTTTGAATTATAAAAAATATTTAAAATCATTTGAGAATAAATCGCTATTTTATGCAATTTCGTAAATATTTAAATTTCAAACAGTCATAAAATTTTTTCCTCTAATTCCGGTAGAAATTTTTTTAAAGATTTTTGAAGAGTAGTTTATAGATAACCTAGTGTTAAAATTTTGAACCTTAAGTATAAACAGAAAAAATTTTATGAATTTTTATCTACAAAATAACTTGCAAATTATCGTGATTTTTACATATTTCGTATAAATTGGAACTTTGAGCACTTATAAATAAAAGTTGTGACTTACGATTTTAGATTTTTTTTATCAGTTAAGGAACAACTTATAAGAAACCTTGTATTAAATTTTCAAGATTTTCTGGGCAGCGAAAAAAATTTTATCGTTATTTAAAAAAAAAATACTTAAAAAAATTGAAAATTTCAATTGTCTATAAATAGCTTAATAAAAGTCAAAATACTTTAAAAAAATTTAATGGTGTATAGAGATCGCTAATCTAAACATTTGGTGAAAATTTCAAGTATTTACATCGATTAGTTTTTGAGTTATAGCAAAATAAAAAATTTGATTATGTCGAAAACTGGTTTTGCGTAAAAACTCCCGTTTTTCCCAAATTTTTTTATGGTTTTTCCCGTCGCATTTAAAAAATATTGGAAATTTTTAACTTTTGACCCCCAAATAGATTCACTTTTCTTTCAGAAAAGTTGCTACATAAGACAATCGAAGCATTTTTACTGCCCCAAATCGTGTCGACAGACACAAAAAAAAATAAAAAAAAAAAAAACACACATCATTGTAAAATCAATACAATCTTCACTCCGTTCAGAATCTAAAGTATAATTTGTAAAAACGTGATTTTGCGTAAAATTTCCCGTTTTTTCGTAATTTTTTTACCGTTTTTTTCGTTTTTTTTAAAAGTATTGAAAAAGTTGGATTTTTGACTTGCCCAAGTATCATCTACATTCACTTTCCTTTCAGAAAAGTTGCTGTTTAAGCAAATTGAAGCATTTTTACTGCCAAACAAAGTGTCGTCAGACACAAAAAAAAAACACACATCATTGTGAAACCAATAGATTCCATCACTCTGTTCAGAATCTAAAAGCTCGTGGCGTCGACGCAACGCGGAAGACGCAGATAAATAATTCGGTGTCTACGGTGGTCCGGCGTGCAATTAATCGTCTCGCCTGTTATTAAAGCACTGGGAACGACTACGGACGAAGTATGTTATTACGTGGTAATACGCGCTGTCGAGAATGTTTTCGTGTTTTAATTTTTTCTTTTCCGTTCTTCCTACCGATCGTATATTTAATAGTCGCGCTCGCGACTAGAAAATGTTTAGATGGAAAACCCGCATCGCAAAAACGAATATATTTTAAAATACGAGCACACATTAAATGCACTGCAAGACAAACTCGAAATCGTCGAGACTATAATCGAACGGAAAATACGGAGAAAAAACAGTCTGACCAAAACACGATCTTATTAGGCTACCGCGAACCATATACATTACTGGAAGTCACGATGTCCGTCAAAGTTGTATGAATATTGTTGGATCTGTTTTTTTGAACATTTAATTCGACCGGAGCGTTGGCCGTGCGCTTTGGGAGTGCTGATAATTTTTCATAATTTTCCGACAAATGTCCAACATAGTGCGACATGCACGCGTATTACTATGTATAGGTACTACCTATACTTTTATGTATAACTTTCAGTAAAGTTTTGATGAATACGAATTTTTTAATCCCGAAATTCGGATAATTTAGCTGGAAATATGAAATCCGAAATCCAGATTTAATTCCCATCGCTTATTAGAAAGTTGATCATATTTTACATAAAATTGCTATTACATAAGTCCAGTATGGATAATACCCACATATTATGTTTGCACCGGTATCCGTGTGATGCATTTAGACGATATACGTCCTACATTACAGTGTATCTCGTAAAATATCATGAAAATCTGTTCGTTGGACTTCGAACGGGCGAGCATCGAGTGTCAATCGTTTTTATTGGGAAACGCGAACAATCGATCGTCAGATGTTGGTGTACACGAAATGGTCTGATAAAACGTCACGTGTGGACGCATTGCTACGACATCCCGAGACGCACAAGGACAACTACACTAGCAAAACGTTGCGAAACGCGTTTCCGCGTCGTCCGACCGTTCGGTCACTGACGGTACTCGGCAGGGGCGTATTTACGAATAAATACTGAGGGGGGGGGCACAAAAATAAACTAAATGCGTAATCATAGAGATAGCCTTAAGAAACAAATGAATACACCGGTGTGCCCGGAAAATTTCAATAGGGGAGGGGATGTTAACAGTAACAGTACATTCAAATGCGTTGCGGGAATAGTATCAAAGACATACATACGGGGATTTACAGGTCGATCGGGTGAAGACATAACAATATTGTTATAAATCAGTGGTATCAAATATCAACGCTATCATGATGTACCACCCGTGTGCCCGTGCGTGAAAAATGAGAGAACCTAAAGAGGTTAACAATCTCGAAAAATCGAAAAAAATTAAAAAAAAGTATAAAACACGGTGAATTGTCGGCAGTTACCCCCCACCACTACCCTCACGGTAATCGGTTCGCGTTCGTCCGAACAAACGTAGACGCGCGGAAGCACCGGGCGAACGCGACGAACGCAGCACGTCAACCGCGCGCGCGTGTGCGTCATAAGAGGATACGGACGGACGGACGGACGGCGATCATCATTACACAACAATAATATTGTATTCCGTTTCGTGCACTGCACGTACACCTCTAACCGAAACACCGCGTGCGCGTACGATCGCGCGATTGCAACGGTCTAGTGAGATGTGGGTGTGCGAACGTGCGCGCGTCGTAGGCGTCCGTAACGACACACTCGCACGTCGGCCACGCGTCTTAGACAATGGATGGGCGCGACCTCCCACGCGTTTTTCCGCGTATTGTCGCGTTTTTTTTGCGCGCGGTCGTCGTACACAACAATATCGTGTAGCGCAATGCGCACAACACGGCCGCGCCGACGGTGCACACGTTTGTACGACGTGCTCGTATGTGTGTACGCTCGTACGTGCACGCTCCAACACGTCTACGTGCCAGCACCCGACCACCGTTCCTCGGCAATCGTCTCGTACCGCGACGATGTTGGTTTTCGTGTTTTGGATTTCGATTTTTCTGTCCCATCCCCCCCCTCCCCCCGGGCGTTTTCATACCGGAACCTCCCCAACTCGTCCGTAGCGCGTCGGATCACCCGTAATATTCTCTTCGATCCGATGGCTAATCGAAGCGTCCCTGCGCGTCCGTGGCGGAGAAACGCCTCGTGACCGAATCATATACCTACCGTTGGAAAAGCTTAACCGTGTTTCCGCAATACGTTTGTTAAACGAAAAAAACGACGCGTAACCCCCGTTACGAGTACAAAACCATTTGGACGTGGCAACATTCAACTGCATGTTTATTCGTCACGTATGTCAATAAACGTTCAGCGAACATCGCTCGGACCTACTCGTTTTCGTAATTGATCCGTTGTGTACGACGCAAAAATAATATTTCTTCGACTTTGGAAAACGAGTGTATTCAATTTTCGAGTGTCACGGTTTTGCATTTGCAAAACGAATACGACGCTTATCTGCAACCGTAAAACGCGATGTACTTCTTATTGTTTCGAACGGTTTGCGAGTGAAACGTACTTTACGTTTACACATTCTAAAGCTCATCGTTTTGCACTAATGACGTAGACACGTGCGTCAATGTCGACCGTTATACTGCGATGCAGCAACAGGTACTTTTCCGTATCGTTTCTATCTGTACATCTCATGTATTTTTTGAACTGAAGCGTGTGGGATCGCTTTTCGGTAAAAACCCAAGTTTTATTATCCGCCATGCGTAATTCATGAATATTTAATATGTTATAGATATATATTTTTTTCTTTTTTTTTTTTTTTGTACGCAATGAGCCAACAACTATTGGCGCTTGTATTGTGCATATTAATTATTAATGCAACTCTGGCCAAATCCAAAAGTATACAAATTCTAATGCAGTTAATTATAATATTAAACGTACAGTTAAACGCTGTGATTTATTTTGTCTTGTTTTTTTGTACGCAATACGCTTTTTCAAATGTATCCTCTCAGCGCGAGCGACGTAGACGCAAGAGATGTATAGAGATTTTTAAATTCGATTACTTTGAAATTCAATTCAATTCAATTAAAATTGTTCGTATTTTATTCAAATTAAACGTCCACATTAAATTTATGATGTTATGTTATATTGGATATCATAATTTGTGTACATAGTTCAAAAAGCATTGAATGTCCTGTAAAATTGCAAACCAGTTACGTTATTACAGCGGTATCATACGGACGTCCTGCAACGTGCTATAATTCGCAGTCAATCGAAAACTTGGGTTCGATCGTTCGACGAAGAAGTGCGTGAACATTCTCACAACACGATAGAGAATTGTAAAACGTGCAGTTCTTGTGCTTACCGATAAAAATTTATACTTACACGCATTTTGCATTGCTCGAAGTGCGTATCGGTATTGAACAGTACGCGCGCCATATCAACAGTCGCTGCACGTACAATCCAAAACAGTGTGTTTAAAAAAAATTTTATGAGTAGACTCGTGGTGGAAGGGAGGCATAGGATCGTTCATCTACTCCCAAAAATAAAATAAAAAAAAGCTCATCAACCATTCGGGGCTTTTAGATCGTACCAGCCGCGGTTTAAAATGTACTCAAAATCAATTAAATGTACAATACAATTAAAATAGTTGGTGCGTACTTTAAACCGCGGTACAAGTCTGGTAACTCGAAAACGTGTGCCCTATGAGTTTCAAAAACCTTCCCTGCCGGTTGTCTTGGTCTGAGTCCGCTCCAGCACGGTGATTCTCAACCGTTGTTCGTGAACGTATTTTTTTTTTTAACGCATACGTCGGGAACTCGGAAATTAAATCGATTTCCCGAACACGTTGTCCGCGCACGCAACGCGACATAAGACGTTGCAGCGATGCACTCCGTATACTATTTTACTGTAAGATACGTATTTTTACACGTGTACCGCGCACGCGCCGCAGCTCCGTCAACGCATAAACTATTTACAATAATAGCGTGGTGAACAAACACGAAGATGTGCGTCGCGCGGGAGACATTTGACGGACGTTCGCTGGGTCGCGTCCAGCTGCCCGTTTGCAGGTGACCACCGGGCAATAAAGTTATATACTTGTAATAATAATAATAATAATAATAATAATAATGTTAATGATAATAAGACGTAGTGTGGACCGTTCGCGCAAAGATCAGTGGCGCGGCAGCCGCGGACGTAGTAAATACATAATATGTACGAACCCGCGACGACTACACGTCAACCGCAGTTATAATATTGTAGTAGTTTTACGACGCTCGTGTTGATGTGTTTTCTCCGTCTTTTCTTTATTGCCCGGTTACAGTTTTTATGCGTACACGAACGTTTTTAAACTGTCAACGACCCGACACACAAAAAGGTTTTGACGGAATTCGTATACAATAATAATAATAATACGATAATGATTATACTCGTAAGGTACATTGTTTAGGCGCGCATACTTTATCGCATTTGTATGATGATTTACACTTGCGTGCGCGCTTTTTTCAATTTTTTACATCGGAAAATAAACACTCGTTCGGTCGTTAGTTAGCGCACTGCCAAGGCGATTGTAATTATTGAGTCGTCACCATTAGGGATTATGGACCTACGACAGTAATTATTATTATTGTTATCTGTGACTATTATAATATTATTATTCGTACTTACACGTTTTTATGACGTTTACGATCGTTCAATTAATTGCATAATATTCAAAGCAAATCGATGTTAAAAACGCTGAAGGTACTCTGTAGGTTCGCAACTTTCTTTTTAAATACAACGGAAATGCTAATTAAATCGCGTTAAGAGTCGGTAAGAGTATCGAAAGTAATCGCAAATATAGTTGAGAAAATGTAATTAAGTTTCGGTTTAATAGTATATCGGTTTAAATAAATATAATGCCTATAGTATGATATTATTTATCGGTGTCAGTACGATGGCGAATACCTAGTCAAATTCAATCAACCGGAATTACAAAACAAAATACAAAATCTGTGAAAACCATGAATTTTATGAAAAAGTAAAAATCTAATATTTTACAGTATAAACACTAACAATAAGTTCGTTACTACATGGTTTCACAGAGCAAATCACTCTTTAAAAATAAATAAAAAACATTTAAATGTCATCAATATCCAATATCTACACGAACAATAAGATGAAGCTATTATATTTTATTTAACTGCCGAAGTTTTAATAAAAATAGCTGAAAACAAAACATAATTAAAAAATTGTAGATCACATAATAGCTCGACCTTGTAATCGGTTACATTGTTGACTGTACATTTTTTCCAATCATATTTTATCAAAATATAATTACTTATTTACTTGATACGGTATGTTTGTAGTGCTAAGTTTATAAATACGAATTCGTGACAGTTTAATTCTTGTTCAAATGACTGTTGTCTTGTCTTATTTATACCCAACCTTTTGTTTTAACACATTTAATCGCATTCCATTCACTACACTTGATTACGTGTAAACAAGTTCAAGGCGGAGTGTGTAAATTACAAAAAATACATCAAAATGTCGTTGGTTTACAATTATATGTGATATTATAATAGGTTAACTTATTTTTGATTCTGAGTGAAATAAGAAATGTATTAGTTGTACTATGAGCAATTGGTTTATTGGCATATTGGTTTCAATTATACCAGTATAGTAATATCATTCATCCGACTATGGAACCTCGCCTGACCTAGGACTTTAGCCCTTTTCGCTTTTTTATATATTCAAATAAAGAAGTAAGAATTTCGTCATTAGTAATTTATTCATATTGGAACTAGACGACCAAAATAATTAAAAACCCGCTGAAAATTAACGTCTTAACATCGATGAAACACGTCGTATAGTTTATCCTTGAAGTACTTATTAAACCTGATTTTTGATATAATTCTATACGAACAGTATTCCCACTATTGGTTTTTCATGATAGTAATAATAATAATAATAAACTACCTGACGGTATATGTTGAACGTACCGTAATAAGTAAATTGAAGTATAATAATAACCCTCGGGGTAACGAGATTGAGATGTGTTGTATATAATAACAGAAGCTCTTATAGTGATCGTGTGATACGGTCATTGTAGGGAGCCGAAGTTTTTCTAAATTTATTTTTATTTTTTTTTTGTGTGTACGTCTATACGTTTGTTTAGATCGATGTATACGACAGACATAAAAAAAATGCGTTGTGCAGCGGTTCTCAACCTGAGCTTTAAGAAGCAATCCGGAGGCTCCATGGACATATCGGAATCAAATGGAATTCAGATATTGTTATGTAAATTTAACTGTTACGTTTAATAAACAGATTGCACGTGGAAATTTGAATTCTATCGGCTAAAAATAGTTTAAAGCGTACGATGTTAAACCAATTTTTGGTGATGACCAAAAATATTTATTAGGTACACCCCATCATCACAGACGGGTTTTTTATAATCCTGAAGCATAATATTTAATGTTTACGAAAAATTATATGCATTTATACAGACATTCGCGTGTACCTAATTGGTTAATTTATTGCACTGCAATGATGTAGCTGTACAAATTACAGTATTGAATATATTATTATTAAGTCCAATACGGCAGTATCCATTGACCCACCGTCATATTTTAATGGAGAAATAGATCCAAAACAATACTAGTACCACGCACACTAGTGTTGATAACATTAAAATAGTTCACAAGCGTATTATGAAGAAGTAGCGAATCAAAAATATAGATGATTTTTTTCCGAGTTACTGTTTGAAATTAGCCTTCCCGGTTTTTGAAGATTTTTTTTTTAGCATCTTAAGGTTCCGGTCTGAGAACCGCTGTGCTGTATTACTCTCGTGTATGAGTCCGAGAAGCGTGCATATTAGAACGAAGTGAGTCAACGCCGCGTTGTCCGTTGGTCGTATGTGAGTATCCGTAAGACATACACATATGTTGGAGACGTAATCTATTCTATAAGGTCTAACGAGAATCGGATTGGTAGCAGAAATCGTGCGAAAACCGAAGAAATTGTACACTAATCGCTTGCTCAAGCGGCCAATACGACGAAAAATTATAAAAGACTCGCGAACGTGAATAATTTGACGCGAGCCAGCTTCGAACGATTGCGTTGTGTCTGTACGGAGCTACTACTTGGAAAAAATTACAATGTAAACGGAAACATAATTTCTCATAAATTGTTGATCAGGGTATTTACATCGTTCTTACAGTGACCGGTCAGAAAATTTACACGAATAAAGATGGGCTGAATAAAAAAATGATGTGGGAAATTCCTCACTCAATATTAGGGATGTCAAAAATACGAATTTATGGATATCCGGATTATCCGGATATCCGAATCCAAAATTTAATAACCGAATAATCCGAATAATCCGAATAATTCGAATAATTCGAATAACTTAAATCATATTATGATAAAATTATATAACTTTACTAACATTTTTGAGTCAAACAATTATTTTTAAATTTTAAGTTTTACCGTCTTGAATAAAACAGTCTAATACCTACAAATTAAATAACAAATAATTAAGCAACAAGTTTAAAATATCCGGATTATTCGGATAATTCGGATTTTATCCGTTTATTATTTGGATTCGGATATCCGGATTATCCGAATAGTATTGGAATCCGGATATTAGAGACACCACTACTCCATATTAGTGGTGGGCATATCCGGATTTCAAAAATCCGAATTATTCGGATTTCACGGATTATCCGGAGTATCCGGATTATTCAACTCGATTTTGCTGTTCAATGACTCATTTTTATATAATATAACATTTTGTTAAATTTTCATTATAATAAAATAATTTATTTTACCATACATTAAAAATATTTGTAAGTCTGAAGTCACATAAAAAAGCAAATCCATAAATCCGGATAATTCGGGAAATCCGGATAAGAATTTGATTCAAATCCGGATTTGGATATCCGGATATTCGGATAATTCAGATATTCGGATTTCATGCCCATCCCTACTCCATATACATACATCGTTTCGAACGCAACATTATAATAATTTATTTATTATAATTCCATAATTATAGAAAGCTTTGTGCTCCGGAATACGGGTGTTTACATCTCGGGGGCTGAGAAAAGTTTTTCTACACACTCTATATACTCGCTATACGGATATATAACGTTACAAGGTACACGTGTATAAGTATACCCACACGTATTCACATATATTTATGTGTATGTACGATTCGAATAGCACAATTGTAGTCACACACACACACACACACACACACACACATTTTCGATGTAGTTATATATATGTACTATGTATAGGATCGGTTTTTCCTTTGAGTCCAAACAAAGTATAACAAATCATACGACGCGTATACACGTACAAAACACTTGCGTGTATAGTTGGTCGAACAAACAACTTTATTTCAGTATTCAAATGTTTACATTTTTTTTTTAGCCATTTTACATATATGCGTGTATCTATACGTTCGCATACGAGTTGTACGCTATTTGAATAGAAACGTAATAAACCAAATGAATATATGTATATAATACGCGTATATTATAATATACTTTCGCACACGCGGTGAAAACAATAAATCCGCCTATAACCCATATATAGAGGGTTGTATTTTATAGTGTGCTTATATATGCATATACACACACACACATATATACGTATATTTGTCGTGTACACTGCATACTAAGACACGACTAGACGATTTAATTACCTCGAGTCGGTCGAGTACAGACAGAAAGCCACAGGAGGTATGTGTAGGCACAAGTTTTGAATCCTTCGTATACATAGTAATAAAAATCGTGTGTACTCTCGTTACATCTCGACCAATTTATATGTTTTTGCAAAAAATCGTTTTTATTTAATCCAATGGACTACACGGAATATTATTCTGAAAATGTGGATACTAAGTAAAAAATCATGTATCAAAGTATTGTTTAAGTATTTAAACTTTAAAGTTCATACGAGTGGGTTGGAATTCGATTGTAAGACATACAGGTACAGTATATTAATCTGAAAAATATTGTTATATGTTGATTTAAACAATGTATTTCTACTGCGTGTACGAGTGGATTGCTTTTTCAAAGGTGGAAAAAAAAAATAAAAATTAAACGCTCCCATATAATATTCCCACGTTGACATATCATTTATTTCGTTGTCAACGAATGTAAAAGCTCTCAAAATCCCCTTTGAACTTTAAGTCCAATTATTTACGTGTATCCCGTAGCTGTAATCGGATAAAATAAAACCAAACTTTCAAGTGATTTGTGAAAACGTGGTAATTATCGTCGCACAAGGTGAATTTAATCGCACACGCATTGATTTGATTTCATTTTTTTTTTTTTTAATTTAAAAACGCATTGGCTGACGCAGAGGTAGTGGTTTATTGTCCGGAGACGGTTTAGTGAACTCTTTTTATCATTATAATAATGTACGTACGCACGCGCGCCCGTGTGAGCGTGTATGTGTGCGTGAGCGCAAGTCTAGAAGTGAATAATGACGCGTTTGCCGCAGCAGCCGTGGCCCGCGTCCAGAACGGCGGGTGTCATCAGGTGACGCGAATCGGTTGCCGCGCCGCTTATCCACCTCCGTAAAACATTATTAATTATCGTATCGTCGTAATATAATTATAATAATAATAGTGACTTTTCGTTAATATTTCATTCGACGCGCGTAATTTAGTCCGCGCGGCGAAGGCGAACGCACCTTTTCTCAAAAATATAATAATTATTATTATTATTATTATTTTTTTTTTTCTCTCTCTAGACGCGCCTCCGTATACTTTTATAGTGTTCGCAAAACGTTAAAAATATAATAAAAACATTTTCTAGCGTTGTAACTAGAACGGTGCACACTAAATTACGTGCGCGCGCACCGGACGACGCGGCCGTTTATTAAGACTACGACGACAGAACATCCGCGCGCGACCGTATATTTATATGTATGTATAAAGTATATATATATTTACGCGTATAAGTATGTACACACACACACACACATATATATATATATATATACAGTGTATACACGAATATGCTTTCTGCGACGGTCGTTTTATTTCATCGTCGCTGCAGTACCATAATCGGTCTCTCTCCGCGGATGTTTACGCGTAGCCGTACCGTCCGATTTGTTATATTATTAGGCCGCGGATGATGTCGCGCGACGTCCCACAAAAACCTGCGAAAACGCCCTTGGACATGACGTAGGCGTTTGTGACCGAAAAATCGCAATGGAACGCCTTACGGCGATAATTACTGAACCTGCGAAACGCGAACGAACACGTTACGATTGCGTACACTCGCGAAGTCTACGAATTAAATGCATTATTTTACTACAACAACTGGACAATGGTCTACCACTGGTACTGATGATCAAAATTAAATTAGTTTTGGTCAGCAAGGATCGGAGTCAGAAGGCTGGTTTTAATTTAGAAAAAAAAAAAATTAAAAACTTTCAAACGTCCGCGGTAAGCGCTGATATGGAGTAGCGCGTAAACGTTATGTGCGTGGTTATTCCCACGATTAATGACATATTTTTCCAGCAATCGCCCAATTACAATAATGAAATTAAACAGCTAGTAATTCACTGGATTTATAGAAACACTGTACCATACGTAGGTTAGGTTGGGTGATTTTTTTAGAAGATAATTATAAGACATTTGAATAAAGGTTTGCGTTTATAATGAAATAACGCCTTCGCTCGTTGAACAGTTTGAATATTTATTATCACATCATTTTCAGAATTGCACAGGATGGTTGGACTTGACGTAGTACTGGTGTTAAGCCTCTCGTGCATCGATTTCCAATCTGAAGTCTGAATACACGTACGCAAGATCACCTTTCTGTAACATGTAAGACGAAAAGGTTTTGTACAATAGGTCCGGATCAATAATACACACGTATATGTAAATGACTATACGTACGTGAAATAAACTATCGTTGAACCGAAACAATGTTGAAGAAGGAGAAAAATACCGCTATTCGCGGAACGGAAAATATTGTTATTTTTATTTTTTTAATTGTTTTTTTTTTATTATTTTTTTATTCGACATAACGCATTGTCCGTCGAAAAACAAAATGCGGTGTTAATCGGACGGGAATAAAAATCTTATTTATAATAGCGTTCGTGCGTGCGAATCGGATACCTGATCGCCAGTAAAGCGGCGCGCGGTGTGTACTCACGAACACACCACGTACACGGATCGTTGGCGCTTGTGACGTGCAACACGCGTACCCGTATTTTTACATTGCGTATGCTCGACAAACGGGCGAGTCAGCGGTTGCGCGTTTTTCCGTACCGATTCGAACGTACCGTGGCCAAATACGACGCGCCGGATGAAAACCAGGTCGGTCGCGATCGTTCCTACGTGCAGACAAATAAAACGTAAAGCGCGAGTGCCGTCGCGTACAACAAGTGTGTCGGGAGTCGATGTCGAATCGTGATTAACATATAGGTGTACACGCGCGTCGTCGTCGTCGGTGGTTGTATTTCGGTTGCGAGCCCGTGTCACGCCGAATGTGTAAGTCATTAATTTAGGTCTCTTCTTCGGGGCCGTGTTTCGGCGCGCGCGCGCGCGCGCGCATTAAACGTAATATTCACACGCCGCCGCGATCAAGGCAGGTAGCTGATGAAATTTTTAATATTCTTTATCGTTCTGTGGGAGCGTACACTACACGTAATATTATAGCGTACGCGTGTTTATACATTTATATGGGTATAACGAGCGAGTGAGATGAGTTTGCGGTTAGCAGCGACCCGCAAGCTGCTGCATGGCAGTCGGTTCGCAATGATTTGTGAATAATAACATTATATTAATTGAATGAGGAAAATGTAAGAATCTCAACACATTCATTTTAACGGACAACCGGTTTATTGTGCGTATAACTACCATACACGAAATATAAAAAAAAATAAGTATGTTTTTACCATTTAGCGAAAATATATATGTTCTAGATTAGGTTTATATAAAAAGGAGCCAATTTGTTGCTTTGAAATGTAGAAAAACATATTCCCCGTTAAAGTAAACAACGTTAATCAATCAGCTCCGTAGGAACATACGAATGATTTCGTAATTATTCGTCCGTTCAGTCATTTACAGTCACTGCGCACACCGCACAACAGTGGTCGTTTACTCGTTTTAAATATCGCTATATATCATGTATATGGAAATAAAAAAGCAAACATTTACGTAGGAGATCGCGAACAGCGTAAGATCAAACTCGTTTCTACGTCGAAATGTTATTATAACATATTACCCATAAGATTTACAAATCGCGAACGTACAAAGTTTGTTTACGATTTTAGAAAAATACGCAAAATTATAATGCACAATAATATACGCGTGTCAGCTGTAGTAAAAAAGCTGTGGTGTGTCAATCGTTGTTTACGTGAACGTGATGTTACGTGTACATAAGTTATAATAGTCATCGCTTCTCTTTTCAATTGGAAACAAATCAAAACAGTGAAAATCAATTCAAGGCTGAGCATTACCGAGTTAAGAAGTTAGGTTACTTAAACTATTCATTGTTTCAAGTAATTTAACTTCACGAATCACGTGCGTATATTTTCTTTTGACATTAAACTACTAATTAGTTAATTAATTTTGTTGTCACGTTGAGTTAATTAATCTAGTTATCGTAAATCTTGCTATTATTTTGTAAAAGTTATTATTTTCATTGAAATCATCGAAATTGTGATCAGGGAAATATTTAATGCACTATTCTTGGATTTTTAGAGGTATCGAAAAACCGAATAGAAACAAATATAATCATAAACATATCGTAATATGATTCGGTTAAAAGAAAAGTAACTTGTAAATATAAGTATATTATAATATACTGCGTTCAGTTAATTTTTTTCAAATTAAATTGTAATTTTTAACTTTAAAATTAACTTAAGCTTTTCAAGATCAACTTAAAATAACGAGTTTTGGTTAACTTGCCGATACTTGTAAATTATTCGTTTGCACATTTATAATATACGGTTTTAATAACTCGCACGATAAATAATATAATACTATCTGCTTGTACAACACAGTATTGTATAAATGTATTTCGTATTGTATTATAATTTCAATTGAAATTTCGTCACCTAAGAACCATCATGGCCAATCTCAAAAAATTCGAATTTACGTTTTACATATCAATGAAATCGTACTTCCAAGATGCATAATATTTGAGTTAGGCCATGATGACATTTTGATTTTTCAGAGCGAACCTATCGATAAAACCACAAAACTAATAACATGATAATATGCATCTTGGAAGTACGATTTCATTGATATGTAAAACGTAAATTCGAATTTTTTGAGATTGACCATGATGGTTCTTAGGTGACGATTTTTTAAGAAACATAGTCATTAGCCGTGGTATATAATTTCATAGACTCGCTGTTACATATCCTAAACACGCTCGAGCACTACGTAACAAAATATAATAAATAATATTTATTTGTGAAAATGAACTCGTTTAAGTGAGGGGGGTTGGACCAAAAGTATTATCCGACTGAGCGCGGGCGCGCTTTGGTTACCTACGCGTGCATGAAATCTCGTAATAACAATAATAATAATAATAATAATAATAATAGTATTATAACCGTAAAAGTTTTAGCGCGCGAACGCGAAAAGACTTCAACGAGCTCGTAAACACATTGCGTAACGGACGCCACCGCGATGTATAAATCTGGCTTACGCGATCGCGTAGTCGTTTTTTCGACGGCCAAAAAGATTTGAATTTCATTTGATACGTGTACACAATATTTAATCGTCCCCGTCATAATGGTTTATTAAATTGTTTTCCACCGTCGGTTTTTTTTTAAATTTTTTTTTTTTGTATCTCTCGACCGTTTTCGTTGCTGCAGCTGCACCACGATTTATATCGTAACGCGCACGCGACGTTGTGAACTGCATTCGCGGGCGCGTACATTTTATTATTATTACATTTCTGTTGTGACAAATGCACTGCGCGCGTGGCGCGGCAAAAAGGTATATTATACGCAAAGTGCATGATATGTCGACGACATGCATAATAAACGTCTTCGCACCCGCTCGTACCTATGTAGTAGTAGTAATAGTAGTAGCAACAGCAACGGCAGTAGTAGTGGTAGTGCAGACATTATACTTGCACGGGTTTGGCGATTTATCGCCAGGCATTATTGTCAAGCGACCACTTGGACGCCGGTCAAATGCCATTAGTCACGATGCTGAGTGATATTACCGCCGTCGCAAGAGACTTTTGATCTATGGAAGCCGCAAGGTGTATATAGAGTGTGACTGACGCGTGGGCGGAAGCTATATTCGTAGATCTCCGTATAATAATAATAATAATAATAATGTTTTGTACGCACAAGCGTAATAATGATAATAAATTATAATATCTCTTGTGATACGCATCACGTAATTATATTTCGTCTCTCGCACGTAATGCGTGTTGTATATGCGCATCACGAACGCGCGCGCACAACGATAATCATTAATACGAGTGAGATGAGATGATCTACTACTACTACTATGCACGTCGGTACGCGTGTGAAGTTTTTTGTAGTGGGCGTCCGGTAAAAACTTAAAAGTGACAGTTACGTTCGAACAGACGATCCATTGATTAAACAAAAATAGTCTTGGACAAGAGAAATGACCAAAAGACAGCACGCGGCATTAGAGAACGGCATTATTACGTTTCGTTTTCATCCTGCCGTACAGGAAAACGTGTAGAAAAAGTCACTTACCGTCTTTTAATAGAACGCCCACGCACCGCGTGAGTCGAATAACGTTCGGCGCGTGCATACGCAACACGACGGCTCGGTGCGCGAACGCATCGTTTGGTAAATTATTATAATCTAGTGCGTATTTACACCTATGTTGAAATGCATGTACGACAACTATATCATAACAGCAGAATATATTTCATGAAATTTCACAACTCGCGATTACGCGATTATCACCGTCGATCGGAGTATGTAATAATATCAAAACAGATGTGGAGCAAAATGTATTAATTATGCTAATAAAAATATAACAATATGTATAAATCGTTTGACTTTTTGTTTTATTCTTTTGAGTGTCTGCTGGAAAACAAGTGTAGTACGAGTGTACGCAAACACATACACACACACACACACACACACACACACACACATGGCGCATAAAATATAACATTTATAATACACGTATGTAGATACGTTATATGGTCTGCTGAGTTGAACTTGGTTTTATATTATGCCCACTACTACCTACGCGGTCGTTAAAATAATTGATCGAATTAACCGGAGAAATATTTTAGATGATATTACGTTGTGCCCGTTTGTCTGCCCGACAAATTACGACTCGTCTATGCTGTGTAACGGTAATAAAAATAATATTTTCCACGATGACCCGACTTTACGATTATATATATATATATTGGTCGACGCGCAGCACACCTACCGATTTTTTATGTACTTACCGAAATATGAGATTAATGGCAAAAATTTTTATTTACAATTGGTAATACACTTAAGAGAACACTTTTCTCTTTTCATGCCAAGTTGTATAATAATTAATAGAGATACGCGAGTAAACTGCGATTTAGCACGAGTAATTTTTTCTTGGCTACACCAAGGCTCGCGGCTGAAAAATGTTTTACTCTATTAAATTATTTGATTAATTATACACTCAAAAATCATTTTACATTTTGAACGGAGCAAGAAAGTTATCGATTTAACAATGATAGATGTGCGTGCTGTGTACGAATTTACCACTTGTTTTTTTTTTTTTTTTTTCGAGAAGCAAAAATTATCCAAAGGAATTTGAAATTAACACCTTCCAAAGTCCATAACCTTCGTTCTAATTTAATTTTATACTTTAAAGTTTGAAATATTATTCTATAATTAGTTCCGCAATGTTTAATGTCCACTTGCACATTAAATAAGATCAATATATAGAATTGTTGTTCAAAAATAAACTGTATAATATTTACGTATATAACCGACGAAAAATGTTATAGTGTTGATTTTATCTTATAATACAATTTAAATATACGTAATTAAAAACAGTTTTGATCTACAGTTTATTTTTCAACTCATCGTACAATTTAATAATTTTTTTAAATTATATTTATTGAATTGAACTCTGTACATCAAATCGAAAAGTATTAAGGGTTCTAAACTATAATCTTTCGAAAATATATTTGAAATAAAATTGAATTCTAGTACATAGGTACCTATTTCAATTAACCTTCAGCGAATTTATACAAATCATACCTCTTAAAAGTATAATTAATTACTACAAACTGACAATAATTTCTGTTACTAACCTCAGTCCAAAATTTAAATTGATTAATATGTAAATGTTTAAAGAACATATTACCATAATATTATAGTGACGTGCATAATTTATTTGTAACAAAAACGAATTACGATTTCAGAATATTTCAAGCCAGAGGATAATATCATTAGTTTTAAATAATAATCACGCACGTTCGGCGTACGAATCACTCACACAACCATTTTTCCCAGGACCTCGCACGCACAGATCTAAAACCGAACGCGTCTGCGGAACACGTGGTCCGGTAGTGCAAGAAATATACAACTCGTAGACGCGGCGGAGTAGTGTGGCAGTATACAGATCGTCGTCGCCACAGGTGCAGAACCACGGTATATGCGTCGTGAGCACTAAACAAATAATATCGAATGTAATTGTGTGAAAATCACGTGTTTGAAAAACGCTATACAAATCGATCCTATTTCACGCAAGTTGTATTACAATACGCATACGCGTATTATACGGACCGGTATGATTTAATACCGCAGGTGTTGGAACAGTGGATTCGTTGAGTTTTTGTAACTATTTTTTTAAACGTCGGACGCGAACTGCAGTGCGTTGCGTACGAAACGGAAGGCGACTGGACGAATATCATTTTGTTCGGACGGAAAAACGGACGACGGCGTTTACGAGACGAAAAAGAAAAGAAATCCAATTTGCGATCCGCGGCGATAGCGCGCATCGTGTATAATTATAAAATACACGTGTAGTACAGTGTAATCAAAAGCATCGGTGACGGGGCGGGCGGCGGAAGACTGCAGCAGCTAGGAAGAGATGACGGACGTGGGGATAAAAAAAAAAAAATAAACAAAAATGAAAATATATAATCGGTCTACTCGAGAGCCAGTGGGGGCGTGTGTGCGGACGAGCGGTCGACCGCCACCGAGGAATCTCGGCAGCAGCAGCAGCAGCAGAACCAGAAGAGCACTGGCCGGCAGCAAACAAGATATACTGTACGTATTACACAGGCGGCGATCATCGGTGCCCGAGTTCTAACAAGTCGCCATTATCATCACCGCGCGCAGCGCACACATACCATTGCAGGTACGTGTACACACACACACTCCGGGGTCTTTAATTAACCGAAAAACCTTACGCGCGGGCGTACGTATAAGCTATTACTACTACTACAATTACTACTACTATCTAATATGCTGGACGGATGCTGCGGGGCGGTTCACCCGAGGCGGGTACAACAGCGAGTCGGTCGGTGGCCGCAGCCGACGTTTGGCCGTACACCAAACGTATTCAGCTTCGGATTAAATAGAGCAGTCCGTGTAGGTGGCTGTGTGTACACGATGGCGATTTGCGACGACGGACCCGTTCGTGTGTGCTCACCCGCGCGCTCCGACCATTCATCCCCCTCCGACCCCTCTTGCCGCATATTTTCTTCCTCGCGCCTTTCATTTCGTCCGATAGGCTCGATATCTCGAACACTGTTTACGCGCTGCGCCGCCGTTGTTTTCCTCGTTTTCGATTACCATCGTTTTCCCCTCCTTCGATTTTATGTTTTATCGGCGCGTCGATTTGGTTTTTATTTTTAATTTTATTACGCACACGCGCGCACAAAGCCCCGGGCGTTATTTTTTCACGTTCTACATGGTAGCTCGTTAATTTGCATAATTGACTTATTACTGTTTAGCATATTGATAGAGAAAACGTAAATTGACGCCTACGACACCGGGAATTTATTGCTCCGCCGCCACCGCTACAGCCGTCAGAACGGCGACGGTTCAACCCAGTTTTGCATAAAACGTTCGTGCGACATTGAGCGTATTATGTGCACAATTTATGCGTCTTTATTGCACGTAGGTCCACACGCAGCATCTCGTCATCGATGGATTAGTCCGTTATGTTGTTGTTGTATTATATATTATTAATATGATCGGCTGGCGCAATAAATAATTTATAAATCCGAAATCACGCCCCTTATAGACAATTCGTCTGGCTCGCACCCGATTATGTTTGTATCGGTAATACCAGAAAGCGCAAATCGACCTTATTTTTCGACAACCGGAAAGCGCAAAACGAATTCGCGCTTTTGTACCTTGATTATGAAAGATATAAGATAAAAGCGCGAAAATAAATTATATTAGCCGATACGAAATTTTGGGCCACTCGTAGATACCGCGTACTATAACCTATCCGCGTGCGACACTCGACGCTCTCCAATGTACGCGTGGCCTTACCCGTTCCACGACAGATTGCAAGGACGGCTATTACATTTGTCGGTGTCTTATCGTAACGCATTACGATGATGGTAAATCTGTAGTCACTTCCAATACGCAAACATGGAACTCGCATAAAGAAAATACGTTTCCAGATCGAAATAATTGAAAACTGTAGACATCAAATTTAAAATTATATAAATAATATTAGTTCATTACATAAATTAATTATGTTCGTGGTACTTGTAAATTTAAAATAATACTCAACATTTCTTACTTTTATTTTTTTTTAACTAATTTTAACATCACTGTAAATGTTTAATAAAATATTAATAATAATTTCGATTTTTAAGGTGCAATACCCAAAGACGAGTTTCGAACGCCTTGCGAATAGTAATCGAGAATTATAAAAATAAAATGCTCGCGGTCGAAATGTGTATTTTTTATTTTAATCGCTACGGTAGGTACATTACGTGTAACGCGTACACGTGAGTCCAGTCGAACGGATTTTTGTTCGGTAAACGTTTATAATAAATGCTATTACACTGCTATTGTAACGACAACGAGCTACGATCAAACAATGGTGTAGAAATACCGTGGCACGGACATGTGTTCGATCGAAATCTCGTGCTATTTGTTACGGGAGCAAATTTGTTGAATGGATATTTATGGCCGTACCGCGTGCGTACGAACGCAATGGTGTGGACCCCGCGCGCGCCCATAAGGAACGCGAAATAAACTGATATCGCTTCACGTGTACGTAGTAATAATTATTCACTCGTCTCGATCATAATCGGTCGTACGAGGTGGGTGGTACACAGTTGTCTGCTGTTGAAATATTTCAAACGATTCGTTATTAAAAATAAATAGAAATTTAATGTGTACATCGTCGTGTAACCGTGGTGATTCGAAACAACAAATAAACGGAGCCTGTATAATTTCGCGTTGAATTAATGAGTGTCGTCGGAAAACATTATAGATATCCATGTTGAATGAATACCATAACCATTAATAATGTAAAAATTAAATCCAAATAATGATGCACCAAACTCAAGCTTACATATATTCGTTTTTTTACATTGTTACGATCGCTTTATTAAATATTCACTGACGTCGTTTTTAGACGTTCAAGTCTTTTAGTAAAAACTCGAAAGCCAAAAAAATATTTTCCTTCTTCAACACGATAAATATCAGAAAACTATCATTAACAATTTGGTACACTGAACTTGGACTAAATCGATGTGAATCTTACTGTAGGTAACCTATACATAAACGCTTACGAGTCTTGACGAAACTATCGTCATAATTAACCGCACATAATCTGCTATGTAAAATAAACGAGAATTTTCAAATGAGATTTATTTACTAACGTGTGACCATTAGTAGCTATGCATAAGTATATATATATAATAAGCGGCGAGTGCAACGTAATTATAGGTAATTTAGAGTTGGTTCGCAAGCGATTGATATGAAAATCAAAACGTCTGTTTAACGCGGTTTTTTTTTTACTTTAGTTAGATGAGTGATAAATACTTAAATATGAACTCGAGGTAACAATTGATAATTTTCGTTCAGTAGTACCCTTTAACTAACGAGTGGGTAAAAACCGAACAACGCACACTACATTTAAGTTAAATTAATTTTTCTGAAAAATGTGTCACCGCCGATGTGTAGTGTATACACAACGCCGTATTCTGTATGGCAATATGCAAAACGGGTATTGGCTTCGCATTCTTTTGGTTAACAGATAACCATCAAACACGAGGTGAAGCGAGAGGAATGCGTGTGCTCTGGGTACCACGATGTAGATACATTATATGTTATGTACACATGTGTACGCTTTATGCCCGATGCGAAGCTTTCGTGGAAAAATCTGTGTACTAATCGGTGACGGTGGTCGATAATTCAATTATCTTTCTTTATGGTTACACGAATATAACGCGTACGCCTACAGCATACATTATATAATGTATACAGTATAATTAGTTAACATTTTCTTAGAAAGAAAGAAAGAGAGGGAGAAAGAGAGAGAGAGACTAGTTTATCTTAAATAGGATTTTTGAATAAACTACATATATATTACTATATATTATAGTTCATGTAATTTTCATAATAAATGTGTTTATATATATATTTATTTTTTGCGTTAGATATAATAATTTTGCTTAGTATTACATGAAATATTGAACGTAATAATATTATAACCTATATAGGTCTATTTTAGTATGGATTGAAAAATAAAAAGTGTAAAAAAAAAATTTATAAATAAAAAGAATATAATATATTCTTTATATTTATAATTTTTTTTATATATATAATGTACATGTCCCCGCGGCGACTCTTCCTCATCTTTTGTTTATTTTCCATAAATGATTAGGCGTAGAGATAAAGGCGAACATTTATACTGCAGTTGATTTATTTTATTTCCCAAAGCGGCAAAACTGCTTGTCGTGATTGATAGCAAAATAAAATCGACTCCGACAATAAATCCGAATACGTAGCTTACTTTTTTCAAATGTGTACATACGCATGTGTAAAATGACTGTTACGCACACATGCGAGCATAAAGAAAAACGAATTGTACCAATTAAAGGAATAATTTATGTACGATTATACGGACGACAATCTATAACATATAATATTATGTGACGCACAGTGTACGTACACGTTCTATTATATAATATATTATATTCCACAAGCAATATAATATTTACGATGAAGTAAAACGCGATTTATTTTATATTTCAGAAAACATTTTATCATTTTGATCTTCACTCGATAAAATCATCAAAGTTATATAAACAATTTTATTTAATTCATCCATCACAATTTGGCGTGCTAGTTTAAATGGCTATCGATTAACGTCACAACGCGTGTACTCTTATATCCGATTGAAAAACGTACTGGGTATTAAACTTTTATTGTTTTACGAGTAATCAAACATAAAAATATTTTCGAATCGATATTCATGGAATTAAAAGTATTTGAGTGTGAGATTTTGAGAGGAAAAATTACGTTAAATACTGGAAAAGTTGGTTTTTGGTTCTGTACAAAAAAATGACAATAGTGTAAACGGTTTGCGTGTCTGTTAAGTGAACTGGTAGAGAATACGAATTTGTTTTTAAATTATGTAAAATATTTATCAAAAATAACAGTTACATACTTAAATAAGCCTAATTTTCCATTTTGTGTGATAACATTTTGAATTGATGTAAATTATTTATCAGACCGTTTGATCTAACATAGCGTATTCTTAGATATTTCGTATCGGTACAAATCTTGCTTGATGAACAACAATCAATCAGAATTTTATTCCTATGCAGTACATTTCACATGGTTTATTTCATGCCGACAAATAGAAGTGAACATGGCGACTACGAACGGAATGAATTCCTATGGTTACCCGTTAGTTACCCGATGAGCTGTACACTTAAATATTAATCGACTATTCCACAAAGGTTAACTAGTTCTTGGGTAAAATCTATCGTCTAGAAATGTATACCATAAATTCGAAAACTGTTGTCGCGTTCATTGGCTGCGGCGAGAATCCAAGAGTTCAGTTCTTGATTACGGCTCTGATATCCGATGGTCCTCGTATGATATCGGTTTGATGGCTACTTTGTGGATAGTTCAAAATAAGTTCTTACCATTTTTAGCTTTTATAATATGCAAAATATACCCGTAACCCCCCGCTCATAAACACACTTCTTTACTTATTCGACTTAACCTTGAACCTCTGGATGGACGTAGCATCAGACTTGATTTATATTAATTTACTTGTAAGCTATAAAAATTACCATATTAATTGCCTGATTTTCTCTAACAGACTGATTTTCCAAGCTTCTTCAACTCGTACCAAATCGGATAGTCAATTTTATTAAAACATCCATACTGCCTGTTGCATTACTTACAATATATAGATATACCAACGTAACATAGCAAATATTTATAATACCGATCGTTTTTGTTTTGCTACTCTCTTTTCTATCAAAAACCATATGTGTATTGATCGAGTCTTACATAACAATTTACGTACCCATAAGTTACCATACTTCATATTGTTAAATATTAATCACGTCTCTAACTGTTATTTGTTATGAACGCTTATACGAATTATTTACGTATGTATAATTGGGACCCGTTTGATTGTCAACGACTTGACAGTTTCGAAATCCGAGTAGTGTAATAAAATAAGTGTTTCAAAATCCAAATACGAATAGAAAAAGAAACGTAATCGTAAGCAACGGATATCATCGATAATCATCCGCGAATAAAAACCACGCGATCATCGGTCATAGGGTTTGGGACGTGCAAACTCAGCGGGCGTGTTCGCCGCAACGGACAAAAATACTCGCGGTGCCCGACACTTGGACCTGCGAGCGGGTTCGTTGTCATACACACCGCGGATTGCGTTTTTTAATGTGCAGTCCCGCGATCGTACAGCGACGTAATGTCGTCATTATAATTTCGTCGATCCGGACACCATCCGGGGAGGTTCACAGTTCTCGGTGAACATTTCGCGTACGAATCGATGTGTCAGTAGGCTTAGCTGCTGCCCCGTCCGAAACGGACGTCAGCGCATCGTACACGGGACGAAAACGAAATTATGTACGATGACGATTGTCATTAGTTCGTTCGGGTTGAAAATTCGATCGCAACTCGTCTGGCCAGCGCGCGTACTCGTGCGCTGTGTTGCGCGCGAAACGATTGAAATTAGAACCGTTCGATCACCGAGCGGCGGTGGCGGCGGTGGCGGTGGACTCGTCGTTATAACGCGTCTATTTTCGGTCGTCGTCAGTGACGGCGGCCGTCGCAGGCCAGGGGGATCAGCTTTAAATAATTAGACCGTTCTTTATTTTATTTCGCGACGCGTATCGGTGTTCGGAGAGACAAAAGAATGGGGGAGAAAAAAAAAAAAACACTCGCACGTCGTCGGTCGATCCATTTAAACGTTCGCTCATTGGGTCCGTTTTTAGATCGGCGCAGAGTAAAAAAAAAGTAATAAGACGCCTTGCGCTAGATGGTAATACGTGCACACACACATATATATATTTAAATTAAACATACACACACATACATACAAACGTATACACACACGCACGTCGGCCTGGCGCTGGAGTGCGGTGGGGGCGGTGGTGGTGTCACGCGACAAACGGAATTTCTGTCGCGGAATTTACAAAACAACGCGTCACACGATCGTTTAGCGTGTAAAAATCGCAGCCGATTTGGCTAGGGTCCTCCATCGCCGCCACCGCATCCGCCACCGCTCGGTCGCAGATAATGTACGCGAGCTTGGTTTATTTATGTTATGCATGCCGGCCACGGCTACGAAAATCATTGATGAAAATCCAACGTCGGCCAAATCCAAGCGACACTATATTATATTCTCTCCCCCGACGACTGGCCGCAGAACGCGCACTCCGCTCTCCACCCGTTGCAACCGTCGCAAGAAGAGTCGTTAGGAAAAATAATAAACCAAATAAATAAACATAAAACCGCTTGCGTAAATAAGAAAATAAAAAAATACGGTGTCTCCGCTAGCGAACGTTTCAAGCTCGTTGTTCCTTTTCTTCTGCGTCGACGTTTTATTTAAGATTCAATAAGACGAAATGCGAAAACTTGAACACTGCAACACTAATACCTGCTTCACATCATATTCGATCTGCCAACCATCATCGATCCGTGCATTAGGCCGACGGCGGGCGTGTACGGAATCAAATAGAGTGATAATAGATAGTAACACGTAACATTTCGAATCAACTACGCAGCGGTAGTCTATACGACCTAATAATGCATAGTTATTGAAAATCAACTCGTTTTCACTGCCGTCGTACGTGGGTTTGATGATGGACTTTAAGAAAACATAACTCGAGGACGTGCCAGTCGCAGTGCAAGTGTAATATCCTTGAAATACGTGTTTCAGTTATTGTTCCACAATTACGGATCCCTACAATTACGTCTATGCGTAACTAAATCAACGAATGTACACGTTTTCTGTTCTTACGCGTTCGCGATAGAGCTAGTTTTAACAAAAAACTATAACGTAAAATGGTGATGGGCAGAGGAGGGGGGAGGAATAGTAATTGTAACGTTTTCAAACGAACACGTCTCTCGTAGACCAACTGTGTTCGATTTGAATGCAACAAGTCGTTTTTCTCACGCGTCTCGGTTGTCAGCGGCGCGCGCAGTAACGAAACGCGCAAAGCTTGTTCGTTTGGACGGCGTCCGAGCCGAAATTGAACCGTCAACGCACTCGTACCCGTCCGGTCAAGTGAGAAACGCGGTTAGGTACAACAACACAACAGTCGTCGTCGCGTTGCCGAACCGTTTTTGATTGCGCTTTGTAACGAAACAACAATGTAACATTACACCGTACACGGGTACCACGCGATTTATTACATTCACATACGTAGCAATGTGACGGCCACCGTCGGGTACCGCACGGGATGGAAAAAAGCAATTTGTCGAAAATTACTATTTCAAGAGTGCAATAATAGTAATAATAATAATAATAATAACAACAACGATAATACGTACAAAGGTCGCGGTCGCGCGTTGAATACGATATATGTGTGCGCGCCTGCGTGTGTGTTCGCGTTTATACCTACGACGGCGTCCGTAGGAAAACGGATAGCCGACGGCGATCGGTGCAGGCCGCCCGTCCGATGTGATACGATGTGTAATAAATCACTTGCGCGACATAGGTGTAATACCAGCACTGCGGTACAATGGACGATAATGTACGACGCGCGCGCACTGTTCCGCAAACCGCGTCGTGCGCGCGCGTAACATCGCGTGTCCGTAACCGCTCGGACGCTTCGACGAAACGGATCGGCCGCGGCACGGGGACCGCACAACACGCGTGTTGCATACACGGACGGGTTCGCCGCCGTTTCCGTACGACATGTCGGCGCGTACGCCGCGACGGAAGGGTCGGATGGCACTCGGAAGAGCGGGTGGGGAAATACTATACGAACTCCCGGGACCTGTTGGTCTATGCGGATGCGCGTGCAGAACGCGGCGAATGTTCGCGCGACGCGACCCGTGCTTACGACTTTCTTACGAGGACGTGGACCAGCGGAATCTCAATGTTCCGGGGTCGATTTTTCTCTCGCCGTCACCGCCGCCGAACGAACAAAAACCTTACGTGCACGGGGAAATGTTGTAGCTCGAGGAAACGCAACGTTTTTCCGTGCGAGCATCTAACGTTGCAGATATTTCGGAAATAAGAATTCGCAAAGAACAATTTTCTAAAATTTTTAACCGAAACATTTCGATTCGATTAAATCATAATCACTTGTAGTCCTCTTCCCAAGGATTCGTATGGAACGGAGGGGGGGACGGAAAAATCAGAATTTTATTATCCACATCATCTCCGGAGAAATCCCGACGCTAACCTTCGTCCAACATACTGTTTAAACTAGAAAAAGATCCGTCTAAATCGATGTCGGGTATTTTCTTTTCTTTTGGCAACTTGTCGGTACAGCGTTTAAAAGTATGTACTGATAAAATAAAGTCACGATACTGTTTTAATGGGTACATACTTGTATGCCTATACTGTTTATTTCTAAATCCAAACCGTCGAGCTCCAAGGTTAGGTCCCTGTTATAAAAAAAAAAAAAAGATAAAAAATCTAAGTATGAAAACATTCATCTTCCCCTACAATGACGCGCGAACACACGCGCACAACTCACACATTTAAGACGTATATCGTCGTCGTCGCGGTGGGCATGGAGACGCGAAAACGTTTTGCATGCGCCGATGACCACCGTCTTCAGTACAACAGCGTGTACATACATATTATATTTATGTACGTATAATTATATACGCGCAACCTGTATACACAGTGTTGTGTATTACACTATATTATCATCGTGTTCTGCCGCGTTTACGTTATAACGCGGCGCGCGACGGCGGACGGTGACCCACGAGCAGCTCCGCGTGAATTAACTGCAGTTTATGATAAATGTGACGCGGAGAAAAATGTAATAAACTAGACGCGCGCGGACCACCCAAACGAAGGCGAAAAGCGCGACATGGACCAGTGCGTGTATGCATGTACGTGTGTATATACACCGTACACGTCGTACACGTGTACGCACAACGTCGTGCACACGGTGTGCGTATGAAATACTCGCGGACGCACGAACGCTCGCGTACAGGGGGGTGCGCTGCGCGGTGCTGCAGGAGCAGGAGAGAGGAGTGAAGCGAGTCGATCTGCGGCGGGTGGCGGGGGCGGGGGAAGAAGAGGGTCATCATCAGCAGGTTTGTACCGCGCGTGGAAAACGGTAAACTCGCGGGGAGAGTTAAACCAGCCCAATTAAAATATCGAACATGCCCGGAGTCCGGTTTCTTCCATTTTTTTATTTTTATACATTTTTTTTTTTCCCCCCGTTCCCGCTCGTGTGCGCGAGCGTGTAATATATTATTTGAAATTTTTATTTTTTCGGCACTCGTTTCGCACCGCGATCCGTGCAACGTTGACGGTACGGGTACGCAGAGTGCACGACGTCATAGCCGAGCAGACGGGAACCGTAGTCGTTCGTGCGCGCGTTTCAGGAGTAAACACAGTGGGTTACTTACGCGAACGAAAACGACGTGTATGCTATCGGTCACCGCGGAGCCGCAGCGGCGACGGAAGGTGTTTCGAGGGCGGTGGCGGAAGATAAAGGTCATGAAGATGAGAGAAATCGCACGCGACGGTAGAGACGACAAACGCACACACACACACACGATGTCTGACCAAACTGGACTCGACTGTCGTGCACGTACGTGTACGCATGTGTGTGTGTGTGTTGCGCGTACACGTGTCGTGAGATGCTATGACCACTTTGAAGACGACTTTGTGCGTTCGAATAAAAGACAGCGAGTAAAGAGATTGAGAGAGAGAGAGAGAGAGAGAGGTAGAGAGATTTGAAAAAGAAGACGACCACGACATCGACATGATGATGGTAATCGTGATATTTACGGGAAACTGGTTTCGCGTGCCGTAAACTGTACCTATACGTATTTTATAGAGAGCTTCAGGCCCGTACTGTTTATGTGTCGCCTCGTCCGCATCATGTGCGTCGCGCGCGCGTGCACCATTTTCGTCGTTATGAAATATTTTTATTTATTCGCCTGTTCGTCCATCTATTATTATTATTATTATTATTATCGTTAGTCTCTTCGTATAAATGCTAGTCGAACACCGTATCGACGCGCTTTTATAAATTCTTATTTTTCCCGCGACCCGGTTCGTTCCTCTAAACAGGCACACGAATGTGTACGTACACCATACATGTATATAAATTTATAATATACTTGTTCACGCACCGACTTTAAATCACGGGGAAAACGACTTTATTAGACGGTCGTCCGGAGAACGTTCCACAACGACCTGCCGCCATCGAGCCCGCGTGAACAATAATTTAACGCACGCACTTTTCCCGGTTTGAAAATTAATTTCCAAACCGATTCGACTGAAACGCATGACACGCCGTACATAATGTGTATTCACTGTGTACGTGCATAAGAATGTGTGTGTGTGTGTGTGCATTATACCCAAAACGGTAAGCCGATGATATATTTATAACGAGCCTCCTTAATCCGGTTCTAAATCAAAGTAATAACAGAACTATCAGAAACACGCAAGACCAGTCGCCTAGTTAGTAGTCGTATAGAGAGACGCAACGGGCAGCGACGTTCGATTTATTTTATTTTAACGTTTTTCGTACACATGACCGTACGATTCGCGCTATGAAATTCAAATTTCATAAATCTGATAGTACACACCATTCGGAACGGACCGACTTACGTGTAAACGTGTTTCGGATTTGTCGAGGAAATAAAAGGGTTATTATTATACTTAACCGGCTGATTTGTTCGCAGTAATATGCGTACAACGGTCCACGCTATTGCACACGCCGTGTCGATCCTCACAGTGTCAATATCACTTCTTGCGCATATTATGCTGTGCTATGCGGTTTTAATAAGACCATGAGTAGGTACCTGCATACGCGTTGTAAATTGCGTTCGTAAGTGAATAAATGTGCAAATCTCATTATTGGTTATCGAATCTTTTGCAAAAAAAAAAAAAAACCGTACCAATTTATTGCAAATTATTGACTACTTCCATTATACACATTTAATTAACCAGAACGATAACGCATAAAAGGTTTTTTTTATACGCGGTGGAATTTTCTTAACAGTTTTTATTTCACGAGTAGAATATTTTTACGTTTGTTGGTGATCGGATTACGTGCTTTTCTCCCACTAATTCTCAATTGTATATTTTACATAGGTATATATTACTATTTGTATGATATCTGATCAACGAACGATAGATCTAATCTCGAAGAGGACGAAATAAGTATATTTATCTTCATTTGAAAGGTGTTCATAATGTTAAAACATAAATAGAGTGCATCAACTTATTATTATATCTATTTCAATATTTACGACGAAGAAATATATTTTTTCTTGTCATTTGATTGTACGTAATTTATCGTAATATACCGTGCATTGTTTTCGCCGAAAAAAATCATAAGCTCCAATTTCGTTTAAATACGTACATCGAGGACGAACAAATCGAACGTTTTTACGATTTTAAATACTTAAAAGACCGTTTTATAAAAATTAAAATAATCAAAATTCCACCAAACTCTATAGAACTATTCAATGTATTGATACCAGAATCAATTTGTTGATACTTCAAAGCTAAAAACCTGCTTATCTAATTAAATGTACGCCTACGAGGCTCATTTTGAATATATCTTCTGCCTCCCCTCTTCTCGGGTAGTATGGATATTATTTTTCAAAATTACTCCTGCATCATTTATTATGCATCATTATATTATATAACACATCGTTTAATTCACGTATAAAATATTATAATTGACTATGTTATAATATATACACTAAACTGTATAACATACTACATTAATTATAAAAAAACTATACATTAAATAAACGACTACCTATAGTGTATACGAGTCGCGCACGAAAACTAATTATTTAATTTATTTATTGCAACGCGAAATTGTCGGCTACGTAACTTCGTACTCTGCGGACTATGTACATACAAATATATATTAGAGAAATACAATCCATTACAATCGTTTCATTAATACGTAGATACAAAGTAGGGTTACTGAAATCAGCGTCGAATGTCGTAAATAACGTTTAAGTACGAGATTGTTAATGTACACCTCCAGGCGCACAAGTTGAGAGACTTCACCGTGGTCGCAAAAGACATACATACGTATGGATATATATATATATATATAAACTCACGGTAAAAGGTAACCATTTAAATAAAACAATATCAATTTAAAAGAAAAACAATATCGTATACATTGCATGTAAGCGCTCGTATATATTTTTTAAAGCCGTATTAGAAATATATATCATAGACGTATCGAGGCTACGGTAGAAATGTATTACGCCAACACAATTCAAAAACACGGACGTATTGAAACGTCTACGTGTACGTACGTAGAAGCGCTGTACATTTACGGATTTAAATTACAACGCGCGAGTATATAATATGCGTACATATGTATATATATATATATATATATATATATATGTGCGGTTGCGCTGTACCAGTGTGGCTGCTGTGTACGAGAGCCACTCGCGGAACACCGAATTATGTCAAAATACGTAGTCACTCGTGTACATGATATACATTTAAATTACACGTATGCATAGCTACTTATTTGTAGTACCTACGTATATTATATAGCTATTATAGGAACCACCGAAAATACTTATACCATTTGTACTACAATATAATAATGTAATTCTATGGCTGTAGGTGTGTGCGTTTGATTTTTTACGTGTGTAAGTGTGTGCGTAGTTTATACAATAGCTATTATAGATACACAATATGCTGTGTCCAGGTCTGCACAGTTACAGTGAGTACATACATATACATATACTCACACACACTGAGAACGTACGATACTGACCTGTATGAAAACACGCTATGTGTACACACTCTCAATATATATAGAGAATTATATGACTGCTGTAACTTTCGGTGTGTGTGTGTGTGAGTAATTTCCAGTCAAAAACCACGGTTGAACGAAGCCACGTGGTCTACCGACGCGTTAAAGAAAAAAAAATTGTGACGTCCGTATGACATAATAATATATCCGTTTCTAAAGCGGTGGCTCTTAGCCCGAACGTTCACCAACAAGAGACCAATTTTTCTCTCCGACCATTGTGTACCGTAAATCGGTCGCGAACATTTCTGATAAAATAAAGCTTCAATCGTTGAGTAACCTGGGTTTTTCGATCGATTTTTACGCTTTAAGAACATTCCTTCGTCTGCCTCACGACTGCCTCGGATAACGTTTATATAGATCACCAACAACAATAAATCGTTCGACGCGCAGTATATGTGGACGGGAAAAAAGAAAAAGACGTCGACCGAAGTAAAATAATATTATGATGATCAATACATTTATATCTATATTTTTTCTGGTACGTGTTTTTACAAGACGAACTGATAAGCTTTCGTTTACAGTATACGCGCAAGTATATATATATATATATATATATATATATATATATATATATAATAAAAGTGCGTATATTGACTGTTTCAGTATCACAGTAGGTATATCATAGTATCATAGGTAGTATCATAGTAGGTATCATCATCGAGTCTTAAAAAGAAAAAAATTATAATATAACGAATGAGCACAGCGGCGAAATACGTTCTTAAAGTTATACATATGTTTATAATATATATATATATATATATATATATTAATGTTTAAAAGTTGTTTGGTTTTAATTTTTTTTTTTCGAAACGGTAGAACGATTTATTTATTGTGGAAAAATACCCGCTGAGCGTTAACTGTTAACGCATATGAGACACACAGTGGTGACCGTACGCACACACACACACACACACACGCATGGTTTAATATATGAACTATCACTACACAAACCGCAATCAATTATGTATTATGTAAATATATATATATATATTGTTTTAGACATAATTTAACAAGTCAAAATATACAAATAAATATACACGGCCGCGGTAACGATAGTGTTGATTTCGATTTGTACGTTATATGCGTATAGTACAATAATGATACGATCGATGATATTATGTAACAAATCGAACGCGTCTATAGGAGACGCGTAACGGTTACCAAATAATAGTGTATTATATGTAATAGCATCGTATTTGGTTAATTGCATACACAATTGCATGGTCGGTAAAAAATATGAAAACTCCGACAAACAGTAGGTATTCATAACGTTAGAAGCTCGTCTCGCTTTGCTTATTTCGGAGCAAACCTGTTACGTTTTATCATTACTTCTTTTATTACATAAATTATACAGTTCTGAGTCCTATTCGCGTTCGAGAACGATTCTGAACGGTCCAATGTTTTTCCTTAGGTTTTTTTTCCTATGCACGATCAAATACATATTCGACTTCAAGTATATTAATACAAAAATGAAATACTAATTAAAAATTATGTATACTTACATTATTTTTAATTTTATTTTTTTTTCAATGAAAAGCTTGTTTTTAACAAATTTTCTTTTTACAACAAACGTCTTCTCCATTTTTCCCTGTAATTTTCATTATGTCTTTGAGATCTCTATAAATAGTGACTATAGTATAAATTATATACTAATCATAAATCGAGGGAAAAAATATTTCAGGCAACGTAATGTTCAATAAATAAATATCATATGGTAATATATGCACAGAATATATAAAATGGCAACGAAAAATAAAAAATAATTAGGAAAGATTTGCGAGATATTTCTGATATAGGTTGTTGACATTTATTTATATATATATATGCGTGTATAAAAAAACCAGAAAACATTTGTCTGGCTCCCGAAATTATAATAATATGAAATATTAAACTCATTATCAGTAAGAAATCCGATTATTTCGATATTAAAAAAACAATTAAATGAACATAAAAACCTAAATGTTCGTATATTATGTTTGATAAATATCCAAGCCACAATTAACATATTTATATACACGAAATCTGCAATTTACATATTATGGTCGTGTCCTTTAATTTTCAACGGACCCGATTTACCTACTTCAAAAAACATCGTTCGTTAGCAATGGAAATTGAATGTTTAGTGTAGTCGCAATTATTTCCCCCTACGTAATATCACGGAAAAATTTGAAGTTTGTAGAACTTCATTTCCGATCCATGGGCGGGATTCGTAATTTTCTAAAACGTTTTAATTTTTCTTATCCGCAGAAACTTGATTGCGTGCACGAAACTGCAGTACATGTACTCGAAAAAAAAAGGACCAAATCATTTCACTACAGTGAAACAACTCGGCAGTTGAAACGCGATATTATTTAATATTTGTGTTGCGTTAAATAAACGGTTGTGTGTCATAAAATACGTAGTTAACGAGTAAAACATTGAAACAACTAATAAGCATTCCAATTACGAAAACCCACTGGTAATATTAATGATTACGAGGGTGCCAACTCGCGGTACCGTTTTTGTCCACTTCAGTAGGAGTTGATTAAACACAATGATTTATAATGGAAAAATAAAATAAATTAATCTAATATAGTATTCGAGTTCGAGGGAAAAAAACGAGTCTTCTCCGTCGGTTCTATATATACATCTAGGACTTAATATATAGTATAAACGTATTTATACTCGTATATATATACATAAAAACTGGTTTTCCTAATAACAGGAATAGTTTGTAAAAATAAAGAACGACGATAGTAATGTATCCATAGAAAATGACCAAAATTTATGTACCTACACTTTCGGAGTCAAATTGTAAATGATGTGATAAAACGTATCAAAACGCCCGATCAATTGTCAAGCAGTTTGTTATGCCTGTGGTTAGTCGAAAACCGTCGATGAACTGATAACGAACAACTATATGAGAAAAAAAATACTCGTTTTCTCATGTTATTTTATTTATAATACATATACATATATGTATATACATAAATATATAATATGTATAAATGTACGTGTGTTTGTATTTCAACAATAATTCTTTAATTAATGCTTTTTTACAATAGAATAGATATCAACTTTAGACGTCCTGTATGAACGACGTAGGTTGAATCCGATTTTTTTTCGTTCGTATTACAATAATAATTGAACGAATCAAATCACGCCACCGAACGTAACAAATACGTAATGATTCAATACTAATGAACAACAAGTATACGTTCGCTCATTATTCATAGATTTGTTGTAATAAATTACTTAATTAATATTAATATTTAAATAATTAATTATAAATCTACTTCGCATTTATATAAATATCCAGAGCGTGGCAATTTTTTTTTTTTTTTTGCTTTGAGAGTTCTAGTTTTAGAAAATCTTACATTTATTTTAAATAACTTAAAGGTCAATATTTTTTTAACTAAAGTGTACGGTATTATACTCTATACGTGTATATACAAATAATGTTTCTTCCGTAAACAACGCACAAAGAACGAAAGGTGTACGTGTGTATTTTCTTCTCCTACGATGTCCATTATTCAAACTGTTTGACACTGTTGTTCTTGTTATTTATTACTCAATTTACAAAATATTCATTGCAGTAGTAACATTATTATAAAAATCGCTGAACGGAAAAGGCACAGGTTTAAAAATGTTCGAGAAAGACAAAGAACATTATTTGTTTGTGATAAAAATAAAATACAAATTGTATGGTATAAAATAATATAGTGTCGAACACGTTTCTACGCTCATTGAAAGATATATAATAAAACTCTAAGTGCTTAAGAGATTTCGATGTGATGAGTATATGCCATTTATGATTCGAATTACTATGCATTTTAAGAAAATACCGGTTTCTTCTAAATGAGTAATTTTAATATTATCAAAAATTAGAGTAATATTATAAGATGATATACGGAATATTATAATAATATGCAGGTAATAAATAGTAATATTTTGTTTTATTGAAATTTAGTTATAGGAATATTAAACTCTATTATTATGTTATATTTAGTCTTAATTGAACTATCTCAGCTAGTAGCAAAAATATTATATTCCACACTAATAGCGAAGCTAATTGATAATTGTATTTTGCTAGTAATATCAAATATTTTGTTTTGCTTTCAACAATTGGTAAGCTTGAAGTATAAAATAGTTTTTACTGTAACTTAATGGGCATTTCGTCGCTTTTTCTCAATTTGAAATCGTGTGGTACTATTTTTTTAGAAAAATTCTCTTAATTAATTCTAAATTGATCTGATAAACATTCAAAACGATATTATTTACATTATTTTGTTAAAGTTCAAATTTGTTCAATTGAAATTTTTAACCATCAAATCGCGGAAATCATGTGGAATAGGAAAAAAATAATAATAATAATTTTCATCAACCGAGGACATTGAAAACTTTTTGGGGCTACTTAACGGTTTTAAAATAATAACTTCTACGTATTCCTCTAATTTAAAGTGTATAGTGTCCATGCAATCTTAAGTTGCTTTTTATTAACGCAAAATAACGATTACATGACAAAAACGAGTACCTACATAATAGGACATGTTTGCCACGTTTGCACAAAAACATGTATTTATCGATAGTAAATTCGATAGTAAATGTAAACAACTGTTTTTTTAAAAAAAAAAATTGGATAAATGCCCTTTTCACATTTAGCGATTCGCATACAAACACGTGTTCCGAACACTATTGTCACTGTACAACATTACTTGACGAACAACATTATGTACAATACGCGTGTAAAATTCGCGGTGTACAGTATAATGGCTATCATATAATAATAATAATAATAATAATAATAATAACTATCATGATAGTAAAATTCAATATTTCATGTCATCAACGTGTTGTAACGATAACAATTAAAAACGGACAAGACAATCGGCAACGTATAAAGCAAATCAATTGTGTGCACACGCAGCTATTACCCGATCAGTGTTGCAATTGAGCCGCGCGACGAAATCGGTTTTGCCGACGATTTTATCGCCTAAACACCGATCGATTTCGAAAAGATCGACGCGACACAAAGGGGGGGGGGGAAATAATAATAAGTGTTTAGGTTGCAGCGTACGTCTTGCGCCGCGCATTCGACGCACTTTCGCAACGAAGCGCACGTGTATGATTACACGCGAGATATACGACGCGCGCGCGGAACCTAATGAGACTTCGATTGACTCGCACGATATCGTCGCACGTACTCCCACACGGCTGCAGCCGATTGTCCTGGACGAAACGATCAAAACGAATTCGATACGATGTTTACAAATGTTCGAAACTCGGCGGAACACGCAACCGCGCGTAGTGGCAACTTTGAGCGCGGTCGTACGGACCATCGTGCGCCCCCCCCCCCCCCCGACCAAAAGTTTTCTCGAATAAACTGTGCCGTTTGATACTCGGTAGAAAAGGGAAAAAATTTAACTCTACAGTTGCGCTGGAAAACAGTACGTAGTACGTTCGTTAACGTTTGCGGTGTTAAAAAAGCGGCTATCGAAGTGTACGGGCGTTGTATAAGTAGGTGCGCATTTGAACGCATTACATGTCCAGTGCAATTAAGTGCTTTTTCGAACTTCTATAGACATCTTTACGTGTACACCCCCCCCCCCCCTACTCTTCCGACTATATATTCAGTTATTGGAGCCACCTATGTCGCTGCAGTCGATGATGAGCAGTGCAAATCACGTACAACTATATTGTAATAGTATAACAATAGACGTGTAAACGAACTTTATAGTTTTTAACTTGCCGAAAAACACTCGTTATTCGGTATCATTATTGTGATGTCCTTTGCGCACCGAACTTGTTGCTCCCACCCGACAAAAATGTTTGCGTAAAACAAATATTTCGTACGGTGAAGTTAAACGAGATTACACCGGAAGTGGAAATGTTTTCGGAGAACTAACCCCCGCAGTAGAGCGGATAGCTCCGATCATGATGAGAATAACCGAATAAAATGTTGTGCTATCGAATTTTTATGTCGTAGAATAATACATTTACAGAGTCTTATGCGTGGTCACGATGCGAGTTGTTAATAACGAACACAATTTGATTGTTTTTATTAACAACACAAAATACATCGTAATTATTAAAACCTCGTAGGACGTACTGTGTACAAGTAAATATATTACGTATATGTTATCCAGAGCGTTGGTTGCGAACACATTGTTTTCGTCCTTAGAACAGTTGTTATTTCCTTAATTCGTCGACCGCGGGTCGCAATATTATTTGTCGTCGTTCTCGCAGTACTCCTTATGTAGGTTACAGTTTAGGGGCACGAAACCTTCAAAGGTGGAAACATCCGCGAATGGTTTTTTTCACTCTTCTACGTATACGTAAATTATACGACTACATCCAAAAGACTGAATGATGAAATAATTTTTCCAACAATGAAAAAACTAAATGATAAGAATTAACAATTAAATTAAATTATATTGTACAACTTATGGTAATTAAATCGGGTTTTATTTTTAAAAACATTGTTTACAGTTTTTTTTGGTTTTTTCCATCAAGCAATTTGTAACTGATCAGCTTCTCTTCCCTCCTTAAAAAAACCAATTCCTGAAGACACCAAAGCAGTGCGTTTTTGCAGTGAACGGTCGCGAAAAAAAATGCGATAATATTTATGATAACATTGTTATAGTGTCATCCGCCTACCGCCACCGCGTTTTGGTACGTCTAAAACTGTCAATATACCATAAGATACTAGCCAGCCATATATAGCGTAATACGTCATACACGCGTACATGTAGTGTATTATTTCAAGTAGATGCATAGTCGTTTTATTTATTGTGTATATATATATATATAAGAATTTCGTATTAGATAAAAAACTACTGTGTTGCATGTTTACGATTATTGTTAAAAATATCAATTGTTAAATTATGAACGTGTTGTGCAATAATATCTAAATTATTTAAGACTTATACGTTATACACAATTACTTTTACAATATGTACGTGTAAATGTAGAAACTCTAAAACCACCTTCTCCTGTTCTGCAGTGTCTATCCCCAAGAGTATTATGTTTACTCTTTCTCACATCTTTCAATCATCCGATTTCCTTCTTTCAATAAGGTTGCTTTTATAAGGTTTAATTTCATCTATGCAAATGTATAAGCAATTTTCAAGACAAATATTGACAACGTGTTTGTTTCATACAGTATGCTCATACATAAAAACGATTTTTTAATTTTATTTTTCTTTCTTCTACGGTCACATAAAAAAGTTTTCAAAAACAAACTTACACTCATAACACGGTATACGTGTTTGATTCGTAAAACACACTCGTTGTGTACATCTCATGGGATCGATACGATACACAATAATATCGTGTAATACACGTATGTATAACACATAAAAGAATGCAAGGTTACGCGGGTTCGTCACATGATATTATATCGGTGTGATGTTCATACAAGTATACAAATATATATATATATATGTAGATTATGGACATTTAACAACATTATAATCGCGTGTGTATTCTCTCCTCCACAAGCATAATGTATATACGTACATCCATACAGTACACACACACACACACACACACACACACACACACACACACACACACACATACACACTCCGCGAGAACGTATGGCATTGTTATGCGGTTGATTTCTTACGATTTTGTTCGGTACGCGTTTACGTCCTCGTCACACACACACACATACACACACACAAACACGCACACACATATGCGAGCGGTCGCGCGCGCGTATAATTCAAGCATACGTCTGTACGGTACGTAATATTTTTCTTTCTTCTACATATTTTCTTTTATTATATATTATATGTTTTCTTCTCGCGCTGCGGTATTTTTTTTTTTTCTTCTAATATTTTCCTCGCATACCGAAAAAGATTCACATGCTGTACTGGAAAACGAATACTGAAATCGTTATTGCATTACACACATATCTAGGACGTTTTCACATAGACACACACACACGCGCGCGCACCCGCGCACCACACACAACCACCCACTAGATGTATCGTTATTACTATTATTATTTATACGTTCACACGAGACCGATTTCGGCTTTGATGCAGAACGATGTTTTCCGGCGCGAAATGTTCGAATCATTCGTTGCGTATACCTGTATAATGTACATTGTTTGCCCGATTGTCAAGAGCGTGTTGGTACGTACACCATAAACTCGGTTCCGACGGCTTTGCAGAATTCATTTTTTATGTTTTCTTATTTAAACCCGCGTCGCCCGAGGCGATACACGTCCACCGTGAACTACGGTTGTGTACGTTGCCCCTTCGTTTTTACGATACGTGTACACGTTTAGTGTGCGATGCACACGAATCCGTCCGGCAGTTCAATTCGCCGCGTTCGCGGCGTACGTCGAATTGAACGTTCGCATGTATTATGTTGTACGTCACACGTGGAACGATCACACGCGTTAACGTAAAAACGTACGTAAATGTCAACGGTAAGACCATCCATTCGCGTAACTTAAATTTAAACATTTTTCAACGATTTCGCCCCGAGTTCTGATTGCAATTATTTATTTTTCGTGTACATGCAAGGTGTCCCACGAAGACATAAATATTGTTCGGTTCGGTCCAGGACAACAATGTCCGCGTACGAGTACATCCTATCCACGTCGAACACGAAAAACGGCACTCGTCCGAGGGTGTCGGTAGTCATACTAAATTTGAGCTCCCAAAGTTTTCCTAGACGAAGAAAAGTTTGTTACTTTGAATTAGCTGTCGTGAAAATTTGTCGGTCCGTTGACGCTGGGGAAGCAGCGCTTCCCGAAAAATTTGCCACTTAAAACGATTACAGTACTGTTGCGACAAAACAAGGTGGTGTGCAACACACGTAATTGGAAATTCAACACTCATTGATGTATGTGTACAGTTTTTATTTTTGTTATTTCGTTTCCCATTCCGCCAAACCGTTGTAAATCGAATTTTTATGTATTTTTAAAAAAAAATTAATACGAAATTCAAAATACGTCACAGGATGCGTACATAATGGTTAAACTATGAAAGTATCTCATTCGTCCAATAATTGCCCGCGGGTGGATAATGCGATCAAAAAAGATCGAGAAAAAGATTGCTATAATGCGATGTTAATGTTTACACTACGGTTTTAATTCCGATAAAAGCGACGGGACGCGCACCGTCAACGATAAGCTCGTTGACTTTTACAACACTGATACGAGCGGATTGACTGAAGGCGTGCTTAGCACCACGTCGAAACGATGGCAGCACGAAATCGGAGTCCGCCAGATAGCCGTTGGCCGTCAATGAGGCGCGAGTCGATCTTGGTATGTGTTGTCGCCGTAAAGGCAAGATAGAGACTGATGGCGGTCGTTCGGTCTTTTCTCAGTTGGTTTTGCACGTATCGAGCACGTATTAGCGGAGACGCGTTGTTCTACGATACGCCGCACAAACGCTGGTTCATGCCGCTACTATAAACTGGTAGTATTGTTCCTGGGCCGAGAAAACGAAAACATTTAAAAGTGCTATCGTAGAGGTTAGGACAAAGAATTGTTGTTCATGACGCAAACCGTGAGAAAACAATTATTGTTGATTGTTTACCGTGATCAATGTTTGTGATGCAATGCGTGTTCTTCCGAACCGTGCGAGATCGTGTACGTCTATGCGCGTTCCAGGGGTGAGCCGGCAGGGCGGGTAGGTGGCCATACCCACCCAGGCCGTACAGAAATCTTAAGTTTGGGCCTCGAGCTATGCGATTGCTCGTGAAACGCGAGTCGCTTGTTCGCCAGCTTGTAAAACTTGTACCCGACTGGGCCTTCAGGGCCGCAGTCCCTGTCCCTTGCACGTTCACCAATCAGACCGATAAAATTCGACCGCGGTAACCTTCATGATCAACGTACTGCAGGTCCGGTTAACTATCCGTGCAATTGCTTCGGACGAGAAGCGACAGAGGAGCACGGGATCCGTACGCCGACGAACCGCCGGTGAAGTTTTCCGTTCCCTCGGCGTACGGTTAGTTTAAGCAGTTGCGAGTGGGGGGGAGGGAGAAGTCTTAGAGATGCAGAAGTTTCGAGTTCGGAGCTAGTCCACGGGTGTACGTAGACCGGAAAACCTATGCTCGCGCTCGGTCCACCTACGGGTGCGGTGCGGTCGAAGGCGCGCAACGTCGACGTACCATCGTAACCGACCGCGGTGTTTTCGGCGCACGTTTCTCCGTCCACCGGGTTCGGGTCGTGCGCACCTGTAAACGTAGGTACAATGATAATGACGGTGCACGGAGGTGCACGTCGTGCACACGTACGCGAGCACACGTACACGCCCGGCGTTATAATATTGTTGTTATTATCGTTATCATTATCGTTACGAGCGCGTACATGCGCGTACGACTGCGACTTTGATTTTTTTTTTGTTTATTTATTTATTTTTTTTTTTTCTATTCCGTTCCCGTGAATGGGGTTCCCGGCCGCGCGGTACGTGATTTCGTTTCGTATTTTTATGAATGAAACGGCGCGCATGAGAAAACCAACCGTGTCCACCGCCCACTTGCGGTCGGTTCAGAAAAACCGATTCGAAAAATCTCCGGGCTCTCATTCCGCGCCGCGCGCGGTACAAACCAGTTCTCGCGCCGTGCCCGCGAATCGCCGCCGCTCATTGTTACGGACATAATACGCGCCCGGTGCGTCAGCGGAGTGCGTGCGCGCGCCCGTTGAAGTTTACGAACGCGCGCAAGTGCCTACACGTACGCAGCCGTTGCGGCCGGGCACATGGTCCACGGACCGCGGTCGTCCGTGCACTGAGGTGCTCGGCCCGCTCGGATCGTAAATTATTTCCGGCCGAAAACGATCGTTCGAATATCGTTCGCGTCATAATTTCAGCGGCTCACGTGTACCGATGCACGTTTCGAGAGCGCACCGATAATGTTACCTGTGCAAAAACAACGCGCAGGCGTGAGATGTGCGAGTCGAACAATGTGTGTGTGTCCTAGGTAAATTCATAAGAGATATTACATTAACGGGATGTCCTGTTTGTGTGTCAAACAGCCTGGCGGGCGGGTGATGATAATATTATCGTTCGCGTCAGAACGAATTCATTTGTTTCCGACGCGAGCGACTATCACTGTTTTCTGTAGAGCGTGCACTATAGACTTGTGCGTGTACTAATGGATAAACAATTTAAACTGATAGTTTATTTAACAATATGGATTCAAAAGTAGAAATTTTGATATCAGAAGTTCAAAATAAGCCTATACTGTACAGCACGAAAGATACAAATCATCGTAATCGACTATTAGTGAATAAAGCGTGGGAAACGGTATCCTCAAAAGTTGAAATGCAAATTAATCTGCTACATTATTATTTTTCAAATTCTGTACACAAAACGCACAAAAAAAGTAATAATACGTGTATTATTTGAAGTGTAAAATTATAATATATTGGTTTAAGGTAGATAATTGCTTATTCATTCTCGTGGTGCATAAAATATTTACAAAATTAATTTTGCACTTCAATCGCTGAACAAGATGAAATCCATATAATATGGTAAAATTAACAATTAAATAATAAACTTGAAAGTAATTGAAAACACATTCGCGCTTGTCGATCGCAGGCAACCAGGACACTCGCTCGCTCGCGTGGAATATCGCGTTACCCGTCCGCTGGGAAGAAACGGGGTGGAAAAAACGAGGTGGAAGAAACGGGATGGATTCGTCTCGGCGCGCCGTGGACAAACACGTCGTTTCCGATGACAGTTTATCGAAATTTTCATCGCCGCCGTGACGTACGGTTTCAATGCTAAACCGAAATGTTCAACGTCTCGTAGGTGTAAGGGATGAACTACACGGACGAACAATTTTAACGTTCCCAAGTTTATCTCGTTTAACTCTTAAACTTGTGCGCCTGTGGTGCGTGAACGTGGGCGTATGAGCCATGGCGTATGTGTGGTGGTTTACAGATGCGAGTGTGCGTCACGGTCTTGGCATTCGATTAATTACGCCGGCGGAAGGGAAAACGATTTTTTAGCGCAATTTACACCGCGCGGCAGCGATAAAAATCGATCGGACATATCACACGCGGAATCATACTCGTCGCCGGAATGTTTTTTATTCGATCGACAATTCGTCACCGGTTGAAAGGATATTACGTCTTATGCACTGTACAGCACAGTATTGTAATGCTACGATAAATCACCAGCAGTTTTATTACGGACACGGCCGAACTCTGTTTAACGAACTAGGCGGTTGTTTAGAAAAAAAATAAAAATAACTCGTTTAATAGAAATTTCGTTGAAATTAATGACAATATTTTTCATATTAAAACACGTTATTATACCACACCGAAATGTACGCAAATAACAATAATACGCCTTACGCATAATTGCAATACTGGACAGTTGAACACATGTACACAATGAATTATATTAATGATAGTATATTAAAAATACAGCACATTTAGATTAGCAATCGTATTGTAATCTACAGCGAATAGTTTTGAAATCGAATTATTGTTTCCGAAACTTAATTTTTTCAGATTTTCAAAAGTTCCGAAATAGAAATATGATTAATATATATTTAAATAAAACTTTTAAATAATCTTATAAATTTAATTTTTAAAATAGAAACAGTTTTTATTTAAAAATTCATAGTATTATCAAAATCGTATTTTACTCAGAATCTAAAATCGAAGAATTGGCAATAAAATAATAATATATAAAATACTTTGAACAAAAACTTTTAAAATAAAATTTATATTCATTTTAAATCATAATTAAAACCAAAAAACATTGCAGTTGCATGCATTTCTACCATTGAAATACGAGTATATTACATGTTCTAAATATGAAATTGTTTTTATAGCACTATAATTCTCGTATTTATAATATATTGAAGACTATAATATACGACATTTTTTTGTATAGTTTTTCGCCTAGACAATGCTTTGAATGTTTACAAACATATACATTTTAAAATTAAATTTTAAAACTATTTACCAAAATGCATGCATAATATCACAAAATCTCAAGCTTGAAGTAGTAAGTTAAATTGTGCACATAAAACCATATGATATGAATTAAAAATTATGTAATAACTTTTTTCGAAATCGCAATTTTATGAAATTTATATAGAACTAAATTAACAATAGATACGATTAATCGGGAAACAAATATTCAGATACTCATAAATTCTGTTCTTATTTATAAGTTATATATATATATAAATACATAGGTAGATAATGTGTAATTGCGTATAATAAATTTGTACTCAGATCGGTGGCATGTTTTAAAATTACAATTGATTTAGTTTTCTTGACATTCAGTCGAAATCCTCGTCCTAAAAGCGATTTATTTCTCAATCGAATACAAACAAATAGCTTGAATTGAAAATAATTTTTAAGAAATCATGAAAATATTCAATAATGTGTTATGATAATAAATTGTTTTATGCGGTTTTAAAAATACTAGCATACAACCACATTTCATTGATTCTAACAGATACTTTTTGATCTAAATAGGATAATTTTGGTTACGATATATTTGTAGATTTCCAATATATACGGTAAAATCGGATCAAAATTATATATGATCTTTTGCAATATGCTGCTGGATATTTCAATAGAACAATTTTGTGAGAATCAATATACGGTGAGTAATAATAATAATAATAATAATAATAATAAAAATAATAAAGTTGTACGATCGGTGTGTTCATCGTTGATAAAATGTTAATTTGTTTCGGTACAATTTTAAAGAATTGGAATTTTCGTTGAAAATATGTTAAAAAATATTTCAAATACAAATTATGAACAGAATCGACAAGCTGTTGTTTAAATCCACCCTTGGATTGCTGCATAATATTATCGTCATGCAAATAAAATTTAGGTAAGTTTTGTTCGTTTTAACACATCATACAACGGCAGTCATCCCGAAATCAACAGGTCCAGCGAAGTATTTTCAATAAAAAACTATCCATCTGGTCCGTCCGCGAACATTAGGATTTTTGCACGTCATGTTATTCTTACCCGCAATCTTTTATGTAATACGTCACTGTCTTTAGTTGAATATAAATTGCGAACTGTATCAGTGTGCACTAGTTTCTGCTGCCGTTCGCGAGATACAAGGTATAAGGTTATAAACGTTTAAAATCCGCTTTTCGATTGCTACAGTTCGTTACAATAGCATTACGAATCGAGGGTGATAATGTTAAACCGCACATCAGTCGAACCTAAATTTAATGAAACTCTCTACAGAATAACATTTTTTTTTATTTAATACAGTCAATGAATGAATTCATTTTTTTGCGTTTTTTTTTTTTTTTGTTTTTGTGTACACAATTTCGACCAAAAATAGAACTTTGATCATCACAATCATAAAATAATTCTGATAGAAAATGTAATTTTCTTGTTAATTTAAGGAATGTTGTTTTATGAACACCAATATTTTTTCTTAATAATTGCGAAAAATTGACGAAAAGTCATAAAAATATGGCAAAGTGTGCGATAAACCGGTTTTCGATAAAAATCGAATTTTTGTTTTCATCGCAACTCAAAAAAATAATAATGTTTGCGACTTGATAATTTTACAGAATTTCACTGTTTGTCATAGGTAGTATAGTTTTAAACGGTAGTTTCCCTCAACAGTTTATATAAAGTTAAAATTGTCATGTTTTCCTGTTTACTGTCGATAGAATATGAGGCTGCTGCTGCCCGGCGACGAAACGACCCGGTCCACTCCTGGGAACGCAGTGCTCGGGGTGCGTTTCACCGTGCTCGGGATGCTCGTCGTTCGGACGAAACCGTGTGACTGCTGCACGCGCGGTCAGACGACGGGTTGCAGCGCACTCGACTTCGCGGGTCTGTTATGCGCTTGCAAGCGAAGTCGTGTACGTTTCCGAACCGCTGTGTGTTCCGCACGACGCGATCCGTTCGGTCCGTTGGCTCACACGTCCGAGGGAAGAGACGACGTTCACGTCGGCTGCCTCCTTCCTCCCTGCGCCCCGCCGCACCATCCTCCTCAGATTTTCTGGAACCGTTTTTCCCGGCACCGACGTCATTTCCACGAGTTCGTCCGATCGCCGTGTGTACAGCCACCGCAGCAAGTGGGACGGAGACAATACGCCGTACAATAGCCTCTTCTCCCCCTCTGGCCGGGACCATGGCCAAGGGAACGGGCTTGGAAAAGTCCGCACCTTGTCGTGGCACCCGGGGAGCGGCGGTTCACGCTACAGAGCGGGTCCGCGGGTTGCGGATAGCGGTATTTAAACATTCCTCTGAGGTGGGGGAAACGAGAGAAATATGATGAATACTCTCGCCCGGGCAATGAACCTGCGCCGTATAGTCGAATGGAGGTGGCGACTTCCACCGTCGAAGTTCGATGGCGTAAAAAGCTGCTCGTGTCCCGAGCCGCGGGACTGGGCGGCGATCATAATTTACTCCAAAATCGCAGTCGGAGCCAACGATGGCGATGGCTGGTGGGCCCGAGGAGCGACCGTCCCTCGGGCTCGGACTCTCATTCATATGAGAGCCGGGCGGCTTGTCGCGTCTCACGTCAGTCTTGGTAACCTTCCAATCCCGTGGCCAAATGCGGTAAGGTTGGGACCCGAGCGGTGACGGCGGCGAGTCGGATCCTGTATTAACACGGAAGGCAGGGTGGTAACTTCTCCTTGTCGAAGCATGTCCTACCAATGACGCTCAATATAACTGGTACGTCGGGGGGCGCACGAAGCCCAGAGTGGCACGTGTTCTACGTGTCACCCTGCTGCGCCCTAGTCGACTCCGGTCGGCTTGAGGTTGGACTCGACGGGGCCTATGGTCTTCGGTGAAAGTGTTAGGGTGCAAGGAATCTGCTGACCGAATCAGCGCTCGGCCGTCTTAGACCAAATCGGGCTGACAATAGCCTAGTCGTGTCGGGGCGGCAACACACGGGCGGAGTGCTCTCTTCCCTCGTTAAGCCTCTTTTGGCAATAAAACACGCGAGCCCCTTCTCCCCCTAGCGTTTCAAAACCTTAACAGATCAAACATTAGTCCGAGTACGCTTTTACGAACGCATATTAAACGATCGCCGTACGAACGCGCACTTAATGATTAATGTGTATATGTATGTACGTTGATTTGGCGCGCAATAAAACGCGTGTAAAGTGATTAAACGGACGACGAGTTGGAAAGTATTTTATGGTATTCGACTGTCGGGGATTTTGACGCAACGGAATCGAACGCAAACGCACGTGGACCCGTTTAATACACTCCCGCGTACGCGAATGCGCGCGCTTCCTCCACAATTTTCACGCTCCGCAGTTGCGTACGATATAATGTAAGCTACACGTGTTACTAAAGAAAAAAAAAAATTCGCGTACCTATTATAAATAATCCCGTACGTATAGCGTTACGTATACAACGGGAAAAACATTTATACGTGTTGCGAGCACGCGCGTTGTACCAGAAATCAAATAATTCATCTGTAAATTACAATATTCGCGTGTAGTTAAAAAAAAAAAAAAAGTATAATAATTATAATAAATAAAAAATAAATATAATCCTAGTTCCATGGTCATCGATCGCGTGCGCACGCACATCGCACCGCGCGATTCACTGCTCTGTCCCGATTTATTGTGGAAACAAATACGTTTCAAAATACGCACGTTTCAAAATCTTGTCTTCTGTAGGTACGTTATTATAATTATTTTCGCACGCCCTAAACGCGTACGAGTGCTTTTAATCCAAACGTGAACGTGACATTGTTATTTGTATCGTTATTTTCCTTTTTCTGCGTTAATTTCTTTGTTCGGAAAGTGTGTTCACCGACGTGTCGACGGTACACGAAATACGATTATGGAAATTCGGACCGCGCGGTGCAGTGGCCCGCTTTTCGGTCGGACTAATGGTATTTTTTTTTTTTTTCTTACCTCTTAAGCATTCCGCAGGTAGCCAACAATATTGTTGCGGAAATGGAAATGTCTATATAATTTTAAGTGAAAGATAAAAAACCTACTTTACGGCATTAATCATTAATTGTTATTATTAACTACAAATTGTCAACGGGTTAATGGAAAAGCAGGTATAAACATTTAGAAGAAACCATTAATCCTCGAGAAAGCCATGCCCGCGTGTACACAACATGTATATGTATGAGTATTATTGGTACACGCGCGCGGGCTACTATAATATAATAGGATACTCCTCACGAAACAAAATTAAAAAAAAATACAAACAAATAATATTACTCTTGATCGTTTCCAAATGTCAAGACGGTTATGTAGGTTGCAACTGCTATAAGTGTTTATAAACCCTGTTTCGAAACGTTCGTGACGTCTCGTATACATGGTATAAGCAAAGAATAAGTAAATCGTAATTATCCGAAAAACACATTTTTTTTTTCCATTTACGATTGACACATCGTACAAAACTTTTTTTTAAGTGTCAGCTGTGAGCGCCTATGAGTCACTAGATGATATAATAATAATTGTAAAGGAAATCAAAAACTTGTTTCTTACCAAGGGTTAACGGGACGGAATCGATTGCAATATAACGTTTCGAGTGGAGATTTACAAAAATCACAAACAGAAAAAAATTAACGAAAAAAATCGTAAGATAAAAAAATTCGGGATGAATAAATAAAACCCGTCGCGCGACTTGCCAAGTGTTTTTAACGTTTCAATATTACCGTTGACCGGCACCAGCTAACTGCTTGTATATATATATATATATATATATATATATATAATTACACATTGAGAAATCGGACAAACGGTCCTCGACGGTTTTTTTTTTTCGTTCTCCAGGTATTGTCATCATCATTATCTGCATTATTCTTATCGCACCCGTGTTCATTCGACCCGTAAAGAAATCGCACTCTTCCGAACGGCACATTTGTCATATTTCAGACGTCGTGCAAGTGCGTCTTCACGTAGCTCACGAACAGCGCAGTGTTTCCCGGCAACGTTGTGTGAATTATCATTGATGTTGGTATAATATATGGGTATAATACAGACGCTGCGCGCGAGTATTATAATATCGTATATCTGTACTCGAAGCGTGTTCACATATATATATATATATATATATATTATATAGGTGAATATACAGATAAACCGCGGCCATTAATGGGCGACGATTCGTGCATGCATAATGAAAATATATACATACATATATATAATATACATGCATATATACCGACTCGGGTGTATTTATGTACGTATATATTATAATGACCGGCGACGCGTATAAGGATTTTTCGTGGGCATCCGTTAGGTAAAGGCGTTTTCCAGGGTTATACTCTCATTCTTTCCACCTTCTCTGTCTCTCTCTCTATCGTTGTATTATATTTATATTTATGCTTATATACATGATATAATGTGGAGCACGTCCGGAGAAAATTTCGCAATCAAACATCACACAAATAAAACTGGTTTCCCGCCCGGTCCCAGCCTTCCGGGTGTCTAATACACATATACTAGCACGCTCACACACGCACACACACTCGCACACATACACACGTACACGTACGCAGAAAAGTATCTCTAAGGTAATAATAATATTTCAGAGCAGTTCTTGTTTCATCATCTGGACCAAGTCCACCACCGCCTCTGCCGCCGCCATCGTGTATATTTCATGTTCGTTTACACGCGCGCGCCCGAGTGTGTAGAGGTAATACAAGGTGTACACTTACACATACGCACACGCACACACACATACATACACACACTCGCACGCATACGCACACATTAAGTATATTATTTTGATTACGATCTTGAATGTTTCCTGGCAAAGCGACATGTACGTACGCAGACGTACACTGTTGCAGTGAAATACACCGCGAAGATTTACGTAATACAAGTTAATAGAAATATAGACACGTTCCACGTCTCGCATATCCGCGCCGTATAACGGCTGTGTATTAGGTTTTGATATTAAATTATTATTTTTATTGTTGTTGTTTTTATTTAGCTGTGTGAAAAACGAACGTTATAACGATTTAATATTGTGCGTTATTATCATTACGAGTTTTCGAAGAAAAAAAAAAGCAGCCGCAGCAACGGCAACAACGTTAGGCCCGCGAAACGGTATACCTACATGCCGTTGGAGAGAAAAGGGTTCTCTCCCCTGTTTGTACGTGGGTATTATTATTATTATTTTTTATTTCCCTTTCAATATTCCGTTACCGGACAATGCGGCGGCAAAAGATATTCCCTCGGTGGGACGAGCCTTTTACGATTCTCACGGTGTCTTTAGGTCGTTATATCCGTTCCAATATAACGACTTCGCGTACATACATAATGTGCGCACCACCGGTATAACCCCTGCGCCAACGTTGAACCCGTGCATTATGCAGCTAGCTTGTCGAAGATAAATATGCTATTAAAAAAAAAAAAAGAAAAGAAACCAGCGTACACATGCGCACTCGACGAACGTTGCAAAATCGGATTCCCGAACATCGCTGCTCTTGTAATATTTTAAACACGGTGTCCCGCACGGCCATGGGATTATATTTTCTCGTGCACCCAACCGGTGGTCGGGCCACGTGACCCGGCAGTAGCATCGTCGTAATTCATCCGGACACTCACCCTTTGACAGACAGCTTATTTTCCAACGGACCACATCACCTACCAGCTAGTTATGACCGTAGCGCGTGGAAACTTTGAACGATTCGACGCACAACAGTGTGTAAGCGCGTTCAAACGAGACGGGGACGGGGACACAAAAAAAAAAACCACGTCATATTCACGTTGCAATATTTAATCATCGATACGCGGTATTGAAACGATTATTGTTGACGAATTGTAAAATAAACGAACGAATAACGAAATACACTGCTCGTTTAAATTACCGCGCGTGTACTCAACAATTATACAATTGCTCGCGTTAACATGCGCGCAACATTCGTTCGGACTACCGAATGTTACAAACAATTGTATTTTCCCTCGATCATCAAGATGCATCCATCAAAACAGTCATGACGCGCTGTATTACGCGCATCGTTATTGTTGTTATTAGTTGTTATTATTATTATTACAATATTAATTTGACAGATTGTGCCGGAGGAAATTTTAAATTAACATGTGTATGTTTATATATTGTACTGATTGTTAAAATTAGAGACGAGTAAAAAAATCCAAAACGAAACGTAAACGTAACTACGTGTTATCGTGTAGAACAACGCGTGGAATTATGACAAATATGTTCATTCGTAAGACATGTACCGTCGCGTGCACTGAATTTTTATCCGAAAAACTCTAAATCGAAGTGAATTTTGAAGTCGCAAGCGCATAACCGTCAACGGTTCGGAAACCAATTAGGTCGATTTTTTGAGATGATTTCGCTGCGCTTGATTTATTAGTTATCGAAAGTTCACGCGTTACCGCGCATACCGGACCCGGGTCCGAGGGGCATGTTCGTTCTCGGTATTCAGTATATAACGAGTTTGGGACTACTGATCTGGGTAAACCGCACGTGATGTATTTACGGAGGACGAGCCCGTCGGTGTGAGCGTGTTCGATGCGCAGCAACGGTTTAATTTAATAATAATTATAGTTAAACCAGCGCAAAACATTTCTCGAGATCTCCCCGTGAATATGATACGTGCATTCGATCGCAGATCGCGGAACGAATCCAATTAAACATATTTTATTTTTCATTTACAGTAGTACCTACACAAGTCACACGTACAATATTTACGTGATCATCGTGATCGTATAATTATCGTGCATGGATAATATCTGGACTCGTTTTCCGTTTGAAACGGACTTATGATGAAATCCCCCAGTGTTCGATCGTCATTGTGGCTGTACACAGAGCACAAACGATTAGTTGGTATAAATTATCTTTAATTACGAGAAATTAAGATTCAAAGGTTGAGGGTCAACTGCATATGGAAGCCAGACGTTCGTAGGCATTTCAATATTTTACACTCGTTTATTGCAGTACACTCAGCACGTCGATGTACATAGCTCAATCCGTTGACGATACTTACGGTTTAACTTGTTGAGATGCGTCTATGCTATAGTATCGTTTGTTCTCTGCAGCAGCACCTCCATCACATACGCGTTTCACTGTGTGTGCGGTATGTTGTACGCGTGTATATCGTTTAAATATTTTGAAACCAATATAGTATAATATTCAGTATCAATTGTGAACCGAATGACGAGAAATACGGGAGTAACATCATTTACCCTTACCCGCGGAGACGAATATCGATTTATGCACCAATCGAATTTGATTAGGCGTTATAATTCGCGTATTGTAAAATATCACTTAAAAGTCTGAACGCTTTCATACTGAATACAATTTTTATACTATCGAAAATAATTGCTGTTTATAACGTCATCACTTATGGCACTACAATTACACATAAAATATGCATTATAATTAACCTTTTTAATTTCTGAATATTTACGTTTCTTGTAACGTAAATCCAAGGTTGTAGGTGTTTCAACATACATGCTTTGATGAATAAGTTGAACCAATTTTAATTAACAGGTATACGAGTGTAAAGCGTAGGGTGAAATACTACGGACATGATAACGTCCAACACTAAAACACACCACTAAGACGATATGTAGATATAGATTAATGTTTCCTAGTTCTGCGAAACTCAAGTACTTTTTCAAAATGACCAAACAAATTACTTTGAAAAAATTAAACTAAACTTGCGTTTTGTTCGAGTGACGTGACACTGTGTTATGCAATGCGAATATGAAGTACCAAGTGAAAAGGTATTGAAAGTGCTTCTTCTTTTTCCTTCAACGTCCTTATGTGGAACTTCTTTTACGTTAAACGAACTTACGTCGATTGACGCAATAATATGGTTCAATGTGTTTGTCCAAGAGTTTCATACGCCGCAGTCTTTTACGGTTTTCTAAGGAACGCGAAAGAAAACGGTCAGCCTTCAAAGATTAGGTTTTGATATATATATATATATATATATATATATATATATTTAAGGTTTTGTTCGATTAATTTTTCCGACGGATACTCGTAATCGGCACGTGTCGATCGGATGAGACGTTTTGAAATCGACGAGGGAAAAAAATCATAATTGTCGTACACACGCGTTCAGTAGGTACACCTTTAAAGGAAAAAAAATGCAAATCGTCGCCGCACCCCCTGCCACGTGAACTAGGTAGGTACACGTGAGCAGACAGGTATACAGTTGGTTACGTCCTACGTACTTGCGATCGGCCCGAGGCAGAAAAATGATCATCGATTATCGTGTAAGCGCCACCGCCGCCGGTCCGATTACGATCGCGGCCACAACGGTCATTTTTCTCGTCTTGATCTCCCGCTGCTTACCTTAGACAATGTCACCTGTCCCGCAACCGCCGCCGCCACCGTCTTTGCCAGCTGTGCATAGAAAAACGACGACTAATGAGTTTCCAAAAAAATTAAAACAATAACGTTACGTTCGGTAATACGTATATACACATAAATAATAAATATAACCAACGAGACGACCGTTTTGAGGGTAAAGATGAAATCGTCGTCGGGACAGCAGCTACAACGTTATAAGTCATGTACACGCGTACGGCAGGCTACTACACAACTGCTCCAGTGCATGATATAACTACCCGAAGAGAAGAACGAAATTTTGGATTTTTTTTGTGCACGTGTTCCGAAAAAAAAATAAATTATAATAATAAAATGGTTTTTAGACGTTTTAATTATATCGAAAAAATAAATATCATTCTTAAACGTCAAAATGTTTTTGACAATAACGCGTGTTATAATGTTCAAAAGACATAAGAAAAAAAAACACACAGTTGCAACTATCTACATGTGTGTTCGTTCGTGCACATAAAAGAATATATATTAAAACGTTATTTTCACCGGACTTGATGTACTAATGCAGCAGTTTAAATGATAATGAATGGTTGTACGGAAAGAGGGAGCGTGTTTTAAGTTTATTAAAAGACAGCATTACGCCAGAGCATGCATATTAGAGGACATCACTGCAATATTCGTTTTCGAACTGTTTTTTTTTTCCTGTTAATTTATTTAAATTTCACCCGGTCGATTTCATTCGATTTCCATAAGACATATTTTATCAAAACGATTTTTGAATTGACATTTTTAAGTACGAAATTAAAATATCCTAATGGTATTCGAATAACCCCCGTATAAAAGTATAATAATAATATGTGGTCTGCCGTCCGGAGTCTTTATTTCATTTACGAGCATATAATTTGCAATGGTTTAAAAACGCTAATCAAACAGGTACCTACTTCTAACACAGTCGATTTATTTCGGTGGCCGAGTGTATCTCGTACGTACTAACCGTCTCGTTTGTATACAACAACTTTTAAACATACGTCGGCATAAAGGTTACTCAACACGAAAATAGTGTTCGAGTACGCGTGCAATTACCACATGTGATTATTCTCGCAATCGAGATTCCGAACGAATGAGAATAAACTTGAATTAATTAAATTTGACGGGCGAAAAAAAATTGAAACGTTTCCATCAAAAATATTTGCTAATCCTGTGCACCGCGTCCCTTCATACTCGAAGCGATATTATTTGTTAAGCGTGTTGTATTGTACTCGTTTTTTTTTTTTTTTTCTGTACTCGAATCTTTGGCAACATTAATATTATACATAAGTACCGTACCCTTCCGGAAATTTTGGCAAAATTCAACAAGTGTTATTTTAAATACGGACAAAGACGAAGGGAAAAAACGAGATATAATGAGTACAAAAAGTAACGAAACCTGAGTATTTTATTTTTCGTCTTTATCGCACAAACATTGGAACAATGATGAACTAACCACGTATTATTCATCAGATATCAATCCGCGATCGACCTTAAAACTTTACAGAAATCAATGATGGGCAGTCGGTAATCAGTTTGTCGCCAATCGTTTTACTATCGATGTTTAGCGACGACATTGCGAACGACCAGATAGTAAAAGTCGAACCAAAATGATTAAACTCGGCTAGTCTCTAATCGGAAGTCCTATATAATATACTATCGGGAAATAGAAATCTTCGGTTAATGTTGTATTATTTAGAAAATAACTGGTCCCAATTAACTGAATACAAGCACACACACACGCGCACACACGCACACGTAAACACGCACACAGACACACGCACACACACACACACACACACACACACATGCACATTCGTGAGCGCACATTATCGGTAATTATAGTAACCGCGGTTTCCATGGTTACCGTTCGAACATGTAATACTCCGACTGAGAGTAATATTTTCCAACTAAAATATGTATACATACAAGACCTATGTAGTACATAATACGTATACAAACTTTATATATATATACATAGATACTCGTATAATATCGTTTCTGTGTAGGTCGGCGTAACGTGTATTATACATAAATGTATAAATATAATTGAAACCGGTCCCATTCCGAGTGTCCGTGATGAATTGCATCATTACGCATTTTGAGATCTTCTCGAGCGCCGTCGTCTAGGTTAGTGGTGCCACCACTCGGGGGTTGACTGCAGCACGGCGGACGTAATTAAACGAGATGATAACCCGTAATGGACCCGTGTCCCGCGTACGCAAAATATTCATTAATCGTACCGCGGTCCGATGAACGTAATATTATAATACACTTATACTCGTGTACACGTGCACATACAAGTATACATATATAAATGCGGTTCGACGTAACCTTTGTACAACACTAATTAATCGTTTACATTTGAACGTATCTGTATAGCGTGTGTACGACCGCTCGCGCGTGTATAACGTCCGAATTGAACGGAAAACGTCAGACACAAACATCTGCACAAATCTACTGTGCTGCACTGTAATACTATAAACAACGCGCACGCGTGCGTACAGGCAGCGATTCTTTATAATTTATAATATACGAATATGCATTATGACGTATAGCTGTGGTGACATCGAAGAAAACGAATGAGAGAGACGGAGAGAATTAGACGGACACTTATTGTCCGAACGCAATCCGATTTTCAACGCTTGGTAGGCACGCGCACATACGATTATGGGCCATCGAGGGATTGAACGAAAACAGGAAAAATCCTACGAGGCGGTAGCATCTGAGAGATGAAATTACAGCGAGAATTAAAGTTTACAACTGTTTTTTGCTACAAATCTTTCGCGTTTACCGCGTACACGCCTGACTAAATCCGAAATGTACATACGTCGTCATCGTATCTGAACTAATCTAACGCGCGGTAAATGTTCCGGATTAGATTATCATTCACGTATTATTTTCCTTGTAAGAACAACGATGCATCACGTCATCAGTGCCGACACCAGGAGGGACTATATTATAATCCAAGTATTGTTGCACCCTCAACCCCCAAATCGGAAAAATGTTATCAAATATTTGAAAAGAATAATTGTACATCAGAATATAATAGAACTTAGACTAGTGCGATAGAAGTTGTAACGGAATTCTGACGGAGTAAGATTATTATACGCATTGTTCTCGTACCGCTGCGAATACTCGAATATTATTATTGTGCTGCAAGTGATTTCGAGTTGTGTTTATTGCCGATTTACCTGGAATTAGAACGTAACAGAAACAATAAAGTATCGATTGGTTTTATGAAAAAAAAGAAATTATACGATTCTCGAAAAAAAATTCGTTTTCAGTATTACAGGTGTTTGTATAACGGTAAAGAAACTACTAGGGGGACGATTCCTGAGAATTTATTCTGGGGGCGGACAGTTCTACAAATCACCCCGGTACGTCAATTTATTCGAATATACTGCTGAATAACTTATAAATATGTGTGTGTATGTAAATATGTATATTTGTTTTGTGTGTTTTTTAACGCATTCTGAAATATAGGCAACCATAAAAATCATATAAGTACCGCAATTCGCCGATTAATAATGTTACATATAAGTACACGAGCGTAATATTATTACCTATGCAGTAGTATTAACAACAACTGTCGCTCGCCATATATTATTACACGTCGAATTACAAATAGGTAAATACCTCGACAGATTGGTACATTATGTTCATTGTACTTCTTAATTCCTATGCACGCGCCGAACGAGTATCGAAAACCGACCGTACGAGTACAACGTGCAAGATGTATCCGATTCAAAGACCGAGATTCGGGTATCAAACGGAATACGGTGTTCAACGAAGATATATACATATAATCACAAACGAATGATAAATCTAAGTTCAAAGAAGTAAATAAATATTATTACACACATATATATATATATATATTATGTATATGTACATAACAACTCTAGCAGACTGAATATACGAATGTTTATAAAATGTTTTAACACACATACGTATCATCCGGATAGAATCGAACAAGTTACGTTTATTTTTTTTAGGTTATCTATTTTACGTCAGATGATTTCTTTATATTAAATAGAGTAGTCACAGGAAAATAGTGTTGTGTATGTCAGTTTTCACGTACTTGATAATGTTTAACGTAAAATGTAATGCCCCACCAAATTATCTTATTTCGACATCCGAATCCCCGTGCAATATGTACTCTACCAAGTCCTTGAATCTCCTGGCATAGATTCGCAATAGTTTTCACACGTCGTCTCAGTGTACAATGCCGTTGATTTTTCGTAATACACATCCAGTAGGCGGAATACCCGCGGTGTACACACACACAAAAACACGCACACAAACGCACAAATATGTATGAGTCGCGAAAGTAGGCCTCGTCCTCGTAGTCATAATCGTCGTTTTCTTTTTCTTCTTCTTCTTCTTCTTCTACTACTCGTCTCTCGTTCGTATTATTATTATTATACGTCAACGCGACGGCGGCGCATTCCTTCGCGGGGGCCGAGCGAATTTTCAAGACGTATCTCGCGCTGCCGGCGGAAGACCGCGCCGCCGATTACCGGTTTTACCGTACGTCATAAAACGCTCGCGAAACGGCGACGGCGGTCTTCTTGACTTGCGCGAGCCGACACACAATCGCTCTCTCTCCCTCTTGCACGCGGATAAATCTAAGTTAAAAAGCGCGTGCTGCGACCGGTAGAAGAATAAAATTTCCGTCGTCGGTGCCCTAGGGCCCCGAAGCAACTGGATCGACGATAACAGTAATTATTACATCGTAGAAGTATGTGTGTGTGCACGTGTGTGAGCGTGTGTGTAAATGTCTAACCTCCAACGATCGGTGCTCGTCATCGTCTGAATAAGATACATATTCCGTACGTCATTGGTGATTTCGCTTTTCCCTCGGCGGAATGCGTGTTAGGGAGAAAATAATCATGTGTATCCCAAACATTAAAGACAATAATAAATAAATAAATAAATAAATAAGTAATACGATCAGCAACAGATAATGCGATGGGAATCGTACGCTGTAGCAACGTATTCAATACGCATATTTTTTGTGCCGCGAAAAATGTGTTTCTGATAAAATACGAAATATCGATGTATAAAAAATGAATATAAGACAAGATAAAATAATCTCGGAAACGACCGCAAGAAGGTTATAAATCTTTATTATTCACATCGTCGAATGAAGAATATCGCCAACGTACGTACGATTGAATAATAATTTTGATCACTGACTTCCAAGACCATGTGTGTATAATTTTATGGAAATGTTCAAGAAAATCATCGTCACTGTAGGCGTAATAGCAGATAATACGTCAGTATTACATGTAGCAATAACTTATACAATCAAATATTTATAAGATCGACAGTAAACATGAAAAATAATTTACTCGACACGCACGTCAAAATTGTTTTTCCAAACTTTATGGTACGCCTACAATATGAATATAAGAGAAAATCCTGCGTATGTTATTTTATGCATTTACGAATTAGTTCTAATAATAGTGTATAATGTATAAAGGATGGGTTGATGAAATATGCTCACCATACCTTTCCTATTTACTATTAATAAGTTAACAAAAGCCTATTGAATACATCGCAATGTCGTCGAAAGCAAATCTGTCTTGGCCAGCAGCCTGCAGTTGAATGTGCTCATCGGTACCGAAATCAATAGCTTTTATTTTCAAAGTTAATTGTCTTTTTTTTTCGTTACTGACTTAACTGCTTAAGCTGCATTTTAAACAATAAAAAAATTTTTGATAAGATTTTTATTACACGGAACTAGTAACAAATCGCAACTATATTACGATTAGGTTAGGATATTGGACGTAAATTAATGTTAAAATGTAGGCAATAATTCATGTAATTTTAATGCAAAGGACTTAATCGATATAAAAATATTGATCTAAAAACGGTGGACGCACTTGCGCTGTAAATAATCAGATTGAATTTTAGCAATTTAAAAATACACCGATCAAGTTGAACTGAGTTACTTAAGCTGAACAACTTGCGCTGTTTTAAAATCTTAAACTTTTAACTATCCGACCGTATAGGAAATAAACATACAACGATTCCGTTTCGATTAATGTTCGGCATGTTGAAATACAAAAAAAAAAAAAATTAAAAAAATTACACGAAATCAATCGATATACAGTGAAACCTCTATTAATGGACACCTCTCAATAGTGGACCCTTCCCAATAGTGGACACTTCTAAATTCCCCGGCAAAAATGTATGCGCATATAAATGTATGCGTAATAGGTTTTCTCAATAGTGGACAACTCTCTATAGTGGACAATTTTTAATTCCCCGTGGCTGTCCACTATATAGAGGTTTCACTGTATATATTAATCCATTATATGGTATGCATGTCCTCGCGGCAACAATACCTATGTCTAACAGATTCGCTTTTACGCATACATCTGTGCTTCGACGTTTAAATGCGGATACAGATATCGATTGCTTTTATCCCGGTAAAAAAATGTACCTACTTTATGCGCGTGGGGAAGTTTGACGTCTAAAACGCGTCCTGGATTCATAATAGTGTACGTTTGTTAATTGTACGTCTAATTATAGAAATCATACAGAACAATGGATCGTTTTCGAAATGTCGTTTCGATATTCATAAGTGGACTTGACACGGCACACCGGCGACGACGGAACGTTTCGCGATCGTGCACCAGAAGACGGCTGAGCGGAGGTGTACAAATAGCATATCCCGCGGCAAGAAGGATAGTGGTTGGAGGAGGCGGTCGGGCGAAAGAAGCCGCAGAGGTGCATAATAAAAGGGAAGTTTCGATTTGCGTGTCAAAACGACCGAAGGCTTCGGTGGAGGAAATGGAAACTAACCGAATGTTAACGAACGCACGGGGATTTTAATTAAACGTAATTACTATAATTGTCCGTCGTTGGTTATCGAGCCCCTCGTCGTGCGCATAATGAAATGTATATTACAACAATATTGTAATAAACACTCGATGATGATAATAATAACACCAAATAATAACTACTACGCATGGGTGTCTGTAGAGCGATGTGTTCGGCGACGGTCGTGTAAGTGATTGCAGTGCTCTTATAACATTCGACCGCAATCCGTATTGTGTTGCATATGCTGTGTCTGTTAACGCAACACATGCCGATCGGATAGCGGGGGTACCAGTACGCGATGCGTCGACGGAATACTTTTTAAATAAAAACCGTAGAACTATGGGTGCGCGACGACGATGTTCTCGAATATTATACGAGTATTGTATTTATTTTCTACTTCACATCGAAGTGCTGTAACGATAAACTAAAAAAGATCTATGGCGTTTCGATCTCGGAAACGTTCTTGAAATCCGTTTGATTTCTACCTATTTCAAACGCGATTCCGATTTCCGATTAAAGCATGAAGAATGGTTGTTAAAACGTCGGTTGAAATGTAATTCTCCGTTTCACGTCGTTCAAAAACTATTTTTAACCAGGAATTTTGAACATAGTTTACAAATCGTATGGGCACACCGACACGAATTAAATCAAGAACTAATTTATTGCTTCTTATAACGTTAACTGATTACGGAAAAAATTTAATTAAAGATGAATCGTAAAAATGTTAATTATAACAGTAAGGTTTAAAACTATATAGATATACTGTAATATGTAGAAAATTTTTCTTCTAAATTTAACGGCTTGTGAGCTTTGAATAATCGAGTATATTTTATAACACCGGAAAAACATTTATTATACTCGTTTTTATTGAACTATTTCGAAAAGCTCGACAGAAGAACTCGAGTAGGTTTATATAGCGACCATATCATGTCGTAAATAGTCTATTAATATGTAGAATACATACAATATTGATTATTATTACAAATCGACCGTTTATTATATTGGTACAAATTAAATTGTTTTTGCAGTGCATAAGATGCTAATTAATTTCATGTATATTATTGTTTAATGTTATGTAAATTAACCGCGTGTAAAATATCGTTGTTTTATCTTATATTCGTGGGCCGTGGCAAATAATGGGACACGACGTGGTAAATTTCATCACATACCCTCAAACAAATAAATTACCGTACGAACGTAGTTTTTTTAATTTTGGGCGTAGTTTGCTCATTTATTTTCCCAAGGGTGAAATCAGTAGGTATATTATGCATACATTATACGAGCACATTATCACATTAAAACATATATTTTTTTCTCTCTCAATCAACAACATGCATATATTCGTCTGTGTGTTCCGTTTTGATAGCGAACCGTTATACTTGTATATGTGTGTACACATAAAACATTGCCTAATTAAAAAAACAAAATAACCATGGATGCACGCTATTTTATTAATAAAATAAAAATAAAATACTCGTACTGGGGAGCCGCATCACGG
>JASXSY010000457.1:0-26260 GCA_034509805.1 Sipha maydis
CTAACACCAATTTGGAAAGATAATCATATCTCCAGGAACAGCAAATCGCGACTACTTAAGGCACTTACCTTCTCAGTGATGCTCTACGGATCCGAAACATGGACACTTAAAGTAGAAGATGTAAAACGCATAAACGCCTTTGAGATGTGGGCCTACAGGAGGATGTTGAGAATTTCTTGGATGGAGAGGAAAACCAACTCCTCAATTTTGGCCGTGCTAAATGTGGAAACAAGACTGGCAGTGGTGTGCAAACAGAGAATTCTAAGGTTTTTTGGCCACATCATAAGAAGGGATGGAGCCTGGAGAAGCAGATAATCGAAGGAAAAATAGAGGGGAAAAGAAGCCGTGGAAGAACACCCATGCGTTGGATAGACCAGATCAAAACCATCACTGGCTATCCCCTAGAAGAGGCCATTCGATCGGCAGGAAACCGTGAACTATGGAAAGAGATTATTGCCAACATCAACTGATGGGTCACCAAACTTCCGCTTTTGGAAGATGGAATTTTGAAAAAATAACAACATAAACAAACTCGTAATGAATAAACTAGGTCAATCGGACAGTTTAAAATATGACACAATCAGAGCAATGATACGATATATATTCCGTAAAACAGATATCGAAATAAACATATGCGCTTACAATAATTATACCCAAGAACAAAAATTAGACATACTAAATCAATTTCATTATTCACTAATAGAAGGGCTTCTTGGAATCAATAAAACATTAAAACGAATTAAACATAATTGTAATTGGCTAGGAATGAGGAAAGACGTAGAAGAATTTATAAAAAATTGTGAGACATGCCAGAAAAATAAAATCTCCAACAAACATACACGACAACCACTTGCTATAACAAGTACCGCCTCAAGGCCATTTGAGAAAATATTTTTAGATATAGTAGGTCCATTAACTCCTACCTTTTCTGGAAATAATTATATACTTACCATGATGTGCGATCTCACTAAATATTCCATCGGAACGCCAATACCTAATCATACTGCAAACACTGTAGCTGTTCAGGCTTTTCTGCCATTTAAAATTGCCCGCCCTTTACAACCGGTTGCCTCCACATGCGAGGTTGGTCACACTAGCTACCGCGTCGGCGTCCGTTACCGGCAGCGGCACGCGGACGCCATTCGCTCTCTTGCTCATCGTACTCTCGACCGTACACACGTTTTTCGTACCACGAGAAAAATTGTCTGTCAGCTTCGACAACCGCATGGTTTTACTTGTATGTTCCACGTCCACTCCGACAAGTATCGCTCAATCGTATGCTCTACGTCTGTTCCGACAACGAATATTGCTCCACGTCCGCTCCGTTATCTTCAACCTGATCCGGTACGAGGTCCGCATCGGCTCTGTCATCAGGACTATGTTTTGTATAAAATACATTGATATTGTTCACATTATAATAAATTGTTGTTCTATAGTTAATTTAAACCCGAATCCGGTAGACGGAGTGTGAGCGAGGTCGACGCAAACTACTCGTTAAGAGCGTTGTTCGCCAACAGTAGCAGTAGCATTTGTTACACATTTCATTACGACACACTCAATACCTAACGAAATCCTAACAGATCAAGGCACAGAATTTTTAAGTAAAACTTTCACAGAAGTATGCAAATTATTAAAATAAAAAAAATTACACACTAGCCCATTTCGACCACAATCCAACGGAACTTTAGAACGAAAGTCACCGAACGTTAGGTGAATATTTAAGACACTATGTTGACAAAAACCTAGATAACTGGAATATATTATTACCTTACGCATTTTTTGTTTATAATTCTACGGAACATTCGGTAACCAGATATCAGCCATATGAATTAGTTTTACGGGAAAAGAATTAGAAATTCCTATTAAATTAAAATCGGAACCTGAACCACGTTATAAACTATGACAATAACTTATACGAAATAAAACAACATATGCAATGTTGCGTGCCGGTATGGGAAGTACCGGACAGTGCAACGAGAGAAGAGTACTCAAGTGACAGTTGCTCAATCAATGTTAGATAATTTAAATAATATGAAATAATGAACTCTAGACTTTATTAAATATAACTTTATTAAAATAATTCTAAGTCCAATATTTAATTCACATATAAAAATTATTCTAAGTCCAAAAATAATTATAAAATAAAGTAGCGTGAAGGTGCATACATAACAAGACTAAAAACACATCTGAAAATGGGTCCTGTTCCCGGGTTCCTTATATACCCCGATCTTGTGACAATCTCTCATTCCTAATCTCGATTATGTCTATCACAGGATGTGGTTAGTAGTGCCTTTTCCCGTGTGAATCATCGGATGTGTGATTTCACATATAGAGTTTTATCCTTATCGTACATATACATATACATATACATATATATATGTCTTATTGACCACACTGTCTTATCGTAATGTTCATTATGATCCTACGCATATTTTGACTAGTCATGCCTATCCATCTGTTTGTACCCTATAGTTACATCTTCTATATATTTTGACTAATGTGCCTATCTATCTGTTGTGCCCAATGGTCACATCTTTTATATGTTCCCACGCATTTCCGATCACTCATAATTTGTATTTGTCTTTTAATATTATGTCTACACCAAGGTCTATGAGATTATATTCACATATGTCCCTATCATCGTGATACTTATGTGTATTATATTATTACATTAGTTATGTATGCCCGTAACAGCAAGAAGCACATAAAATTGCGCGAGAGAACGATTAATTAATAATAAACATAAAACAAAAGAACGTTACGATCTAAAAGAAAACTCATTAGATATAAACGTAGGCGATTTTATACTATTAAAACAAAACGCACATAGAACTAAACTAGAACCACTTTGGCTAGGACCATACGAAGTACTAGATATTATAAATGAACATAATATCATTATAAAAAAGGGACGTAAATCAGTTACAGTCCATAAAAATAACGTGAAAATATATCACAATTGACTAATTAGATAAGAAACTTATATACTGAACAAATATCACAATTAATTATTCATATTATTAACATAAAATATTACTTTTCAGATCATTATTCATTTAAGAAGGAATTTATCGATTTTTTAGTCGATTTCATAAAATCGTTCATTAGTAAATTTATTAAATTAATTCAATAATTAATTCTACATTTATAATATAACATTTATTTTATTATATTTACAAAACCACATCATGTCCCTATCCATAAAAGAACAAAAATTTTTGATATCATTATACCGATGTATGTTCAATCATACACACGACACGCAATATGTTAACGAAAACACACTGAAAATGGCGTGTTTAGACTACCATATGCGTACAGCAAATTATAGTTTAAATAAACCATTTACTACAGAAGAAATGCCCAGGTTGTATGAAATTGTAAACGAAATATTAATAACTTACGAAAATTCTAATAAACCATGCATGTCGATTGCAATGGGCATTGACATCATGATCGAAAATGACACAATAAATGTCAATAACATTTTTTAGTAAAAAAAAAAAAAAGAACCGGATGGGCCTCGCTCTGCTATACACTTGGGGGTGGAGTGCAACTCTTCATAGGATAGGTCATTATAATGGATTTGTTAAATTTGAATTCAATGATAGGTATCATTGTATACGAAAAACTGAAATACTGAACGGAGATGATATGTTTGTCTAGAATATAATACAATGTTATTTATAAATATTGTATAAGTATATTTTATTTTTAAACGAAAAATTTAGAAAAACCGAAAATTTAAATTGTCTATAAATAAGTCAAAATACTTTGAAATGTTAACCATGTATAGAAAACGTCAATATAAAGATTTAATGATAATTTCAAGTTGTTGCGGTTTTTCGTTTTTGAGTTAGGGCATTTTAAAAAAACCGATAATATTTGTCAGTCTAGAATATTATACATTATATTATATTTTACATGTAATTTTATGTCAATATTCGCTGTTCAAACGCTTATAAAAAAAAATTGTGCCTATGGATTTTAATAATTTTTGAATGACATTAAGAACTACTTCTGTGGAATCTTCTATTACATTTTCAAGTATTTTATAGGAGCCAAATTTTTTTTATCACCGATTATAAAAATAAAATGTAAAAAAATTGAATATTTTAAATGCCTATAAGTGGCTTAAAAATCAATATTATATTTTGAAAAAAATATGACATAAAGGAAATACCAATCTTAACAGCTGGTAGAAATTTCAAAAATCTGCGACTTATACTTTTTGAATTATAACAAATATTTAAAATCGTTTGAGAATAAATCGCTATATTATGCAATTTCGTAAATATTTAAATTTCAAACAGTCATAAAATTTTTTCCTCTAAGTCTGGTAGAAATTTTTTTAAAGAGTTTTGAAGAATATCTTATAGATAACCTAGTGTAAAAATTTTGAACCTTAAGTATGAACAGAAAAAATTTTATGAATTTTTATCTACAAAATAACTTGCAAATTTTCGCAATTTTTACATATTTCGTATAAATTGGAACTTTGAGCACTTATAAAAAAAATTGTGACTTACGATTTTAGATTTTATTTTATCAGTTAAGGATCAATTTATAAGAAACCTTGTATTAAATTTTCAAGATTTTCTGGCCGGCCAAAAAAATTTTATCGTTATTTTAAAAAAAAAAAAATTAAAAGAATTGAAAATTTCAATTGTCTATAAATAGATCAATAAAAGTCAAAATACTTTGAAAATTTAACGGTGTATAGAGAACGCTAATCTTAACATTTGGTGAAAATTTCAAGTATTTACATAGATTAGTTTTTGAGTTATAGCAAAATAAAAAATTTGAGTATGTCGAAAACTGGTTTTGCGTAAAAACTCCCGTTTTTCCCTCATTTTTTTTAGGGTTTTTTCGTCGCATTTAAAAAATATTGAAAATTTTTTACTTTTGACCTCCCAAAGTACCAACTAGATTCACTTTCCTTTCAGAAAAGTTGCTACATAAGCAAATCGAAGCATTTTTACTGCCAAAAAAGGTGTCGACAGACACGAAAAAAAAAAAAAAAAAAAAAAAAAAACCGGATGGGCCTCGCTCTGCTGTACAGTTAGGGGTGGAGTGCACCTCGCTTATAGGATAGGTCATTATTATAATGGATTTGTTAAATTTGAATGCAATGATAGATATCATTGTATACGAATAACGATTCTGAACGGAGTTCATATGTTAGTCTAGAATATAATACAATGTTATTTATAAATATTATATAAGTATATTTTATTTTTAAACGAAAAATTTAGAAAAACCGAAAATTTAAATTGTCTATAAATAAGTCAAAATATGTCAAAATACTTTGAAATTTTAACCATGTATAGAAAACGTCAATATAAAGATTTAATGATAATTTCAAGTTGTTGCGGTTTTTCGTTTTTGAGTTAGGGCATTTTAAAAAAACCGATATCATTTGTCAGTCTAGAACATTCTACATTATATTATATTTTACATGTAATTTTATGTCAATATTCGATGTTCAAACGCTTATAAAAAAAAATTGTGCCTATAGATTTTAATAATTTTTGAATGACATTAAGAACTACTTCTGTGGAATATTCGATTAAATTTTCAAGTATTTTGTAGAAGCCAAATTTTTTTTATCACCGATTATAAAAATAAAATGTAAAAAAATCGAATATTTTAAATGACTATAAGTGGCTTAAAAATCAATATAATATTTTGAAAAAAATATTGCATAAAAGAAATACCAATCTTAACAGCTGGTAGAAATTTCAAAAATCTGCGACTTATACTTTTTGAATTATAACAAATATTTAAAATCGTCTGAGAATAAATCGCTATTTTATGCAGTTTCGTAAATATTTAAATTTCAAACAGTCATACAATTTTTTCCTCTTAGTCCGGTAGAAATTTTTTTAAAGATTTTTGAAGAGTAGCTCATAGATAACCTAGTGTTAAAATTTTGAACCTTAAGTATGAACAAAAAAAAATTTATGAATTTTTATCTACAAAATAACATGCAAATTATCGTGATTTTTACACATTTTATACAAATTTGAGAATTAAGGGCTTATAAAAAAAAATTGAGTTAACCGATCACCGATATTTTTTAGTTACGATAAGTTTAACTTATTATAAACCTAGTATAAAATTTTCAAGAGTTTTCGCTCAATCAATTAAATTTTATAGATGTTTAAAAACAAAAATTTAACAAAAATCGAAAATATAAATTGTCTATAAATAAGTCAAAATATGTCAAAATACTTTGAAATCTTAACCATGTATAGAGAACGTCAATATAAAGATATGGTGAAAATTTCAAGTTGTTGCGATTTTTCATTTTTGAGTTAGAGCATTTTAAAAAAAACCGATATCTTTGTCAGTCTAGAATATTATACAGTATATTATACTTTACATGTAATTTTTTGTCAATATTCGCTGTTCAAACGCTTATAAAAAAAAATTGTGCCTATGGATTTTAATAATTTTTGAATGACTTTAAGAACTACTTCTGTGGAATCTTCTATTAAATTTTCAAGTATTTTGTACGAGCCAAATTTTTTTTATCACCGATTATAAAAAAAAAATGTAAAAAAATCGAATATTTTAAATGCCTATAAGTGGCTTAAAAATCAATATAATATTTTGAAAAAAATATGACATAAAGGAAATACCAATCTTAACAGCTGGTAGAAATTTCAAAAATCTGCGACTTATACTTTTTGAATTATAAAAAATATTTAAAATCGTTTGAGAATAAATCGCTATTTTATGCAATTTCGTAAATATTTAAATTTCAAACAGTCATAAAATTTTTTCCTCTAATTCCGGTAGAAATTTTTTTAAAGATTTTTGAAGAGTAGCTTATACATAACCTCGTGTTAAAATTTTGAACCTTAAGTATGAACAGAAAAAATTTTATGAATTTTTAACTACAAAAAAACTTGCAAATTATCGTGATTTTTACATATTTCGTATAAATTGTAACTTTGAGCACTTATAAAAAAAAATTGTGACTTACGATTTTAGATTTTTTTTTATCAGTTAAGGAACAACTTATAAGAAACCTTGTATTAAATTTTCAAGATTTTCTAGGCAGCCAAAAAAATTTTATCGTTATTTAAAAAAAAAATACTTAAAAATATTGAAAATTTCAATTGTCTATAAATAGCTTAATAAAAGTCAAAATACTTTGAAAATTTGATGGTGTATAGAGAACGCTAATCTAAACATTTGGTGAAAATTTCAAGTATTTACATTGATTGGTTTTTGAGTTATAGCAAAATAAAAAATTTGATTATGTCGAAAACTGGGCGTAAAAAACTCCCGTTTTTCCCAAATTTTTTTATGGTTTTTCCCGTCGCATTTAAAAAATATTGGAAATTTTTAACTTTTGACCCCCCAAAGTACCAAATAGATTCACTTTCCTTTCAGAAAAGTTGCTACATAAGGCAATCGAAGCATTTTTACTGCCCCCAAAACGTGTCGACAGACACAAAAAAAAAAAAAAAAAAAAAAAAAAAAGAACCCGGATGGGCCTCGCTCTGCTGTACAGTTTAGGGTGGAGTGCACCTCGCTTATAGGGATAGGTCATTATTATAATGGATTTGTTAAATTTGAATGCAATGATAGATATCATTGTATACGAATAACGATTCTGAACGGAGTTCATATGTTTGTCTAGGATATAATACATTGTTATTTATAAACATTGTAAAAAGTATATTTTATTTTGAAACGATAAATATATTTTTCAATTAGGATGGGTTGGCAGTTGCATACAGCGATATAGTTTGTCAGTCTAGAACATTCTACATTATATTATATTTTACATGTAATTTTATGTCAATATTCGCTGTTCAAACGCTTATAAAAAAAAATTGGGAATGGATGTTAATAATTTTTAAATGACATTAAGAACTACTTCTGTGGAATCTTCTATTAAATTTTCAAGTATTTTGTACGAGCCAATTTTTTTTTATCACCTATTATAAAAATAAAATGTAAAAAAATCGAATATTTTAAATGCCTATAAGTGGCTTAAAAATCAATATAATATTTTGAAAAAAATGTTGCATAAAAGAAATACCAATCTTAACAGCTGGTAGAAATTTCAAAAATCTGCGACTTATACTTTTTGAATTATAACAAATATTTAAAATCGTCTGAGAATAAATCGCTATTTTATGCAATTTCGTAAATATTTAAATTTCAAACAGTTATACAATTTTTTCCTCCTAGTCCGGTATAAATTTTTTTAAAGATTTTTGAAGAGTAGCTCATAGATAACCTAGTGTTAAAATTTTGAACCTAAAGTATGAACAAAAAAATTTTATGAATTTTTATCTACAAAATAACTTGCAAACTATCGTGATTTTTACACATTTTATACAAATTTGAGCATTAAGGGCTTATAAAAAAAATTGAGTTAACCGATCACCGATATTTTTTAGTTACAATAAGTTTAACTTATTATAAACCTAATATAAAATTTTCAAGAGTTTTCGCTCATCCAATTAAATTTTATAGATGTTTAAAAACAAAAATTTAACAAAAATCGAAAATTTAAATTGTCTATAAATAAGTCAAAATATGTCAAAATACTTTGAAATCTTAACCATGTATAGAGAACGTCAATATAAAGATTTGGTGAAAATTTCAAGTTGTTGCGGTTTTTCATTTTTGAGTTAGAGCATTTTAAAAAAAAAACCAATATCTTTGTCAGTCTAGAATATTATACATTATATTATATTTTACATGTAATTTTTTGTCAATATTCGCTGTTCAAACGCTTATAAAAAAAAATTGTGCCTATGGATTTTAATAATTTTTGAATGAAATTAAGAACTACTTCTGTGGAATCTTCTATTAAATTTTCAAGTATTTTGTACGAGCCAAATTATACGATTATAAAAAAAAAATGTAAAAAAATCGAATATTTAAAATGCCTATAAGTGGCTTAAAAATCAATATAATATTTTGAAAAAAATATGACATAAAGGAAATACCAATCTTAACAACTAATAGAAATTTCAAAAATCTGCGAGTTATACTTTTTGAATTATAAAAAATATTTAAAATCGTTTGATAATAAATCACTATTTTATGCAATTTCGTAAATATTTAAATTTCAAACAGTCATAAAATTTTTTCCTCTAATTCCGGTAGAAATTTTTTTAAAGATTTTTGAAGAGTAGCTTATAGATAACCTCGTGTTAAAATTTTGAACCTTAAGTATGAACAGAAAAAATTTTATGAATTTTTATATACAAAATAACTTGCAAATTATCGTGATTTTTACATATTTCGTACAAATTGGAACTTTGAGCACTTATAAAAAAAAATTGTGACTTACGATTTTAGATTTTTTTTTATCAGTTAAGGAACAACTTATAAGAAACCTTGTATTAAATTTTCAAGATTTTCTAGGCAGCCAAAAAAATTTTATCGTTATTTAAAAAAAAAATACTTAAAAAAATTGAAAATTTCAATTGTCTATAAATAGCTTAATAAAAGTCAAAATACTTTGAAAATTTAATGGTGTATAGAGAACGCTAATCTAAACATTTGGTGAAAATTTCAAGTATTTACATCGATTAGTTTTTGAGTTATAGCAAAATAAAAAATTTGATTATGTCGAAAACTGGTTTTGCGTAAAAACTCCCGTTTTTCCCAAATTTTTTTATGGTTTTTCCCGTCGCATTTAAAAAATATTGGAAATTTTTAACTTTTGACCCCCCAAAGTACCAAATAGATGCACTTTCCTTTCAGAAAAGTTGCTACATAAGGCAATCGAAGCATTTTTACTGCCCCAAAACGTGTCGACAGACACAAAAAAAAAAAAAAAAAAAAAAAAAAAAAACACACATCATTGTAAAATCAATACATTCTTCACTCCGTTCAGAATCTAAAAATGACTAGCCCAACGGTCAGATCAGAAATTCCCACTACTGTTGCGTGCCGGTATGGGAGTACCGGACAGTGCAACGAGAGAAGAGTCCTCAAGTGACAGTTGCTCAATCAATGTTAGATAATTTAAATAATATGAAATAATGAACTCTAGACTTTATTAAAATAATTCTAAGTCCAATATTTAATTCACATATAAAATTATTCTAAGTCCAAAATAATTATAAAATAAAGTAGCGTGAAGGTGCATACATAACAAGACTAAAAACACATCTGAAAATGGGTCTGTTCCCGGGTTCCTTATATACCCCGATCTTGTTTTTAAAAAATTTGAGTATGTCGAAAACTGGTTTTGCGTAAAAACTCCCGTTTTTCCCTCATTTTTTTAGGGTTTTTTCGTCGCATTTAAAAAATATTGAAAATTTTTTACTTTTGACCTCCCAAAGTACCAACTAGATTCACTTTCCTTTCAGAAAAGTTGCTACATAAGCAAATCGAAGCATTTTTACTGCCAAAAAAGGTGTCGTCAGACACAAAAATAAAAAAAAAACACATATCATTGTTCAGAATCTTAAATATATATATTAATTTTTAGTCACATACATTTGATATTTCTCCAGATTTATAACATTCGTCATTTCAATTTCTCAAGCGGACGAAGCAGACAATCAGAAATATTATATCAGTAACTCAACAATACATTATACATTTCAAAGTTCGCATTCGATATGTAGATTCGAATTATAGATTACTGGCGACATTGGTGATGGTACAGGCAGAACAATCGGACAATTCGGAATACTTTACAATAACAAAACATACGCATAAAGGAGCATCATTTTTCTATGAAAGCTATGGTCCAACAAGGTTAGTCGGGGGGCATTATAAAATGATAACATATTTATCATTAGAGTAATATAATAAAAAACATGAAACATTGGGAGAAAGAATTAACAATTTAACAAATGCTTGTAAAACAATTAAATCTAGTCTGTGTGAAAAATATCAAAACATACTCTCACATTTATATGATGAAGTAACTGACCAAAGAGACAAAATGTATTTATCTTTGGGAAAATCTAATAACAACCAGGAAGAAGAAGAAATTCTCAACCGACGCAAACGCGGTCTCATGAACTTTATGGGAACAGGAATGCACTATTTATTTGGAGTTTGTGATGACGAATGCAGCACAAAAACATCAGACGCAATAACTCGCACAGAATCCGGAACAAATGTATTACACATAACGAAACAACAAACAACAGTTCTCAAAGCAACTATCCAACAAATAGAAAAAACGGTCAAGCAATCGCAAATATTATATGCAGAGTTGAAAGAAACAGAAACAAATTTCGTTAACAACCTAAAAAATTTAGGAAATGCAACTGAAAATATAATGCAAATACTACAATCAACCGAATTACAAAATATATATACACTTTTAATTAATCTATATGCATACGAAACATCTACATTGAATCAAATGGTAATAGCCGCTAGAAGTGGTGTTATTCATTCAAGCTTAATGACAATACAAGATATTGCTAAAGCCTTAACAAGCATAAAAAACAGATTCACCGCCAGGAAATTAGAAATACCCATGGGCACAAAACCATCAGAAGTATACGAGCTACAAAAAATTACTAAAATGACAGTATTCTATGGAAATAACAGAATAGTATTTATTACAAAAATACCGTTAGTAACTGACACAGAATTAACAACTTTCAGTATCATACCATTACCCGCAAGAACAGAAGGGGATAATCTCGTGGTTATCGACTCAATGGCACCATACATAGCAATCACTAAGGATAGAAGAGAATTCACAACATTTTCAAATGAACAAATGAATGAATGCACACAAACAGATATATACCGAATATGTCTAACAGACCAACCAGTTCTAAAAAATGACTTTGTCTCACCCTGCGAAATATATCTTTTCACGGAACCACCCAAAGCCGACGATAAAGAACATAGATGTAAACATCGAACATTTAAATCCAAACGAAGTATATATCACAAATTAAAATTTGCAAACGAGTGGCTTTATACCGTTTATAATGATCGATTAACGATTACTTGTAGTAATTTTTCAAATCCACAAATAATAAGTATAAGGGGAGAAGGAAAAATTCAGATAAAAGATATGTCATGCCAAATTCATTCGGACAACGCTATATTAACACCAGAAGAGGAACTGTCCACTAAAACATACGAAAACTTCATACCAAAAACTGATATGTCCGTATTATTTACGAATTTCCCAAATAACACTAATACACTGCTAAAAAATATAGGACATATGGGTATCCATAATAACATTAAACTAACCGACTTACATAAAGTAACGAAATCCCTGGACGAAATAGAAGCAATGGTAGACGCTGAATTAGACAGGGAAAACAATCATGTGAGAATAAAACATAATAATTATGCCATGTATATAATGATAGGTATAATAGCAGTAGCACTAGTCATTATCTTCATATTATTATGTATGAGAAAATCGAATAGGAAATATTCAAATGGCATATTTAATCCACCATACTACGCGTCACCTATCCCCATGCCGACTTTATTGCCAACTAACGTAATGACACAACCTGTAGCACCACTATCGCCACGGTAATCCACTTGTACATCATAATGATTTATTATACATTTATTAATTACATAACTATTTAATCTAGCATAAATTTAAACTAATACATTTATTTTTAGTTCTAAAATAAAGTTCGTAGTCATGGACCTAGAATTTTCCCCGTTACCAAGAGGAGATTGGGTTCTAGTAACAGGAGCAATGGCCAACACCCTTAACAAATACCAACCAGTAAGATTGATAGGAAACCCCATCATCTTACCCAGAACAGGGAAGCCTAGCAGGTACCAGAAAGAACACCACCACGGTCGAGTACACGATTTCGCGTACAAAGTATTTACGATAAAAAAGGAACGACCAGAGTTGACAACACGTATACATGCCCAGATCAGTGAATCGGTCAGCTTCTCTGTCGACCACGACACGTCAACTCTAACACGTTCTCGTATATATAAGTACTTACACGCAGATGGTAAAGCTCCATGTGTAGTGTTCTGGAATGGTAACACAGTTAAGGATTTAATAGAAAAATTAGGAATAAAACATGTAAAAAAATATCTGGACATTACAACCATACATCACCTATATGATAATAACTATGACCTTGTACTACAAGACATGAGTTTTAATAAACAATTGATAGCCAAAATACCCATTGGGCATTACATAAAAAAAAAATGGGGGGGGGACTTTGAATTTATTAGAGTGTCACACACTGATATGCGCCCAAATACATGAGGGGGACGTAGATTGTCACGATCCAGTTACCGATATAATATTAACCCGGTGTATTTTTAACTACATAATAAAAACGGTCAAACCCAGTACAATTTATTCTTATTGTAGTGGGAAACCGATTAAAGTGAGGGGTAGAAAAAAAATAATAAATAAAAACAAAATGAAAAATAATAATAACTAATTAGCAGTATAGTTGTGGTTCATCGTATAAGTTGTAATTAATAAAGATTTATAATGTATAATTATTATATAACAAATGTTAATTAACCAAATATTGTAAAATGTTTCCAACCCATTGTAAACCAATCGTAAGGGTGGAAACTTAAAATAATATCACGAACACTTGTAAAACTTAGTAAAATACTATATCTGTAAATTGTATCCGGAAAATCGAATTGTAAGAAACAACATAACACTTTTGTTGTTTCACCCCAAAATTGTTTCTTTAGCGGCGAGGTGTAATATGCATATATTACTAACAAATAATAATATGCATATTCCCGAGTCGTACGATGATTAAAATGCACATTTATATTTAATACATCTAAATTATGTAAATAACTATCGCACACATAAGTGTAATGTAAAACTAAGCCACGCGCAGGTCATAAACAATGCAATACACATCCTATGACCATGAACAACTGCAAACAACGTCATCATTACGTCGAATTTGACGATCAAAGGCCAAGGGAAACTAGGTGGCGAAAACAACACCAAACAGAGTATATAAAGGCTCCGTTGCACCACCAACGGCAGACGTGTCCAGCTATCAGTACAAGTCCTTCAGAGTTTCGTCTTTGATATTGTTATCGCGAATATTTTATAATTAATAACTGTATGTTCTGTAAAAGCCATTTACTTAATTTTATTAAAGAGTTTTACAAAGTGTAAAATGATTTAAAGTCACTATATTCCATCCCGAAAACATCATTTCGATAGGTATATGTTTTCATTGGGTACCACGTAACATCATGTAACATTTATACATTTACTCATTATTCATGTAACCCCCTGTTAATGGTTATCTTGGGACCTTCATCATACATGTCCGTAACAGGAGAAATAATGGTAAACGAAAATAACAAAATTAAAATAAGCGGAATAAATGATAAATTAACAGAAACTATTGAAACAATTAATATAATAATTGAAATAAATAATAAAAAAATAAATGTAGAATTTAATCTTGTCAAAAACGATTTTCCAATTTTAAAAGACGGTATATTAGGACAACCCTTCATAACTAAAAATAAAGCTGTAATCGATATAAGTAATAATTTAATTGTAATTAATAACGAAAATAAAAATAAAATATTAAATGACGAAAAAGAATATTTTTCATTAAATCCGAGAACTGAGACTATTGTAGAATTACCGATAGTCGAACCTAAGGTCGAAGATCAAAACATAATTATACATAAACAAGAAATAATTAAAGACGTATTTTGTGGCAATGTGATAGGAAAAGTAAAAAAACAGTAAAATAATAGTTAGCATATTAAATTTATCGGAATGCACGCAAAAGATAAGATTAAATGATTTAAATAAAATATTATATGACGAATCTTCAGATTAAAATTTGTTCACAATAGATACGATAAATAAAAATGATCCGTCAACGCGAATAGAACGAATAAAAAATTTAGTTAGGAGCGAACATATGAATAACGAAGAAAAACAATCTATATTTGAATTATGTGAACAATATTCTGACGTATTTCATTTAGAGGAGGATAAATTAACTTTTACCAACGCCGCTAAACATGAAATAAAATTAAAAGAAAACCAACCGCCTATATATAAACGACCGTATAGATTACCTCATTCGCAACAAGAGGAAATAGCTTCACAAATTCGTAAAATGTAAAATGATGATATTATTGAACAATCTACGAGTCCTTGGAATGCACCAATATTATTAGTAGCTTAAAAACCAGATGCTAGTGGGAAACAGAAATTTAGAATTGTTGTAGATTTTAGAGCATTAAATAAAGTAACATTAAATTAATTTCATCCACTTCCGAACATAACCGAAATATTAGATCAACTAGGGCAATGTCAATTATTTAGTGTTGTCGATTAGGCATCAGGATTTTATCAAATACCATTAGAAAAATCATCACGTGAATTAACGGCCTTCTCTACTAATCAAGGTCATTGGCATTTTAAACGTATGGCAATGGGTATGAGAAGTTCACCCGCGACTTTTCAAAGAATAATGAACAACGTATTAGCAGGTATAATAGGAATAAAATGTTTAGTACATTTAGATGATATAATTGTATAAATTTACGCGATCATAATAATAAATTAAAAGAAGTATTCGAAAGATTAAAAGAACATAACTTAAAAGTACAACAGGATAAATGCGAATTTTTAACACGCAAATGTGTATATTTAGGACATGTAATATCTGAACATGGAATAAAACCAGACGAAAAGAAAGTAAAAGCTGTTCTAAATTTTCCAAAACCAACGAATGTAAAACAGATAAAATCATTTTTAGAATTATCAGGATATTATAGAAAATTTATTGAATCATATAGTGCTAAGGTAAAACCAATTACAAATCTTTTGAAAAAAGATGTTAAATTCGAATGGACAGAAGAATGTCAAAAATCTTTTGATTCATTAAAACAAAAATTATGTTCTGAACCAATTTTAACAACTGATGCAAGTAATAAAGCATTAGGGGCAATATTATCGCAAGGGGAAATAGGAAAAGATTTACCTATAGCTTATGCTTCACGAACTTTGAATAAAAGTGAAAACAATTATAGTACAACAGAGTTAGAATGCTTAGCCATTATTTTCGGTGTAAAACAATTTAGACCATATTTATACGGTAGAAAATTCATAATATTAAGTGATCATAGACTACTGACGTGGTTATTTAATTTGAAAAATCCTTTATCAAAATTAGCCCGATGGCGCATACAATTAGAGGAATATGATTATGAGATTAGATATAAACCGGGAGTACAAAATTCAAATGTAAACGCTTTGAGTAGAATGTATAATATAACAGAGATAAGAATTGATAATTATTCTAATTTTCTTGAAAAAATGGAAACACAATTAATTTCGAATAAAAATGTAAAAGATACGGTAGGAAATTTATTAGACGTACCCATTGAATATCATTTAGTATCGGAATCCGCTAAACAATATAATTTCACGGAAGGAATAAATAAAATATTAAACATAGATTTGGAAATAATCAAATGCTACCACCGAGTAAAGTAATAGGTGTGTAACGTGCCTCGAGTGGGTTGAGGACGCTACGATAATGTTATGATTGAATACGAGTAGTACTTCTAAGTGTTTTAATATAAGTTCAATAATTTAAACTTGAAAGAATAGAGTATGATAATTTTATTTTACACTTAGAAAAATCAGCAAAGTAATAACAAAGTAAATATGACTGTCGTAAGCGGAGTGTTTGTACTTGATGACTGGATACGTCTGCCGTTGGTGGTGCAACGGTGCCTTTATATACTCTGTTTGGTGTTGTTTTCGCCACTTGGTTTCCCTTGGCCTTTGATCGTCAAATTCGACGAAATGTTTTTTCTTTTGCAGTTGTTCATGGTCACAGGATGTGTATTGCACCGTTTATGACCTGCGCGTGGCTTACATCACAATTATGAAAGCGATAGCTATTTACATAATTTATAAATGTACATTTTTATCATCGTAGGACTCGGGAATATGCATATCATTATTTGTTAGTAATTACATCACAACCATATTACATATAATGGTGCATGTTACACCTCACCGCCGAAGAAAAAATTTCAGGGTGAAACAATAAAATTTTTAAATATACCGTATACAAAAAATAATTGCTTATTCACTAATATGTTAATACAATATTTGTTAAAGAAAAATAATAATAATAATTGAACAATTAGATATACATTTTTTTTTTTTTTTTTTCTATATTATTATGTATACAATATTATGTTTCTTAAAACTAAATCCCACTACCAAGTATATAATATTATTGTAAAATAAGTGATTGCATTATTATACATATATATATTTATATATATTTTATTTTATGAATACCCAATTCCTAATTAGTAATTATGATTCTTTTTATTTTATTTTATTTTTTCTTTCCCTGCTTGAACTATCACTACAATATATGAAAAGTTTTGAAGGTTTTATTTTATTTAATAAGAAATTAAATATACATCTAGTGTATATTACATCAGTTATTGGGTCGTGCGCATGAGTGATATCCTCATGAGTTGTTCTACAGACTATGGAGTGACACTCATGTAAATTTAGAGTTCCTCCCCTTGGTTTAAAAAATTCTCCAATGTTTATTGAAAATATTACTCGATTATTTTTACACATGTCCTTGATTACAAGCTCATATGTATTATCCCATCGCTTTTCTATAGTCGTTATGTCTAAAAATCTCTTTATATTTTTTAATTCTAATTTATCTATCATAATTTTATCTGTGGTACCATTCCAAAATACGACAACCGGTGTCTTACCGTCACGGTGTAGGTATTTGTTAATGCGTGGAGTCGTCAGAGTCGGAACCTTACACTGCTGAATATGATTTTCAGCTTCTGTTATGTTTCTCTTTACAAGTGTCAACGTCTCTGGCTTCTTTATCGCGAATACCCGTTCCGCGAATCCGACAACGAAGTCGTGGTGGTTTTGGATATGGTATCTCTTTGTATTTTTACTTTTCCTTATGAAAATTGGTCTTCCTACGAGTCGTATTGGTTGAAATTTATTAAGGCTGTTTACCATTGCCCCATTTATTAATAACCAATCCCCTTTTAGTAATGGAGAAAACTCAAAGTCGAATATGACGAATTTGATGTTTGATCTAGAAATAGTAATATATGAATTAATGTTTTATAAAGATACTGGTATTTATATTAATAAGATTGTAAAATTTTTTTTTTTTTTTTTTATTTAATAGAATCAATAATTAACGTGGCGATGGTGGTCCTACTCGTTTATAATCTCTTAGTTCGTAATTGTTTGTATAGATTTTTGTTTTATGTGAACGCAGTTTGCATTTTATTATGCAGTATATGACAAAAATAAGTATAGTCGCGAGTATTGTTAAAATAACAGTAGCGTATTATAAATACGAATGATACTCTAGTTTTTTTGTGTTATTTTGTCTATTCTCTTCTTCTTCTATCACTTTTTGTACTTCATTAAGTGATCGCAGTGAGTCGTGTATTTCTGTGAATTTCATGTTTTGGCTTATGTTTACAAGTTTTAAATTTAAATTTATTGTATTATTTGGCATTTTATCGAATTTGTCTCCCATATCCGTTTGTGGTATGTAATCTACATATGTTTTTCATGTTAATTTTTCATCTGGCGTCAAAATTTCGTTATTTGTGTGTACTTGGCATTGTATGTTTTCTATTGAGATTATTCTCTCTTCTTTTATTTGTATTATTTCTGGTTCTTGTTTTCCAATACATGTTATTATTAATCTGTCTCTTGTTACACTGTATATCCATTTGTTTTCGTATCTGAGTTTATGATATTGATTTCTAAATATATTTCCTATTCTTGTTTTGCATTATGTTGTATCGATTTGAAATTTCTCTATATTATTAAATAATGTAATATCGCATGGCACTGATGCTCCATTAAGAATCATTGGCTGTACTGTTGGACATATTTTGTATTTTTTTGTAATTTTGCATTTTTCCATTTGTTCAGTTGTCATTGGCACATACTCGTATTGCGTTCTGTCTTGTGTGTTTGAAATAAATGGTGTTTCTATTTCTAATATCTTCATAATGTGGTTATCGCCTTTATTATTTTCTCTACGTGGTATTGGTATTACGTTATACATATTTAAATCTTCCATTGTGACTAGTGGTAATTTTGTGATGAAAATTATATTATTATTTGCGTAATATATTGATATTTTTATTATTTTCAAAAGATCATATATTTCGACTGTTTTGGCTCCCATTGGTATTTCTAGTTTTTTGTTGTTTATTTTTTTTGTTATACTTGATACTGTCTCTGCAATTTCATTTATTGTTAGTAGGCTCGAATGTATTAATCCGACTCTTGCTGATGCAACGATTTGGCTGAGTGTTTGTGTTTCGTACGCGAATTGATTAGTAAGTAATGTATACATATTTTAAAGTGTATTTGAAGTCATCATATCTTTTATGTCTTCTAATTCTTTTCCTAATTTTTTGAAATCTATTATATAAGTATTTTGTAAATCTTGCATTTCATTAAGTAGTGATCGAGTTTGTTTTAAGTAATGTTCTTGCGACTGTTTTCATTGCTTTTTAACTACAGTAGTTTTTTGGTCCATTATATGTAGCACGTTTTTCCCGTTCTTTTCTGCTCTTTCGATTGCTTCATTTGTTTTTGTTACGCAGTCGTTATCACATAATCCATATATATAGTGCATTCCCGTACCTATTACGTTTACTAAACCTCTTTTCTTTCTTTCTGATATGTTCTCTTCATAGTTTTGTGTTACGTTATTTTTCCCTAATGATATGTATAGTTTGTCTCTTTGTTCCGCAACTACATCGTATAAGTGTGATAATACGTGTTGGTATTTTGCACATAAAAATGATTTTGTAATGTTGTCTTAAGTTCACGATTCTTCCCCCCAAGGTTTCGTATTTGTTGTCATATTCTTTTAAAGAGAAGTAAGTTATTATTTTATAGTGTCCTCCTATTAATTTAGTTGGTCCATAATTTTCATAATATATTGAAGGTGATTGTTTGTCGTATTGTTTGACCCCAACAATTAGTTCTTCGTCTGCGTGCACCATTACCATCGCCAATATTGTCATAAATCTATAAATAGTTTTTAATTATGAATCCTTTTATTTTATTTAATATGATGTAATATGTTTGATTAGTTAAGTTTTTATAACTATCATTATCGATAGTTAACTGAAGAACATGCATGTCTCTGGGTATTCTTCGTGCTCTGCTAAAATAACTACTCCTACTGGTAAATATTCCTCTCTAAGATCAGTAAGTTCTTTTATATTTTTGCTTAAATGAGTTTTAATTTCCCGTAATTCATTTTTGGTGTATTTATCTTCCATATTTTCATTTGTATTAACTAAATATGCTTCTAATGTAAAATGTTTTGATTTTGTTAATTTTAGTTCTTCTTGAATTGTTATTAATAATCTGTTAAAAAATTGTTTTGATTTATGCATTTCTTCGTCTTAAAATAAAATTTTATTTGTTTAATTAATTATTTTATTAAAAATTCTTTTCTTTTTTTTTTTGAGTTTTTCGTTATCTGTAAGAGGAAAATAAATTATTAATAATTTTAATCTACGTGATAAACCTTAACATTATTTTTATGGACAGCAACTTGCCTTCGGCCTCTTTGAATTAAAATATTTTCGTTACTTATTATTTTTAGTACTTCGAATGGTCCTAACCATAATGGATGTAATTTAGTTTTTGACGTATCATCTCTTAATAATATTAAATCTTTTTCGTTTATGTCAATAGCGTTTTCTTTTAAGTCGTACGTCTCTTTATTTTTTATTTTATTTTTTATTAATCTTTCCCTCGCGATCTGGTAAGATTCTTGTAAGTTTTGTTTTAAGTTATAAAAATAATCATCATAATTGTATCTTGGTTCTGGCATTGATTTTAATTTTACTGGGATGGTTAATGTTCTCCCATATAATAATTCATATGGTTGGTAATTAGTTGATGAATGTGCTGTCGAGTTATATACGAAAAATGCATAAGGTAATAAGTGATCCCAATTATTTAATTTTTTATCTACATAATGTCTAAGGTATTCAGCTAAAGTTCTATGACTTCTTTCTAGACTTCCGTTGGTTTGTGGATGAAAAGGACTTATATTTATTTTATTAATTTTTAATAGCTTACATACTTCTGTAAAAGTTTTACTTAAGAAATCTTGTGATTTATCTGTTAATATTATTTCTGGAATCCCATGCATACACACGAAGTGTACAACGAATGCCTCAGCGACTGTATTAGCTGTATGATTTGGGATTGGTACCCCCAATGAAAATTTAGTTAAATCATCCTGCATAGTTAATATATAATTATTTCCGGATAGTGTGGTTATTAATGGCCCTACGATGTCTAAAAATATTTTTTCAAAAGGATGCTTTGATGTAGATGTTATTGCCATCGGCATTTTAATTTTTCTGTTAGTTATTTTATTCTTTTGACATGAATCGCAATTTTTTATAAATTTTTTAACATCTTGTTTCATATTTGGCCAAGTAAATTGTTGTTTTATTTTCTTTATTGTTTTATTAACGCCTAGATGTCCCGCTAATTTAGAATTATGAAAATGATCTAGAATGACTAATTTATCCTCATCATTATATTCTATTCCACTACATATTATTATTTCTATGTTCGTGTTACGAAAAATATATCGTATCATTGCTCTAATTGTGTCCCATTTTAAATTATCGAGTTGACCAAGTTTGTTCATTGCTAATTTGTCGATATTATTTTCTAAGCAAAAATCTCTTAAATTCATTAAAGCTACGTACATGTTTTCATAAGTTGCTAATTGTCTGTCTTTATTTTTATTAATAATGAATATTATAAATCGATTATCATTTTTATAATGCTGTATGTCCCCTATTATTTTACTTTCTGGTAACATTAAATTATTTCCGAATTTTTGTTTTAATTCGTAATTAATTCCTGATTTAAAATTGTATTGCTTCGCAATTTCCGAAACTATGTTATATTCTACAGGTGTTTCAATTAATTTACCTATTGTTTCTTTTATATTTTTGTTTGAAATTAATTTTGTTTCTAAATCTCTCCTAAATTGTTCGTAATTATTTTGTTTAATTTCGACAATAGTGTACATTCTAGACAACGTGTCGACGTTACCATTTAATACTCCCGGTTTATAAACTATATCGTATTCGTATTGTTCTAAAAATATTCTCCATCGCGCTAATTTTGATAATGGGTCTTTTAGATTAAATAACCATTATAAAGGACGGTGGTCTGTTATGATAGTGAATTTACGTCCGTATAAATATGGTCGAAATTGTTTTACGCCAAATATTATAGCTAGACATTCTAATTCTGTTGTCGAATAGTTATTTTCGGATTTATTTAAAGTTAACTCGCGTAAGCTATTGGTAAATCTTTGTCACCGTGTAATTGTGATAAAATCGCGCCTAGTGCTTTTCCCGAAGCATCGGTTGTTAGAATAAATGGTTTGTCAAAATCTGGATATTGTAATATTGGTTTTGTACATAATGCATTTCTTAAAGTATCAAATGACTTTTGACATTCTTCGTTCCATTCAAATTTAACATCTTTACGTAATAAGTTAGTTAGTGGTTTCGCGATTAAACTGTATGATTTTATAAATTTCCTATAATATCCCGATAGTCCTAAAAATGATTTTATATTTTTAACGTTTTTCGGTGTAGGATATTCGAGTACGGATTTTATTTTATTCATGTCTGGTTTTATTCCGTTTTCGGTTATTATATGTCCTAAATATAAACATTCTCGTCTTAGTAAGTTACATTTATTTGGTTCAATTTTTAAATTATTTTGTCTTAATCTTTCAAATACATTTATTAATTTTTCATTATGGTCTTCTAAGTTTTTCCCAAAAACTATTATATCATCCAAATATACTAAACATTTCAGTCCGATTAATCCCGATAAAACTTTTGACATTAATTTTGCAAATAATGAAGGACTTTGTTTCATTCCCATTGTTAGTCTTTTAAATTCCCAGTGACCTTCTAGAGTACTAAAAGCTGTATATTCCCTAGATTGCTTCGACAAAGGAATTTGATAGAATCCCTGTGTTAAATCAATGACAGAGAATAAGGTACAACTGCCTAATTTATCTAGAATTTCCGTAATGGAGGGTAAAGGGTGAAATTCATTTAAGGTTACTTCGTTCAATTTTCGAAAATCTACGACTATTCTGTATTTTTGGATTCCCGAGTTGTCAAGTTTTTTCTTTACCAAAAGTAAAGGTGCGTTCCATGGACTTAGTGAAGGTTGGATAATATCGTCATTTTCCATTTTAGTTATTTATTTTTTTATTTCTTCTTGTTGACTAAATATATATCAAATATATATCTATGCGGTTATTATTATTATTTTCATAATTAATATATTGTGTGTCAAAATCGGTTTCATTATTATATTTTATTTTATTTATGTGTTCGTTATTTATTTCTTTATCGTGTTCGGCTATGTTCATTACGCTAATTATTATGTTTCCATTTCTTACGGAGCTGATAGTTTCTCCACAGTATACGACCTTTATTAATTCCTGTTTCTCGATTAAAACATTATTATTTTCCGCGAATTTATTTGCAATTGGTATAGAAATTATTGTTTCTGATCTTGCATTTAATATATAACAATTTTTTATTACTGAATTTGTATTAGGTTGATCGATTATTAATGTGTTATTTGCAATATCTATCACTGCTTTATTATCGCGTAAAAATGAGTGACCTATTATTCCGTGTTTTATTAAAGGTACTTTTGAGTTTACGACATGGAAACTGATTATAAATTCATTATTTTTAAAGCTACCTGGATTATACAGTTTTATAATATTTGTAAAAAAAATAAATTTTCAGCAATTCATTTAATTGGTAGATATTTTCTACAACAGTTAAATTATTTTTTAGTTAACTAGATGTCGTTTGTAAATAATATAACTTTTTAAATATATTTATACATTTTTACTTTTTTATAAATATTTATTCCTTTAGAATAAGTTCATCAGTCAGTATGCTGTTAATAGTCAACAAATAATTACTTATGTTTTTTAAATCACATTTTATACTTTTTATAAGTCATGTTTTCTTCTAATACCAGTGTTAGTGTCGATTTTAAAAATTTATATGTAAAAAAAATTATATTATTAAAATATAATTTAGAGAACAAAACTGAGACTATTAGGAAGTCTACAAGGATTTCAAAACCACCAATACGTTTTCACGATGAATTTGGTTATTAATATTTTTTAATTATATTCTACAATATTTTATTAAAAAATAATGAGTTTAACAGTGGTATGTAAATCAGTTTTTAGTATTCAGCCTTACAATAATAAAAAAAAAATTTCAATTGGATTTTTAGTTGATTATAAAATTACAATTGTTATTCTACTTGAGTGTGAACTAACAAAACAGACTTTGAAATTAGATGAAAAAAAATGGAATCACATAATAGCTGAATCTAATTTTAATATGATTCTTAATAAACTTTATACTCATTCTAAACGAACTGTACTAACCGATGATATTTTTTATTCAGTTAATGCAAATAATTAAACTATTACATTAAGAGTCGATAACAACCGTATAACATTATCTCGCTACAATTTATCACGATTAAAACAATTACAACATTGTGTTAATGCATGTATTCTTACAAAACAAAAACAGTTGAATTTGTATCAAATATGTTTCGATTTAGTTTTATCATTAATCAAACAAGATATTACAGATTTACCAGTATCATGTCAAAAGAAAGAATTAGTAAATGCATATGTTTAAAACTATGAATTCAATTTAAGTAATGTACGCTGTGTTACTTTTGTGTCCGAGTCAGAAGTGAATCTTCCTGTTATTATTTCAATCAAATTAGTAAATTCATTTGTAATATTCACATCTCTAGAATTGTCATTTGATGTATATACTTTAATTGAACAGTTTGAATGTTTCCACCTAATAATATAAAATTATTATTATAACTGATATTGTTTAATAAAAAAAACTCATCATAGGAGTTGAAAATAGGAATGATCACAAATTATTTACAAGTATATAGTTATAATCTACACATTGAATTAGATAAATTTGTTTATAAATAATTTAACTTTATATTTATTACCTGTCATTAACCGATATATATTTTATGTCTTTCATTTTATAATGTTGCAATACCCAATAGTCCCTTCCATTATTTACCGGACATTTAAACGTGAAATTATATCCATCTTGTTTTACAGTCATTGACTTTGTTGCGTGCCGGTATGGGAGTACCGGACAGTGCAACGAGAGAAGAGTCCTCAAGTGACAGTTGCTCAATCAATGTTAGATAATTTAAATAATATGAAATAATGAACTCTAGACTTTATTAAATATAACTTTATTAAAATAATTCTAAGTCCAATATTTAATTCACATATAAAATTATTCTAAGTCCAAAATAATTATAAAATAAAGTAGCGTGAAGGTGCATACATAACAAGACTAAAAACACATCTGAAAATGGGTCTGTTCCCGGGTTCCTTATATACCCCGATCTTGTGAGAATCTCTCATTCCTAATCTCGATTATGTCTATCACAGGATGTGGTTAGTAGTGCCTTTTCCCGTGTGAATCATCGGATGTGTGATTTCACATATAGAGTTTTATCCCTATCGTACATATACATATACACATATATATATATATTATATATGTCTTATTGACCACACTGTCTTATCGTAATGTTCATTACGATCCCACGCACATTTTGACTAGTCACGCCTATCCATCTTCTATATATTTTGACTAATGTGCCTATCTATCTGTTGTGCCCAATGGTCACATCTTTTACATGTTCCCACGCATTTCCGATCACTCATAATTTGTATTTGTCTATCTATCTGTTGTACCCTATGGTTACATCTTTTATATGTTCCCACGCATTTCCGATTACTCATAATTTGTATTTGTCTTTTAATGTTATGTCTAACCAAGGTCTATGAGATTATATTCACATATGTCCCTAACATCGTGATATTTATGTATATTATATTATTACATTAGTTATGTATGCCCGTAACAACTTCATATTTTCATTGAATTTTTCAATTTTATCCATATAAGATTTCATCTTATCAAGAAAAATGGATTAGAAAAACATATTTTATTAAAGTTTTTTAAAACGTACCTTCACTGGTTCAATTTTTTTCGTTGGTGATAATGATTTCGATGGTTGTGCTTTTCTTTTTTTTATGTCCTTCGATTTACTTTTTAAAGTTTTACTTTT
>JASXSY010000458.1:0-69836 GCA_034509805.1 Sipha maydis
GACAATCTATTTAAAATTATATTTTTACTTAACTTGTTTTAAATATTATTCTTTATCTTTTTATTGAAATTAAGATTAAAGACTTTTTAGTTAATGTAGTTTTTACAAAAATAAATATGAACAAAATCTATAAAATATGTAATAATAATATTATATTCGAAGGTAAATAATTAAAAATAAAAAAAAACAAAAAAATACGGGTGGGGAGAATGTCCGCATCCAAAAATGTATTGGGGGTAAATGTCCTACTACGCCGAAAACAGCCGGGGGAAAATGTCCGCAATTCGTTTATACACACCCGCATTTCTTGTTTAATTGATAAAAGTCGTTCGCATTTCTTATTTTTTATATTTGTTAGTTCGGAGAACTCAAGTTTATAGAGGTATGTTGTACAAAATTGTAATAACATATTTATAGCAATTTCTGTAATTATCAGATACTTTGTTTTAATAAAACTCCTAAACTGGAATTCAATTATTTGATTATACTAAGTTTATGCTTCTTGGTCCTGAACTACTTATATTTAAAAATTAGATAATATTTATCCAAAGTGTGCCGTGACTTATAATAACTATTAATAATGTGCAGAGATAGAAAAAAAGTTTGGGAACTACTGCCTTAGATAATCTAAATAAAATGTTTCTGTTTTTGATGAAGGGCCCAGAATTACTAAATAAATATAATGTATAACAAATCATTACTTATATACGTTCTTTTGTGCCAGTCATTAATTGAAATCAGAGCAATTTAGATAGCACAAAATTTGTGTAAATACAAATTTGTATCAATGAAAAAAAAAAAAGTCTATTGTACTTAATCCGACTTTCATTTATTGAATTAACAGTATTGTCACAAAACATAATATTTTTTTTGTGTACTATGCTTATTTAAAATATTGTATAGTATTTTTGTTTAAATTTAATTGGTAATTTTTATTTTATCTTAAACGATACATTTATAATAATTATATAATGTGTTAGTAAGATGCAAGTATCTATAAATTTCTAATTATATCTAGAAATCTGATTTATGTAAAAAATTGAATAAATTTAAAATATTTAAAATAAAACAAAGAATTAATAACAAGAAATGTATTAAGGGGGAAAATACTAATTGGAAAACACCAACAATTGACTAGTTACATCATTTATTTAAAACCTGTTTTTATGTATATAAATTGTTGTTAATAATCAATATAATATATAGATAATAATTGAAGAAAAAGTATACATTACTTTAAATAATTGTATAATTTTAATATTTTTAGTTAGATTGAAAATAAAATGAAATTTAAAATGACTAGAAATAAAACTCAATAAACATATAACCAGTAACATATAATAAATATGTAAGGTAATAACCAAATTATTTAAAATATAGAAAATATATTATAAGGAACACAAAAAAGAAACCACATTATTAATAGCTTGGTTTATAAATGGTTAAAAGTTTTTTTAACAATATTTTTAATTTATTAAGGAAATTTAATAATGATGTTTTAAGTTTTTAAACAATCTATAATACTACAATAAAAAGGGAAGGCATTGATATTTTATACAATTAGAAAGCTATTATAAATCATAAAATTACTATCAATTTAAAAAAGAATAAAATATATTTTCATTATTTAATAGATACTTATACTTAAATATTAACAATTAAATTTAATGAAAACAAAAATAAAAATTTTAATAAATGATTTTGAGAAGTACAATTTAAACTTCTGTGTAAATGGCATATTATATAATACTTTTTATTTATAACTAAATATCTACATACCTTTAATATAAATAAATTATATATATATATATATATATATATATATATATATATATATATATATATTGTATTTAATTTAATTAAAAAAATAAAAACATAATAATATTAACTATAACATAAAAATAGTAAAATAAATTAGTAATAATCAATAACTACAGTGCACATTTTAAGTAATAATTAGAGTTAAATAATTAGAATATAAACAATAAACTTAAAGTTTTAATCATCATCATCATCATCATCAGATGGAACAAACAATTCATTTTCCTCAAGGAAATTAGCCATATATTTACTTATAGTTGCTCCAATTAATAACCCCGGAACAACAGTACAAATAATACCAATAAGGCCAAATGGAATTTTTCGTGGTTCGGGCAATAAAGCACCAGTAGATGAAGTGGTTGCCTTACGTATACATGGTTGATCCATAGTTCTTGTCATTTTTAAAAAACTTGTGATCTTTGTTTTCATTTTGTTTAGAAATATAATAAAATTAAAAATATTGATTTACTCGAAAGTGTACGTTTAATAATACTAAAAAAATTGAGTATCTTGAGTCTTGAAAGTGATATAACTTTACCTACTTCACCTAAACAGATTTTAAATCTAAATTTAAGTTTTAAGTAAAAATTTTAATTAAATAGGTACAATAATATTTTATTATTCTTATCGCACAACCATATGTGAATACATGATAACATATATTTTGATAAGGAAAGTAACATGTTCTGTGGTAAAATTATGGATTAAAATAATTTCTGTGTATTTGGCTATACTGATCCGGTAAAAGTTACCATTTCCCCTGATCACTTCTACAATAATTATTTTGTCTTCCTTTTTTTTCATGTAAAAATTGAAAATCTCATCACGATGTTTTTAATTTTCACTGTCACGTTTTAAAGAGCTATTTGATTTGTTCCCAAATTTTCAAAATTTTGGTTTGATTTTATCTTATGTTATAAATTGTTATTATTAAATTTGTTATGAGATTTCTTAACTGAGTTTATTTTCCCTCGGCTGTGTAATTTTATATTTCATAAAGATCAGAAGCCATTTGCAATGACACTAGAAGTCAAGGAGGGAAATTTAACCAATTCAAATGAACAGCAATTAAATGGTATACTTAATTATTTTATGTTTTTTATAACTATTAATGACTAAAGAGTCATTTATTTATCTTTTATTTTGAATATACTCTTCTTATATTATTTGTTTTTAATATCAAATAAAAACTTAAGGTCGAATAAATAAAAGAGTATTCTTCAAAAATAAATTTATAGAAATAATGTTTTATATCTGTGCAAGGTAAATTTCTTTAAATATCTTGTAAGGTGTTATTTAATCAGTTTTTATTTTTAGTTGTTTTTGTTTTCTAAAAATTCTTTAACTCCTTTTTTAATCAAATATATTTTTAAAATTATTTAAGTTAATTTATTAATTAAATATTTATTATAAATAAGTATTATGACTAGTTAATATTGAAATACTTGAGTACTTTCATTTACTTTTTATTGTCTTAAAATCATTTAAATGTTCCGTTTAATTTTTAATTAATTTTGTAAAAATGATATAAATGTTTAAGGTTATTGAAAAAAAAATAATTCATGTTTATATGATCTAAATTTAGGTATACAATAAAAAAAGTATTGTATAAAAATACGTCTAAATATATTAATTTCTGTCCATAGTACTAAAACATATAATAAAAATGTTTGATTTTTTTTTTAGATCAATTAAAATAATTAATATATTTAATTATAATATTAATAAATACCTTATAAATTATTATTAACCTAATAAATATAATGATTTTTATTTGAATTATATATTAAAAATGTACAGAAATTATTTATCATTAAATTAATTTATATTTGACAATAGCATCCTTTTTTAAGAAACATGACTTAATATTGTTCTTAAAAAATAATAATTTTTAATAAAAATGTACAAATAATTATAATTTTAGTAAAAAATGTTTATTTTAATTTATTTATTTTGAATAGTTTATACTGAGTATCAATATATATACAGTCATATTTTTTTATTTAACATTTTATGTGCTATTTTAAATACAAAGCATAATTTTTATTTAATTATTTTACTAAAGTGTTTCTTATAAATTCAGACATACTTAAATTACTATCATGAAAATATTTTTTATATTTGGTGAATAGTTTATTTGTTACAAGTATTTAAATTACATTTGTTTATATGCCATTCAGCTTATTATTAATTTAATAACATAAGAATTATCTAATTTTACTTTTTATAAGAATAGGAAATTAATTTAATGAATGGTATATTATAATATATTTATAAAATATTTGAATCGTTTTTATTTGTACGATATAAAAAAAAAAAAAAAAATCAATCACTTATTTATTATTATAATATAATTAGGGAAATATTAATTATTTATTATTTTTAAAATATGTATATTGCACTGTAGGAAATATAGAGATTGCTTGTAATCCTAATGATAATACAAGAAGTGGTGATCATGTAAATAATGGAATCAATACTCAAGAACTTAATGAAGAAAATACTTCATCAGTTAACAATGTTGATGTTGTTAACAATAATGAATCCCAAAAAATAAGAAAAAAACAATTTAAAAAAAATAGTAAAAAAGACAAAAATATCGATAAAACTGATAAAGTCATGAAAATAAATGAAGTTTCCCATAGTGATGATAGTTCTGAAGAAAGTACAGATAATGATAAAAAACAAGATACTGAGATAATATTCATACAAGATTTAGGATTTAATGTTAAAATAGTTTGTCCTGGAACTGAAGCTTTTGAAATACAAGTATGTCAAATAAAACAGAAATAATTAAAAACCACAAAATAACCTATATCTATATTATTTGTTAATTTATGATTTTATAGGTGTCTAGCATGGAATTAATTCAAGAAATACATCAATTACTTATGGATAGAGAGGACACTTGTCATCGAACTTGTTTTTCATTACAGTTGAATGGAGTAACATTAGATAATTTTTCAGAGTTGAAAACTATTGATGGACTCAAAGAAGGATCAATTATTAAGGTTTATTTTAGTACCTTTGTTAAGTAAAAATATTGATTAGAAAAATGAAATAAAATATATTTATCTAAATTTAATTATATTTTACTTCATATGAATAAATTGTTAAGTTTTGAATAAATTCAAGTATTTTTAATAGATAATCAGAATTGTAAATGTTAGATTTTTATTGCCATTTTTAAGTTGTAATTTATAATTTTTAAGGTATTACATTACAAAACTATACATAACATACATTAGTATTTTTTCATATTTAATATTATAAAACTTTTGGCTGATTTATTCATATTAATTCTTCAATAGTATATGATATTTTAAAGAGAAGTGCCTGCATTTTTGTATTAACATTTTTTTTTTTTTTTATAAAAGTGCTTAAACCTTTGTAATATATTTATTGGCCAAACTTCTTCTTGAATAAATATATAAAGTAATTTCTATGATATAAAATAAAAGGCTAAAAAAAATTAAGAGAACAAAAATTTTAAATTACCGACTAATATTATAAAATATATTCATTATTATCTGTAGGTCGTTGAAGAACCTTACACAATGCGTGAAGCTAGAATTCATGTTCGTCATGTCAGAGACATATTAAAATCATTAGAAATGGCGGATGCTTACAATGGTGTTGATTGTAATTCTTTGTCGTTTTTAAATGTCATTACCCAAGGTGATATATTAGGTATGATTTATAACTGCTTAAATTATTGTTTTATAATGTGTTATTTTCATCTATAGAAAAGAAAAAAACGCGATCTGAAAGTGTTGACTGTACTCCCCCTGATTACATTATGCCAAACAATAAGGATAGACCTTTACTTCCTCTACACCCAACATCAAAAGACTTAAAAGGACCTCAGTGTATAAAGGTATCAATCATACACCTTATTTTAACAGTATATAATTTTTAAAAAAAATAACTGTGTTTCCTATTATAATATGTATTGTCATCATTTTCATATTTACATAAGCCATTTTATTGTATGTGTCATCCTTCAAGAAGGGTGACATTATTTATGAGATTGTAGTTATGTCTGTATTTACTTCACTTGAATGGTTTAATTAGTTGACTAATAAAACATTAGTATTGCTCAATTGCATTATTAAAATAAGAGTTACAAAGAAATTTAAGCAGATTAAGTTATGGTTGTAATATTGATTGAATGGTTGCTGATTTTTAGCCATGTGCAGTCTACTTCTTTGGGCAGACAATTGTGTTAGTTATAAAAAATATAGTATTATTATACCATAAAAAAAATATTGTGTTAGTAACCAATGAGTTTAATGGAATTTATATTTTATTTTATTTTAGATGATTTACCTTATTATATTTTCAAATTCTTTTGTTTATTTTAGGTACTTACTACTTCTGCATGGAATCCTCCACCTGGTTTTCGAAAAATGCATGGAGATTTAATGTATTTGTATGTAATAACATTAGAAGACAAACATTTTCACATTACTGCCTGTACCAAAGGATTTTTCATTAACCAGTAATTAATATAATTTTATATTAAAATAATTTCTTATTAAATATTTAGTTATACTAAATTTGATTAGGTCTACTAATGAAGAATTTAATCCTAAACCAGCTGCACCAAATCATTTATGTCATTCTTTAATTGAACTTTTAAGTCAAGTGAGTGCTGCTTTCAAACGAAACTTTGCAGTGTTACAAAAAAAGAGAACTACTCGTCATCCCTTTGAACGTGTTGCAACACCTTATCAAGTTTATAGTTGGGCTTCTCCATTATTAGAACATACATTAGATGCAATCAGAGCTGAAGATAGTTTGTATTGTTTTTAGAAAATATTATTTATTCTTTTTTATTATTTGTGTTTTGTTATATTAAATTTAAGTCATCATTAAATTATGTTATAGAAAAAATAAGAACCGGTTTTTATTAATATATAATATTTTAATATTTCAGCTTTTTCGTCAAAACTTGGATATGAAGAACACATACCTGGTCAAACTAGAGATTGGAATGAAGAATTGCAAACCACTAGAGAACTTCCACGTAAAAATCTGCCTGAACGTTTATTGAGAGAAAGAGCTATTTTTAAAGTTTGTTTCAACTATTTATTATAAAATAAAAATGTTTAACCAATTTTGTATAGGTACATGGAGATTTTGTAGCAGCTGCTACCCGAGGCGCTATGGCAGTTATTGATGGAAATGTTATGGCTATTAATCCTGGCGAAGAAGCTAAAATGCAAATGTTTATATGGAATAATGTTTTTTTCTCTCTTGGTTTTGATGTCAGAGACCATTATAAAGAATTAGGAGGTGATGCTGCTGCTTTTGTTGCTCCTGTATGTATTATTAAAATTATCTGTCAATTATATTCTTCCATAAGAGTATTTCAGTTTTTTTACGTATATAAATATTATTTTAGCGAAATGATTTACAAGGGGTTCGGGTCTATAGCGCAGTTGATTTACCTGGATTATATACATTAGGCACTGTAGTTATAGATTATAGAGGATACAGAGTTACAGCTCAGTCTATTATACCTGGTATATTAGAAAGAGAACAAGAACAATCGGTTGTATATGGATCTGTAGACTTTGGAAAAACTGTAACAACCAATTCAAAATATATTGAATTAGTAAGCGACTATTAATTTTATAATAATATTGTCATTTAATAGTGATACTGTATTTATACAACATCTATTATCTTATTTATTATAGCTAAGTCAAGCAGCGCAACAGTTAAAAATAATGCCACATAAAGTGATAAGTGAAAAAAGTGAAGAGGTAGAACTATGTTCTTCTGTAGAGTGTAAAGGTATTATTGGAAATGATAGTCGTTATTATATTTTGGATTTACTGCGAACTTTTCCTCCAGATGTAAATTTTCTTATACGTAAGTTGTATGCAATAAAAAGTTGATGTAAAATGAATTCATAGTTTAAGATTATAATCTATTTAATTATTTATTCTGTAGTTGATGAAGATGTACTAAGTAAAGAAGTTAAATCATTGGGATTTCCTATTCAACATAGGCATAAATTATGTTGTCTCAGACAAGAATTGATTGATTCATTTATTGAGTGAGAATTAATAGTTTGAGGAATGTTTTATTTGAATTTTATAAAAAAAAAATATATATATTTTTATAGGACTCGTTATATGATGTTTATTAAGTATGCAGCATTCCATTTACAACACTTGAATTTATGGAAAAATCAAAAGAACACTACTGTTGTTGATGATAGTGTAGTAGTATGTTTGATTTCTGTTTAGAAATTTATTTAAATTAAATTAATATAGAGCATAAATTAATCCTATCAATTAAATTTATTAGCCTAAAGAAAAGAAAAATGAAAATGTTGATGAAAATGTTAGAAATGGAATAACTGATATTAAAAAAAGTGATAATGAAAATACTTCAGAAGATTCATTAGAGACTAAAAAAAAAATTGTGGAAACTATCACTGAAAATGCTGTAAAAGACAGTAAGTCATTATTTAAGTTTTTGTACATCTTAGTTTATTATTGTATTTAACAGGTGATGATAACAGTACAAAAGAAGTAGTCAAAAAAGCTGCTCAAAAAGTTGGTTCTCTTAAAGAAACTGAATTTGATATACGATTCAATCCTGATGTTTTTTCACCAGGCGTGAAACATTTTAACCCAGAGTCGGATCAATTTAAATTAGAAAAACAATTGGTTGTAGATGCAGCTGAATATTTACTGTTATCACAAATTCCTCTGTTTGTATGTTAAATTACACTTTTCATTCGAATACCAAGTATAAAATGTACTAAACATTAAGTTCTATATGCTTTTAATAGATAAGAGATTGTATGGATCATTCTTCTGCACCAATGGATGGACAAATGTTATCTGAAAATTTACATACAAGAGGTATTAATATTCGCTATTTAGGAAAAGTAGCTGAAAAACTTTCTAAAATCAAACGATTAGAATATTTGTACAGTATAACTGTTGCTGAATTAATTACTAGATCAGCAAAACATATATTTAACACTTACATACAAGTAATTAGAGTATTATATAATACATTAGATTCTTGGCTAGACTAGAATCTAGTAATGTAATATAATGTGTATTTTTTTTTTTATTTATTTAACTTTTTATTTTTAGTCAGCTGAATTGATGAGTTTAGCAAGCGCAGTTAGTCATTTTTTGAATTGTTTATTGTCATCTTGTTCCACTTTACATCCTCAGAATACATTAGATGATGTAAAACCAATAAAAAAAACGAAACAAACGGAGAGGTCGACTAAATAGATTATTAACAGTTGACAATAAAGATTGGGCTAATCTTACCCGGCATTCTCTATGGTCTCAAATTCGTACAGAAATAAAATCATATTATGCATGGGAATTAGTGTCTGAAACGATTGAATCTGTTTGTGAACATTATGGCATACAAAAAATATCACTTTTGAGGTATATATTTTATAAACACTTCTTTTATTAAATTTAAATCTAAAGCCATTTTTTTGTAGTACTTTTTTTTATATATTAAAAAATTAAATAATTTTATATTTTGTTATTTTTTTAAGTGTAATACAGTAAAGTAAAATTACATCCACAATTATGAAAATATCAGTGATGAATATTTGTCAGGTTTTTTTTTTTATAAATTAACACTTAAAGTATGTTTTTAAGTTTTACTGAGAAAGTATTGTGATATCTTGCAGTGTTCTTGAAATATACAGCTACACCTTAACCCAGCTGAAAATTATTGTCTGTTATGCTTTATGTATTAAATGAAAACTTGTCATGGTCTGTACAACAGCCCTCTAGTAAGACAAATCTAATATTGTTGTATTTAAAGGTGCAGAGTTTCATAAATAATTTCTACATTAATAAAAAGAAAAACCTACAAAAATCATTATGCCCTTATAAACATAGATTTCCTGATTCTAAATACCTTTAATACTTGTAGTATAGATCAATTTATCTGGCTATACTGTAATTTATTTTGCTTGATAATTGTATTTAATACATAAATACAGCTGTTCCCAACCTTTTTAGCCGGTGGTGCCCTTTTGTTTGTACAAATTTTGTTAGGTGCCCTATGATTATCATGAGGAACGTGATAAAAATAAAAACTAATTTATATTCATAAGTAATTTAAATAATTGTATTGAACATATTATTAACAAATTATAATTTTATAGTTGAAAGTAAAAAGAAAAAATACTGCTTTAACAGTGAAAAACTAATAATTAATGTGATATTTGAGGCTGCTTATTTTTGGAAAGTTTGGCAATATCTGGTTCAATTTGAGACAACTGGATACAGAGGTCAGGTTCTACATTATGGCAGTTGTGGTATTTGATTTTAGTAGTCGTACAGGCCGAAAATTTTACCTCGCATAAATAGAAACACTATATATAATATTAGATATACAGATAGTATGTTAAGTAATTTTGTCTTTTCAACTATAATAAATTATACATTTTTTATATATTATTTAATAATTTTTTTCATTTTCGGATGAGCCATGGTGCCCTTTAAATGAGCTCACCGTACCCTTAGGGCACCGCGGTACACAGGTTGGGAACTGCTATATAAATATGTAATTCAATCATAAAATATTTAGCTTATTCATTGAAAATTGGTAATTTGGGTTTTTTTTTAATTATTTATTTCTTCTATAAACACACAAACAAAGAATATGCTATCTAAAAGTGCAATAAGTATTTTGTTAGATAAAAAGGTAATTTTGTTTAACTTTTTTTTCATATTTTAAATGTATTCTAATATGAATTAAAAACTGGACATTTCTCTGTACAATCTGATCAATTTACATATTTATTATGTATTATATTGATAATATTGATTTATTACTAAATACTTAGTAGTATATACTTAATAGTTATAAAAAGATTTTATTTTTGTATTCTTGACTTTTTTTTTTTTTTTATTGGATTTTCTTATTTTAGATCATTTTGTTTGAAGACTGGAATTCAGATATTATTGAGAGAATATTCATTTGATTCAAAAAATCGATTTACCTTTTTTGAAGAAGATATTGTTAATATGTTTCCTGTTGTCAAGCATATCAATCCTAGGGTATGAATTAATTATACTTTTGTTTGCATTTTATAATAAATACTTTTTATTGTAGGCTACAGATGCATTTAATTTTTATACCACTGGTCAGACAAAAATTCAACAAGGTCTTTTAAAAGAAGGATATGATTTAATTATGGAAGCTTTAACTCTATTAAATAATGTTTATGGTGCAATGCATCCTGAAATCGCTCAATGTTTACGAATGCTTGCCAGATTAAGTTATATAATGGGTGATTATGGTGAAGCAATGGCATATCAACAAAAAGCTGTATTTATGTCTGAACGAGTTAATGGAATTGATCATCCTTATACTATAACAGAATATGTATGATAAATTTGTATAATTTTTTTCTCATTTATTTTATATTAAAACTTAATTCTATTTCAGATTCATTTAGCATTATATTGCTACGCTAATAATCAAATAACTACAGCTCTGAAGTTGTTATATCGAGCCCGATATTTGGCTATTTTGATTTGTGGAGAAAACCACCCAGAAATAGCTTTATTAGATGTATATTTATTTTAAATTAATAATTTATTTTTATATGAATATTTTATGAGCGTGTATTATGTAAATTTTTTTTTTGTAGAGTAATATTAGTCTTATATTACATGCTGTTCAAGAGTACGATCTTTCATTAAGATTTTTAGAGAAGGCTTTAGCTTTGAATATTAAATTTTATGGTCCTAAATCATTAAAAGTGGCTGTTAGTTATCATTTAGTAGCCCGTACTCAAAGTTGTATGGGGGATTTCCGTTCAGCATTGAGCAATGAAAGAGAAACTTATGCAATATATAAACAACAGGTAATAGCTTAAACATGTAAAATATGTTATAAATATGTCTTTCTTTATGATTTTTTTTTTTTTTTTATAGTTTGGTGAAAAACATGAAAAAACACAAGAATCATCAGATTGTTTAAAACACTTAACTCATCAGGCAGTAGTATTACAGAAAAAGATGAATGAAATTTATACTGGCAAAACAGGTGCTACATTGCCTCCTATACAAATACATCCGCCATCTATGGGTAGTGTACTTGATATGCTCAATGTCATTAATGGTATTCTGTACGTACAAATTAGGTAAACATACATTATTTTAATTGTGTAGAAATAGGTTTCATATATTTTTAGTGAAATGTTTACTCTTGTAAAATTATTATGATGATTTTAGTCAACAAGATTTAGAAAATTTCAAAGCAGAAGTAGTAAAACGTTCGGAAACATTAGACTTGGTGAAACCATCAACAGAGCAACAGGAATGCACCAGTTGAGTATTTCCGAATTGCGTAGTAAGTTTGTCTTATACTTTCAGTGTTATATTGATTCCTGTAAGGCAGCTTAAGTAGTCATTATTGATGCTCATTTACATTTTTTATTGTTTTTTTTTCCTTAGTTATATGTTCTCTGTTTTGTTACTGGAAACATACTTTATTCATGTTTACTTTATTCGTATACAATGTAGTGCCATTTATCTAGTCTGTTAATTTTAATTTGCTTACATAAACATCATAAAAGTTGTAATCAAGAACTGAAAACATGAGCTACTGGAACACAAATACTACTACTTACAAATGTATAAAATATTTTCTGATTTATTTGTTAATTGTTATAATATAAATTAAATGTTACTATGTTTTTTATTTCTAATATAAATGTCCGATGGGTATTAAACATCAGAGCTCATGTAGTTTAAATTCCTAGTAGCAATTAAGTATAAAATAGGATAACATATTTTGTTATCTTATAACCATCTTCTACACAAATATTGGATATCAAACTAAGAAAAAAATATCAAAAAGCAATATTTTGTATTTTATTGTTTCTTGTTATTTATATATATATATATATTCTATTATTTTTTGTAATTTTGATTCACCAAAATATAATGTTTAGACTGTGCTATAATATTAGACTGGTAACAAGACAGTAGATTTATTTTAGAAAGTTTGTTGATTTTTTTATACAAACCATTATTGTAGTTGAATATTACACAAATAAAGTTTTTTTAAAAAACGATCTTGTGATGGTTATTATTTTTCCTTTTATTAACTATTTTAAGGACATTTATATTTAATAGTGCAGCATTTTAGGAAAATAACTTTTAGGATCGTTTTTCACATGATGGCTACAAATTAATTTTTGGTATATTTAATACATATTTTTTTTTATGTTGAATAGTGTTACGTGGTTTTGGAATTAAAGACTAATAGTTAACTAGTTAACTAATAGTTATGTTTTCGCATCTTCAATGTAAAATTATTTATATTATTTGATTAATCTAAACAATAAAATACTCAATTACAAACTTCTCTTGAAACCTATATGGTCATATGGTGTACAACTTTGGGGTTCAGCCAAAATCTCAAATCTAAATAAAATCCAAACGTTCCAATCTAAATGCCTCCGTCAAATAACCAAAGCTCCCTATTATATTTCAAATAAAACACTTCATAATGACCTCTCAATTCCAACAGTAAAAGAAGTAGCTAAAATCTTCTATAAATGCTTTCACTCAAATCTATCCAACCACTGCAATCCTCGTGTCTCAAATTTACATACTCATATTATTTCTGGTGATCCAAGAAGACGTTTAAAACGCCAATGGTGCCGGGACCTTCTTTTTTTTTTTTTTTTTTTAACCGAGGACCGAGCGGGAGCCGTTTATCACTTTACTGCACACTCGGTCCCCATCGTTTATTAATAAAATCAATAGTTGCACGTTTCAGTTGACAATTGATATCCCAACCAGTACGCCCTAGTTGCCTAGAGGTGTCTCGTAGGTATATCGAATGGTCTTACAATAATATACAGAGTTGCTTAATGCAATTATGCTTAATGACGTTTTCTCGACCCAGTATCCAGAACTCGCCAACCTAGTGATTGCGTTCCTGATTGACTCCATGTCTTTCAGCTTCGCGTTCATCCTCCTCCTTAGAGGAGAGGATGACGTCTACCATATTTACAAACGCGTTCCTAGCCCTTTTTAACGCTACTTGGATATTTGTCCAGTTCAGGCCAGGCTTCAGGACCGCACAAGACATCACAGATGTCCTCAGGTTGAGGAAGTCTGCCGTTGATGAATGGGCGCATGACCTCGCGGTGGTTTGCCCAATGAGGACAATGGAAAATGGTGTGTTCCACTGTATCATCCGGATTCCTGCAGTACGTGCAGATGCTGTCTGCAGCCCTGTTCATCCTATGCAGATAGCTCCGGAAACATCCATGTCCTGTCAGAGCCTGAGTGAGATGGAAACTCAGTGACATAGGTGGTTTGTTGAGCCATCTGTCAACGTTTGGGAAGAGCCTGTGAGTCCATCTTCCCTTTGTCGACCGATCCCACCTATGTTGCCAGGCTCTATTTGAGATCTTCCTTTCCTCCTTTCTGATTGTGTTAGCTGGGACCGTAGGACCGGCTTCCTCCATTCTTCTGCGAATCCTTGATCTTTCGAGCGCTATATGATCAGCAGGCAGACTTGAGGCGAGTAGCAGAGAGGCATCGGCCGACACAGTACGGTGCCGAGACCTTCTAAATGACTAAAGGCCAACCCCTGCCATGAAGTTCCATCACTGGATGGATTCTTCAATCAAGACTGCAATTCAACCTCTACTTATCTCACTTATACTTATTGTAAAAATATATATTTACAGATTGTATAAATAAATATTTGATTCAAAAAAAAAAAAAAATTATATTATTTGGTAACGTTTAAAATGTAAATCTATTTAAGAGTAATTTATTTTACTTATTGAGATATAGGTATTGGTTTAATCTTAATTTGTATGAGAATGGGACTTTCAAACCAAAGGGTACCCACTAAAGACCTGCAAGGGCCATAAATGTACGGCCCAGGCCAGTCCAATATTTTTTTTTTAAAGCCCGGTCAAAAAATGTTTGTGGAAAAAAGTCCAAGCCCTGTCCGAAAATTATCATAAGCCTTTAAAAAGCCCGTTCCGGTCCAAAGATATTTTTATAAGTCCCGTCCGATCCGGTTCAAATATTTTTTTTATACAAATAGTCCAGTTTGGTCGTCCAAAATATCTTGTAACAAGTCCAAGCCCGGCCTAGTAATAATTCCAAGCTATTAAAAAAAATGTTTGCAAGTAATAATTGTTCATGTATATTAATGTGATCGACACCCTCCCTAAACATTATAAAATTATGCCACTGAAATTTGATAAAAAAATACTTCAAATACCCAATTTGAAAAATTAGAAACTACATCTAAAGCAGAGGTTCCCAACCGGGGTGAAATTTAGAGTTTTCTCGGGGAGGAGGGAGGGATATAGTGATGATGGAATTACGAAAATAATTATGTTATTTTACAATGTGTAAAATTGAAATCACTTTATTCTTCTTCTTCTTTCTTCTTTTGCCTCGCCTCCCTCCCAACTATTTGGGGTCGGCCACCCTTGTCCTACACCTCCACTTTACTCGGTCAATCACATCTCCTCTGCACACAACGACAGCCCTCATGTCATTCTCCAAAGTCTCCAACCATCTCTTTTTTGGTCTTCCTCTTCCTCTTTTCCCTTCAACGTCCATCTTCATAACCACTCTTACTGCATTCGTTTCCTCTCGCCTCATCACATGCCCAAACCATCTCAGCCTATTTTCTCTCATTTTGTCCACAATTGGCGCTACACCAACACTACCTCTCACGTATTCATTCCTTATTCTATCTTTTGTCACTCTACTCAACCATCTAATCATTCTCATTTCCGCGACACTCATACTTTGTTCTATTCTCCTGTTAACCGCCCAACACTCAGAACTATACAGCATAGTTGGTCTCACTACACTTTTATAAAATTTACCTTTCAGCCTAATTGGAATTCTCTTATCGCATAACACGCCCGATGCTTCTCTCCATTTCATCCACCCGCACTTAATCCTATGTTTTACATCCATGTCAAAGCCCCCGTCCTTTTGAACAAAAGATCCTAAATATTTAAAGCTTTCAACTTCACCTATCACATCACCATCTATTGTCAGTTGTCTCCTCATTCCTTCAACTTCTTGGTCTCTTTGTCCAAAATCATACTCAATATACTCAGTTTTATTTCTACTAATTCTCAATCCCTTTTCTTCAAGGGCTAACCTCCACTCATTTACCCTATTATCTCACCCTGTATCTCCTTTGAAACCTCATCCATTACTACTGATAACAGGTAGGGGCTTAGAGCTGACCCCTGGTGCACACCTACTCCTATACTGAAACCTTCTGATACTCCACACCGACTCTTGACACTAGTACTCGACCCTTCATACATATCCTGGATCAAATTAACATACATTTTTCCTCATTAATGCTCACCTTAAAACTTCCCTTGGCACCCTGTTATACGCCTTTTCTAAATCTATAAACACCATGCATAGTTTTTTATTCTTTTCTCTGTACTTCTCTACTAATTGCCTAACACAAAATAATGGCTCCATTGTCGATTTTCCTGGCATAAAACCAAACTGGTTTTCTGATATCGACGTCTCACTTCTTATCCTCTTCTCTATAATCTTTTCCCAGATCTTCATACTATGACTCATGAGCTTTATTCCTCTATAGTTCCCACATTCTTGTATGTCTCATTTTCCTTTAAATATTGGTACAATAAAACTCTTTTTCCAATCTTCTGGAATTTTTCCCTCTATCAGTACCTTATTAAAAAGATTTTTCAACCACCCAATGCTTACATCTCCTAACATTTTCCACACCTTTACAGGTACTCCATCTGGTCCATCTGGTATTAGTTTTCAAATTATCGGGCATCGATAACAAATATATATTTTATATAACGATAGTGGTCTCGTCACGAACGTCGTCCGTAACGTATGTGCGATAAACCGTCTCCCGTATATTATATATGCATCTAATCTAAATGAACATTTTTTTTCCGTAATTCATACTGTCGTAAACAAAAAAAAAAAAACACAATAAATTTCATAACATCATAACAAATAAAAATTATTCAAAAGTCAATCTTTTCTTAAAAAAAAAAAAACATAAAAACTTAATTAATAAACTACTCAATTATAAGTGCGTATCACTGAGACGGCCCGGCAGCGTATTTTGCAAACGTAGGTACACTCAGAACCGGGTGGCTCTGATTGGTCCAACTTGAATTGCCGCTATCATTATTAAGGGGGCTGGAGCGTAGCATGTTTTAAGGAGTAATATTTAGGCATTTTATATCACATGAACATTTTGGCTGTGTCAATGTGTGAGTAGTAAATGAACATTAGTGTGAGTAATCCGTTATCGCGTTTATCGTGCCAGCGTGCATCGATTAAAATACAAATTCCTGGAACTACGATAATAATCAAAATGAACATTTTATCTTTACATATACATACATTATATTAATTTGCACAACATCACGGTTCATCCGTTTTGATGATTCAATTTTATTATAATATAGAAAGTAGTGTGGACAGTGTAGTATTATAAGACATTATAAATAATACTGTGGAAGCGCATATAAATTTGGACCGTATGTATATGGAATTTAAAATCTGGACGTACAGTAAATACAATACATACAATCGGATGTACAAATCTGGATTTTATATATAAATCATTTAACAAACAGCAATAATAATAATAATAATAATAAAAAACTGATTACTCGTAATTCGTTTTATATTGATTATTTATAAACAATAACTCATCGATGGATTAAAATTGATTATTGTTATTTTTTACTATTTTCTGATAAGGGGACATTTTAGTGTCCTGGGGACAACGGGACGAAGATGCGAAAAACAGGACAGTCCCGTTCAAAACGGGACATATGGTCACCTTATACATAAATCATAGGTAGTATATTTTCTATATACATGTGATGTATATGGGTTGTACTCGTATATAATATTATACATTAATTTTGGAAATAATCATTATTATTGTTGCCCATTAGTTAATTTTCTATACCTATTCGATAATCCTTATCGGTTAATTGTTTCCGTGAATCGCTGTTACGCCGCGTCGGGAAGTCGCAAGCCGATAGCGAAAGCAACTCTCGCACGCGCACGCACATGTCAATGAATCGCGTAAAATGAAATATATTCTTGTACTCATAACGCATAAAAACTAGTAAAAGCGGTAGTAAATTAAACATACTTCCTGAACTTCAATTGTAATTTTGAAAATATGATTGAATTCGTTAGTCTATTTTCTAGGTTTGCTCGGAAATGGATTTACGACTTTATTTTTAGTTAATAAAATATGATGCATAGTAAGTTTATGTTTTTTTTTCAAAATAAACTTATACTTAACTTAGTTGTAGATAGAGACAAAATGAAAAATATAAGATTCCACTTCCGAGCAAACATAGAAAAGAGGAAAACAAACCAAAATCAGTTTTCAAAATTTAAATTGAGCTATTGGAAGTATGTTTAATTTACTTCCGCTTATTGAGCTAAATGTATGAAAAAAAATGGTTGCAACAGCCCCCTTCATATTATTATTATTTTACTACCTATCAATAATTTACGTTATAGAACGTTACAGGAATACGGTTTCAATAACAACGATTATTAGCCTAGTGTTATTTACGAAATAAAGTAACTTATATAATAATTGAATAATATAAAAAAATAAATCCAATTACCTAGTTAGAAAAACTAAATAAATATGAATACACTAAATAAAACTGAACAATTTACCTATAAAGATGTATTTAGATTACGTTTATCTTCACCATTAATGATAATAAATAATAACGTTTTGCTTTTTTTCTTATACTGTAATTTAAAAATTAAAAGTTATTAATAATATTATAATAGGTATTATAAAATAAAATTAACAATATAATTAACAATATAATTAACCAAATAATATTATAACACATAATATATTATAATACGAGTAGTATATAATGAAAAGCGAATTACAATATAATTAATTAAAACTATTTTCAAATTGGATTTCTTTTTTTATATTATTCAATTATTATATAAGTTACTTTAGTTCGTAAATAATACTAGGCTTATAATCGTTGTTATTGAAGCCGTATTCCTATAACGTTCTTATCATTAAATAATTAAAATATGGGTGTATAAAATATAAATACTGTCAGTATAACTGTTACAGTATATACGAGTATCTTCATGAATACTGTATTATTATTATGATTAATAATGATAATAATAATAATAATAATAGCGGCAATTCAAATTGGACCAATGAGAGCAACCCGGTTCTGAGTGTACCTACATTTGCAAAATATGCGGCCCGGCATCAGCCGGCGCGCGGTCATTAGTCGGTAACGCAACAACTACAGATACGAAATAAAGCCACAAAAATCAACTGGCTCCAATGCCAAATTAAATCAATTAAAACCTGGTCCATCAAATCAAAATAACTCACGAGAAAATCGCTGGTTTCCAATGAAAATCGCTCATTAAGCACATCAAGTGACGTTTTTAATTCATCAATTGAAATGGAAGGTAACACTGATAATTTCATAACACCAAAACCAACATTGGTTTATTACGGTAAACAGATATTCCCCTATCGCCACAAACAAAAACATTCTAGATGAAGAACACGCAAAAATCTTGGACAGCAACGAAAACAACATCCACGACGATACTTCCGAAACAAAAATAAAACCTCCACCACCAATAATTGTTCGCGGTATATTAGACTTCGTTGGATTCCGCAACAAACTAATAGATCTTATCGGTCCTGATAATTTTCAATTTAAATTTTCTACAAATGATTTAAAAGTTCAAATAACCAAACCCGAACACTATCGTAAAGTAATTCATTTTCTTAAAAATGTAAATGCGCAATACCATACATACCAGCCCCAAGAAGACAAAGCTTTTCGTGTAGTAATTAGAAACCTTCACCCTCCACTCTACGCCGACCACAGAAATAGGCATAGCTATAGAAGATAAAGGTTTCTCAGTCCGCCAAGTGACAAACGTCCTTCAACGCGAAACAAAAAATTAACTCCCAATATTTTTTGTAGATCTTGAACCAGCAATAATTAATAAGGACATGTTTACCTTAACCTCACTACTTCATACAAAAATTAAGATAGAAGAACCTCACAAATGCAGAGACATTGTACAGTGCCAAAACTGCCAAGAATACGGCCATTCAAAAAAATACTGCTCATATTCACCAAGATGCGTCCGCTGCGGTGGCAACCACCCATCCACCAGTTGTACCAAATCTAACACATCACCCGCCAAATGTGCTTTATGCAAAAGTGACCACCCCTCGAACTACAAAGGTTGCCAAGTCTACAAGGATCTTCAAAATTTCCGCAAACCCATTTCAAAAAAATATGGTAATATAAACAACAAAAATAACAACGAAAATAATTTAAATAATAATTACTGTAAAATTACCCAACAGCAGCCATCAGAATCCAACCCTCTCCCTCGCTCTTATGCTCAAGCTACAGCTAATGAAAATCAAACACCAAATCAATCTAACGTAAACTCACTGTCAAATTTTCTGACGATTTTAAAGCACTAATAAATCCACTGCTGTCCCTTCTCACCATAGTTCTCGACTGTCTTCTCTCTCAAAATGCCGAATTCTTTCACATCAAAATCATTAGCCATCCTACTATGGAATGCTAATGGCCTAGCCAACCACAAAAACGAAATATTAACAATTTTAAATGAAAAAAAAATAGATATCGCACTAATTTCAGAAACACATTTTAGTACTAATAAAAAATTTTCAATCCCAGGATATAGTATATTTTCTTCTAATCATCCTGACAACACGTCTCATGCAGGCGCCGCGATCATTATAAAATCATCTCTTCAATTTACGCCATGTCCCAATGTTAACGAAAATTACCTCCAAGCAGCAATAGTAATCATTCAACTAAACCACGTACCAATGTCCATCGCAGCTGTATATTGTCCACCCAAACACAAAATCTCACATACTCAATACAATTCCTTCTTTAACACTCTTAGTCAGTATTTCATCGTGGGTGACCTGAATGCCAAGAATCAAGCATGGGGCTGCCACTCAACGAACCCAAAAGGACACTCCTTACTTCAGTTTATCAACGAAAAACCATATACCATCCTTGCTCCTCCAAATCCAACCTACTGGCCAACGTCACAACGTAAACGACCCGACATTCTAGACATATTTGTCACAAAAATCCCAAATAACATAAATCATCTAATAAAAAATCTTCTAGACCCATGTTCGGATTACTCCCCAGTTTTCTTAACTCTAAATACTAAACCTGACTTCCGGTCTGACAGAGCAAGTCTTACCAACGGCATTATGAACTGGAACAAATTTAGAAAAATTATCGATGAAAACATAAATTTAAACACTTGCTTAAAAACCCCAAATGATATAGAAAACGCTGTCCAAAACTTTACTGAATCCATCCAATTAGCCGCATGGAAATCATCAATTGTGCCTCAAAACCAGCAAATAAACTCCCCAATAGTTCCCGCTCATATTCGAGAATTAATAACACAAAAACGCCGTGCTAGGGCTCGCTGGCAACGTACTAGACTTCCCTCCGATAAAAACGTGTACAACAATCTCGCATCATCCCTTAAACGCTCTTTACATCGTATTAAAAACGACTCCTTCAACGATTGGATCTTGTCACTCACCACAAATGACGGCTCTTTATGGAGAGCAACCTGAAAATGCCTTAAACAAAAAAGTCAACACAAACCCCACTTAAAAATAACAATGGTAGTTTGTGCAAATCTGAAAAAGAACAAGCGGAAACCTTTCGCTCTCACCTTTCAGAAGTCTTCCAACCTCATAAAAATATCGGAAACCACGCTTTCACCAAACATATTGAAAATTCTCTTATTTCTCCTCTGCCATTATATCTTGCGCCAAAACTTTTTTCTCCAAGTGAAGTCCTACACTTCATAAAATCTTTTCCTCTCAAAAAAACACCAGGAATAGACTTAATCACCGCAGAAGTGGCCCGATAATTATCAAAAAAAGCTTTAATTCATCTAACTGACATTCTAAATTCTATTTTAAGACTTTCCTACTTCCCTCTCCAATTGAAAGTATCAATTATAATATTAATTCCGAAGCCAAATAAACCTCCCGATAGTCCAGCCTCCTATCGATCTATAAGTCTCCTCCCATTCTTTGCTAAACTCAACGAAAAATTAATTCTCAAACATGTATCAAAAATCATTAACGAAAAAGAAATAATACCTCATACGCAATTCGGCTTTCGAAACAAACACACCGCCTAACCGACGCTATAGCCTTCTCATTCGAAAAAAAATGTACTGTTCCGCCGTTTTATTAGATATAGCAAGCATTCGATAAGGTCTGGCACACAGGACTACTATTTAAATTAAAGACGCTTCTCCCACCTCCTTATTTCTTATTTTTTAAATCTTATTTAGAAAACCGTTACTTTGTTACTAAAGTTGGCTCTGAATTCTCCGACTTGTCCCCTATTCTAGCCGGGGTCCCTCAAGGTGCTATCTCATCTCCAATTTTGTATAACATATATGCAACAGATCAACCAACATCTAACCACAATTTGCAGATGATAAAATCATCTTTACCTCCCTCAAAGACCCTCTCATCGCCGGCCAATACCTTCAAAATCACCTCAACAACATGGAAACATGGTACTCAAAATGGAAAATTAAAGTTAATAATGAAAAATGCTCCCATATTACTTTTACGTTAAAAAAAGGCTCTGTCCCACCGATCTCACTATCCAACAAAATCATACCACCTATCTCTAACGTCCGTTATTTAGGACTAATATTAGACAAACGTTTAACCTGGGCCGAACATGTAATGCAAAAAAGACTTTTGTTGAACTCCAGACGCAAATCTCTCTTCCATATCATAGGCAAACACTCCAAACTTACCCTAAAAAACAAACTACTTATATATAAAACTCTCTTAAAACCAATTTGGTCCTACGGGATTCAACTATGGGGCGCTGCAAAAAAATCGAATATTCAAAAAATACAATCTTTCCAATCTATTTCATTAAGAATCATTACAAAAGCTCCCTTCTACGTTACAAATCATACCCTACATACGGACTTGAATATACCTACAATCACCGAAGTAGCTACTTCTTCCTATAAAACATTTTGCGCACGCCTAGCAAATCATCCATATCCCTTAATACTTGCCCTCAATTCCAACGTCATCCCAGAAAATCCCCCGAGAAGGTTAAAGAGAAACTGGTGTCGTGACTTAGCCTAAATTAAAAAAAAAAAAAATCAAGCCATAAGTGTTACTGCTGGGTAACTCCTTTAATCAAACCAATCATGTCACCCATATTTTAATCAACATGTTTATTGTAAAAAAATATTTATAGATTGTATGATGTCAAATAAATAAAAAAAAATATAACGATAGAATCAAAGCTTGATATAATAATATGATATAGTTAGTTTGTATGTTTTATTTGTACCGCTCATAAAAAAAAAAAAAAAATAGTTTAAACTTTTAAGAGGGGGGATAAGATTTTAGTAAAATTACAAGGGGGGGGGGCGTAGAATGAAAAAGGTTGGGAAACACTGATCTAAAGGTACGGTTTCCTAGCTGCGACCGGTCGTAAAAATCGAACGTTGCATGTCTATTGGTTTCCTACAATACAGCTAAACGCTGCGGATGGCATTTATTTTCAGTTTAGTAATAGATATAAAATCCTAAATAATAACAGTTTTAATTACCTAAATAAGAAATTGTCTTTTACGAAATTTATTGGTGGGTACTAAAGACATGCAAGGGCCGGGCCGGTTAATCAGGCTAATCTGGTCCTCAAAAAGCCTAATTTGTATTGAGACTAGATCAGGCCGGGCCTTTTTTTCGTAAAAATTTTCAGGATGGGCTTTTTTTTTGTTAAAACTTTTGGGGCCGGAATCTCAAAATAATAAAACCCAGGATGAACCGAACTTTTTTTTTGTATTGTGTATTATTAATATTATGTAATTCGTGGAACATGGATACTGAATAATGTGTATAATAAAGTTATTTATATATAATTATATAGTATAGTTTGTAATAGTGTACATATTGAAATGGAAAAAATGAATTGCAAATAGCTATTTAATAAAAAGTCGACGATACTTGTTTTCAGTTTTGCACTTTAAGGAAGAGGAGCGACAAAATATTAAGTATGGATACACGATAGACTTGAAAAACGTAATATCCAAATAATTTATTTTCATCTATTGTGATAAAACTATTAGACGAATTATTAAAGATAACCATCAAATATTATTTCGAGGAATATTCTAGAAATATCGTCATCTATTATTCCGGAACACATTATTTCCTTTACTTTCTGGGGGCTACTAGACTAGTGGTTAGTTATGGCGAGGTCAGTGCGAATATTAATATCTAATAATATTTTTGTGATGGAAATGGTATTAATTTTTTAATTTACATTAAGAATTTAAATTTCCAAGGAGATCATTTTTAAGTATTTTAACTAAAACTATGTATTGTAACAGTTCTCAAAACTCTACATTGTATAGAAATTATACTGTTGACCCTAAATAGTTTGATAGTAAAAGTATTAATTAATTAATTAGTAATTAAAAGTAAAATAATTAGTCATTTACATTAGATTAAATGTATTAAAAGAATATATATATAATAGAAAAGCTGACTATTTTATAGAATTAGTATTAGTTTTGAATGACAATATAAAAATGTTATATATACAACTTTCAAATTTTATTAATTTATACAAGATGAATGATATTATATTTCCATACAAAACTTATTATACATATTTTATATTTGTATATTGTCAATTTCTTTATTATCTTATCTAATAATATAAAATAAATTATTATAGTTATAACTGTTATGAATAATTAACATATAACTTAACAACTAATTAATTTTAAAAACAGAAATAAAAAGTTATTCAATGAAATATAATTATACAACCATAAAATATATTTTAATAAAAAATATTTATTTTAATATATTTTTCCGCTTTTTGGCATTGAGCATCATAATTTGAAATGCATTCAACTTTTGATCAGCTGGTTTTATTGAGGTGTTATTAGAATCTAAATAAAATTATAAAAAATTAAAATATACCTTTAAAAACATAATACAGTGAAAACTATCCAAGACAGAATCCGACATGACTAAATATACATTCAATTTTAGACGAGTAATGAATTTAAAACTATTCTACTTATAGACACGTGCATGGGTGTGTCAGGTGTACTTGGGCACTCCCTAAAATGTTGTAAATGGTGTCCTACAATTTAAGTCTAAAAGTAAGGAGCCTGCATTTTAACTGATGTTGCTCAAATGAAATGTAATTTAAACTAAAATATTTTGTAATAGAAAAAATTATATTAAATTATTGTGCAAAAACTTATTATGAACACCTACAATTAATTTATTACAAAAGTATAAATTATAAATAAGTTAAGAAAATACACGAGATTCAAAGAAAACATATTTATTGGGACTAATATACTACAATATTAAATAGAAAATTAAAGTTAGTTTATTTTTGATTATTTATACAAATTTTGTTATTATAGGGCTCAAAAGTAATGTAGTCACTACTTGAAATACAGGTCTGCACATGCCTATGACTCTAATACAGAATCTACATTACAACGTGTGATAGAACTGACTCCAGTTTTTACTTAGGTTTCTATATATTCAGTGTTTATTAAAAATAAGTTCAACTCAATATCAACATACCTGATTTGGTACTCAGATTAAATATATTTTTTAAATCATTATTATGTATTAACTTTGGTTTCTTTAATAAATTATGTTGATCAGAAAATGGTTCAACTTTTCTTTTTTGTTGTTCATTGTTTATAGATAAACATTTCATACTTTCCATTTGATTTTTTTCTTCGGTTTGTGGTACTTGATTTTCGGTATGTAGATTAAATATTGGGCTATTTGATTTTATATTAACTACATTATTAACACCTTTAACTTCTTTTGTCTGATTCTTTCTTTTATATTTTATTATGCGTTTTTTTATTTTATCTATAACATTATTTTTTTGAAATAGTAAAAGACACTCAGGAACTAAATTTGTAATTTTAATGAACACTTTTTCCAAACTGACAACAAAATCTTTAACAAACTCAACATTCAGACCTAAAATTATTAATATTATTAAAAACATTTATAAAGTTCAAATGTTATAGAGCGAAGTATATTTTTTGTATATTTACTTACTGGTTATTTCATAATGTTCAAATACACAATTCCAAACTCTTATCAAAAGTCTAATAAGTAATCTTTTAGCATCATCAGTTTGGAGATTTCTGTGAAATATTGTATGATAAGTCCGAGAAGAAAATCCACAGCTTATATAATCTGTTATAAAATAATTGAGAAGTATTGTTTCCATAGTAGGTGGATTTAAATTTTTTGAATTATGTAGTATAAATCTCTATAAAAACAAATAAAAATTAATTTTTATTTAATACTTAATACCTAGCGAAATTTTAATTTTGTAATATATTATAATAACCAAATATTGCAGAAAACTCATTATAATATACTTATTTCAACAATTGTAAAATGCTTATTTTATAAAAATCTATTTTTTTTTTTTTTTAATTAACATTATTTACAATATAAATAAATAAGTATAATAAGTAAATGAGACAACACAGATAAAATATAATAAAATGGGTCAATTAACATGAAGGAAAGAAATTGTTCAGCAACAGTATGTAAGTGAAAGTTTTTGAGTTATTGGGTTGCTATTTTGTGAACTATTTGAATTTATAGGTCTTTATCAGTTCCAGGGATTAATTTTAGAGAAGAAGGGAAGATAAGTATCTGGTCAAAAATTTTAAAAAAAAAATTACATTTTAAATAACAAATTCTAGGCATTGAGTTAAGTCAAATTAATATCTAGAAAATCATCTTTGTAATTATACATATATTGGATAGCCTATCTTCAGTCATTCTCGAATGAAGCTTTGTTTTTACTTTTCTTGAAATTAAAGAACTTCTTTATGCAATAGCAATGTTTAATGGTAAAGGTGCCAATATATGTAATATTTTTAAATAATGATAACTGTTTTATTATAGGAAACTCTTAGGCTTGTGAGCAGCGTAGCTCCTTTGCACCCTTGGAGTCGTGTCTAATCTTTATGTTGCATTATTAATTATATACCATAAGGCTCCAGTTATTTGTCAAAGTCCTATAAATTAAAAAGTTTGTATAAGTCTTATGTTAGTGGGTTTTGGTTGGCTCAAAATTTGGTTCTTTTAAGACCAAAGAAGAGTTTTGATTGTTTTATACATTAAAAGTTTGTTTTTTATTTATTGAATGGGATAGTAATAGGCAGAGAATATAGGCGTATGTTAGATGGTTTTCTTTTATTTATTTGTATGATGTGTATAAGTTGTTTTTTATCAAGGTTAATTCCTAAGTATTTAGTTACATTTTAGATTGTTTAAAGAATATTATTAAGAAATAGTTGAGAACAATCTTTCATATGAAGAGCGAACTTTATTTGGAATAATTAGTTTTCATCTACATTGATTTTTCATTTTTCTTTTATCCAAATATAAATAAGATTAAGGTGGTATTGTATATTATGAGCAGCTATGTTTAGGTCTTTCTTTGAAGCTAAAATAGTGGTATCATAGGTATATGATGCTAGAGTTGTAGGAATTATTATAGGCAGATCTAATAAGTAAATATTATATAAATATAACATTTAGGTTGTTTTATAAGATTGATTCTATTCTATAAGATAAACCATTAAATAATTTTGATAAATTTTCAGGAATATGTAATTCAAGTTCCTACATTTAATACTAAATTAAAGCTTCTGATCTATATGTAAACAAAAATATAAATACATTGGTGAACTGAATGATTGAGCGCATAATGTACAGTGTCAAAATGTAAAAATATCATCTGGAAATTGAAGTTAAATAATGAAAATAAAAAATACTTACCAACAACTCAACACAATCCTTTGCTGATAAATGAGTAAGAAAACCACACAGAGGTACTTCAACAGCATGTAAGTTCTTTATGGCTAATACTTCAACATTCCAACATAATTGGTGGACATCTGTTAGTAAATCTAATTCCTCATCAGACATTTTAATAACTAGGTATGGAATGTATAGAGTATACAATAATATTATGATATTAAGTCCACAGAGAAAAACGAAAAATACAGATTACCTAGTGCAAAATCAATAACCAATAAACACGACACAGGTAAACTATCCGTATTACGTTGACCATCATGACGTTGGGAAAAGATAAATAAATGGGAATCTAATAAAATATTGCTCACATAGTTAAATCATAGATAAGTATACTAGTTAAATATGACGATAAAATTGAATATGTGTGGCACAAATGGTAAGAAAAGAAAAAAAGCGCCAAACCAGAAATCGGTTAACCTATATAATATAATATTTATCTATTTCAGGGTGTCCGATCTGTTGGTACATACATTTCGTTAGGATTATTTTTAATTTCTGTAGGTTGGTATGAGCTCATGAAATTATTGGTTATCACGTTATCGCGTTTCAGGAAAACTGACCTCCAGCCATAGAGTAATATATATTACTCTATGCCTCCAGCCAAATGAGTTGGGATATATGGATCACTACATTTTGTTCCACAAAATATTTATTCCACGGTATTGTTGTTCCAAAGTGAACTAACCTTTTGTTTCATGACATATTTGTTCCAATATACTTGTATTCCAAATCTTTTTCTTCCAATGAATTTTTGTTCCACAATATATTTGTTCCAAAGTACTTTCTTCCAATAATATTTTGTTCCATATGACACTTTTTCCATCTATAAAATTGATTAGAAAACCGACTCTTGATTACAACAATATAAAATGATAAGACAAAAATGTAATAACTACACAATTTACTTGTTTCAAATGTGATAATTGGTGACCTAACTTAACCCGGTGGTAAATTTTTTAATTAAAGAATATCTTAATAAAAACAAACTCAAAATCAAATGAGATACCTGATTGACATTATGGTCAATGATTTGTAATTATATTTTAGCAAGTTCTTCAAAATTCTTGTTATAAATGATTAAGTATCACTACTGAATTGAACACAAGGATAAAAGAGCTGGGATGAATAAAAAAAAGTACATTACGTTGATGTAGATATTTATATTATAACTCTAAATATATTAAGTATTTTTAATACTTTAGTTACCCTACATTTAGATAAAAAATTGTCTAAATACCATGAACAAACAGCAAAATTAATGTATCAAAAATCTTGTGGTCATTTATAGCATAAAAAAATAGTTATTTAAATATTGAAATTGTTCTACTATACCTAGCTGTAAATAAATGAGCAAAAAATAAAAAATTAACTACAAACCGTCAACAGTAATCGGTACTTGTAAACTTAGTAATAACTTAAACAATTTATTATTAATTTGTTGATATGAAAAATAAAATTACGCTTTTGAATCATATCAAGATATATATATATGTATATATATTATTGTGTATATAATATGATATTAGTTAGGTAGATATTTTATTTATTGATTGATAATTAGATATTAAACTATTAATAATATATTTCTGTATATTTTTTCAATAAGTTCTACAAATGTGAAAATGTTGATAAAAATTTAAATAAAAACATTGTGGTTAGTCTTTATTCTATATAAAGATGTTTTATCCATTTTTGAGATCAATTTTTTCTATATCGTAAAATACCATACACAATGTAATAGTTGAAGAAACGTACCAAAACATAATTTATTACTATTTGTATAAGTACCAGACCCTATTTGTTAGTGTACAAAGTGTATGGGCAATTGTAAACTCCGCCAGTTTTTCTTTTTTACCTGTAATAGGTATATGTAAACGGCTGTAGTCAATTTGCACCAAAATTGACCCAAAATATTTACAACATATGTAATTTGCACCATTTTTTTAAAATGCGTTTGTAATTTGCACCAAAATAAAGATATGTAATTTGCACCATCCTCAGGTAGTAAGAATTAGGAATTGTAATTTGCACCAAAATTAAAATCGGTTCGATAGTACAAACTTACAAGTTTTTATATCCTAATATAAATTTAGCTTCGTTTTTATTTATATCTATGAGGTGATTCCCTTGCTTTTATTTTACACAATAGATTTATTTTATAAACATTTAAGTTTTTCTCATCGTGATTTATATGTACACTTTCATCACGGACAATCGTCATAGATTCACCTGTAGTAAACAATTTTGTTGAACATTTTCTCTATGTACAGCGCCAACGAAGTATATTTGTAGTTTTTGTTTTATAAGCAAAATAAAAAGAATGGTTATTGTATTCTAAAATATCTTCCCCGCGATTACTTTTAATTATCTTAACTTCCATATTTCAAGAAAAAAATATTAAAAACTGCACTACATAGGTAAATATTACGTTAACTTACGTATTACGTCGAAACGGCAAGACTAAACGTAAAGGTAGCTTAGTATTTGATCAAAATAATAAATTGATATACACTAAATAAATATAAATAACGCGATTCAGACCGATAGTTGGACATAAAACGTCAAAATATTACCAGATATCGTCATTTGTGTCAATCTAGTCTCAACGTCTACGAAGATACCGAGGAAAAATCGAATATTCGATAATCGAACAAATAAATAATCATTTTGGTGCAAATTACAAATTCTATTTTCGACTACTTGAGGGTGGTGTAAATTACATACCCTTATTTTGGTTCAAATTACAAACACTATTTTTGGCTACCTGCAGTGGTGCAAATTACATATTTTTAGTTTGGTGCAAATTACCAACTTACATATAAACTCCGCCAGTTTTTTTTGTGTTTTGCTGGTGAATCCTTTCATAGTCATCTAAGAAATGAATTTTATATAAATCAACCGAATGTTCATATTTTTAGTAAAGTTCTAACCGAATTTCAAACGCATCCTTATGTAAAACTAAATGGTATATCTCAAGTAAATAAGCTAAACAATCGAAATAAAAAAAAAATTACAGTATTACAGGATACTATAAATACGTACACTAATGGAGTAATAAAAGACTTAAAATATTTACAAATTGTATCACATCATTTTAGATTACATACATGTCATAACTACATATTTGTAGATTATTAGGTATAACGATTATTTATTATGATTTTTTTTTTTTATGTGATTAAAATATTTAATGTGGACGATTCTTAATTATTATTATGAAAAATATAATTTTATATTATTAGGTATAAAGATTATTTATTATGATTTTTTTACTATGATTTAAATATTTAATGTGAACGATATGATATTATATTATATTATAATTTTTTTTAATAATATATCATATTCATTTTATACTACTACTTAATTTTCTTCACTGGCGGGGTTTACGTGAACTCAATTTTACCTTATTTTTTTTTGGTGGAGTTTACAGTAAAAAGAGGTAATTGTGACGGAGTTTACATGCGCCCAAAGGTTATATGTATGTCGAATTCATAAAAGGTATACCTACTAAATACTAATAAATAAGACTACCTACTATGAATAAGTTTTTCAGGAAGCCAGTTTAAGTAAGACAGCTAATGAGGACTTAAATATATCTATTAAATTTTAAATTACATATCTCACGTTAAAGTAAATGATTTGTTAATAGTTATCAGATTTATAAGTATATTTTATATTGGTAGTGACCTAATTATAATGTGTAATTTGATTAATAAAAATAAAAAAATATTACTAATAATTATAATCATAAGTAAATGTGGGCTCTGTACCAAATCATAGTACATTAAAAAATGTGTAATACGAATTTTTATGAAAATAGGGGCTGATATTGACTGTCTCTGGGAATGTATGTTCAGTATAAGTGAATTTGCAAAAACTGAAAAGTACCTATAAAAGATTTAAGATTGTTTTTTTCTGAGCATAAAATGTGCACTGTATTATAACTTTAAAATATAGGAAAATTATTATATTATACTTAAAACTTTACACTAAAATATTCACTCAATATGAGCATTAAGCACCAACTACAATAAATTGATTTATGATTGAGGCTTACGAATAGATGTTTCTAATTTTAAAAAATGAAAAAAAAATTTGGATGAAATACAAGAAACGGATATTATTTTTTAATGAAATGGTCTCTTAAATTTAAAATCAGGTCTTGCTTACGTTATAATAACGTTATATATGATAAATAAAGATTGAAATTTTTAAACGTAATCATACGGAAAACTATAAATGAAAAAAAAAATATACCACCAAATCAAACTTAACAAACGTAAACATAAAACAAAACAAAAATACAGGATGACACATAACGATTAAAAATATCTATAAACGAAGACAAGAAATCAATAACGGTATAAGTGCCAAAAAGTTGTTTTTGAGTTATTCAATTTTTTTTGTTCTATCAAAAAATTGTTGATAACAAAACCTAAATTAAATTTTTATTTATTATCTAAATTACGTTTGATATAATTGTTGAAAAACTATATTGAATTTTCTTACCTTTATATTTTAAAAATTTAAAAGGTGATATGTGCCATAAAAATGGCAAATTTAACCGACACAAACGAAATAAGTACCAATGAACAAAGTATCTAGTGTTTTTGATAAATAAAATCATTTTAATTTTCAATATTACTCCTTCTTCTTCTATTCTGATTTCGGTCAATTAAGACCATAAATAATTAAGACCTCTAAATAAACATACTGCCACCTATCTCTATATTCTGCTATATACAAGTACCACTAATGCCTATTCGGTTCCACTGTTTCTGTATCTTTTTTAACGCAATCTTCCCATTTTTAACGTGGTCTTCCAAGAGGTCCGCCTTCCTCCTGGGTATTCCTCTATTACTTTTTTTATCAGTGAACATGCTTTCTCTATGCATGTCCTGCCCAAACCAATCTCCTTTTTAAAATTATTTTACCATATTTGGGGGCGAGTCCATTTTCGACCAAAACCGTACCCTTCCCTTATCGACTAAAACAAAAATGTATATAATAAATTTAAAATAATAAAATAATGAAATACAATGTTTGATTATGATGGAAACTACTATATTATATTATAATGATTTAGGGTTTTACTCGCGTAGCGATGTTTTAGGTTCACATACAGAGCATAATCCCATTTGCAACAGTATCCAGGTTTGTATAAAAACCAGGATAGGCTTAGACTATAATTCCCCATTTGGACGGAGCCCCATTCCCCCGAAAAGTGACACGCAGTGGCACTCGAGTTTGTGAGTGGAGCCTGTAGAGCAAAGTCCTAAAATTTTTAAAATTAAAGTTCCGATTTTTCGAAAAAAAAATTCAAACAATTTTCATTACGATAAGAGATCAAAACAAGATACAAAATATCGTTATCTTTGATATTAATATTTTAATAATTGTTGTCAAAAATTGTATATCATTATTTTATTATTTTAAATTAATTATATACATTTTTGTTTTGGTCGAAAAGTGAATCGGCTAAAAGGTAAGGGTACGTTTTTGGTCGAAAACGGCCATGCCCATATTTGGTCACTGAAAAAAGGATTGTAGCTTATCGTTGTGTAGTTTCCTTCATTAATTTGTCTGGACATCAAAGTGTGCCCCATAGATTTTCCTGAGTACTTTTCTTTCAAACACTGCCATCCTATGTTCCTCAGTTTTTTTCAGTGACCATGTTTCTCCTCCGTAAAGGGCCTTAACAATGTTAGGTACATCCTAACTTTTAGGTTCTTACAGATTGGTCATGATCTGAAAATTTTGCTTAGTCCATAGAAACATTTATTTGCTGATTATAACCTCATTAATATTTCTGCTTTTATGTCATTATTTTGGGTAATGGCCTAGATATTTAAATTGGTCCACTCTTTTAAATATGTATTCTTCCAATATTACATACAAATTAATTTATTATGCTTATATAATTATAATTATTTAATTCATTCTTCAAATCTTACTTCAAATACGGGAGCATCTGTTGCAAGTTAATGATATATAACACTTAAAACATTCTAAACTATGTAGGAAATATCGACCATAAATAGGGTGCTTAATGAATGCTATATCACACTATCATAATATTTACCAAATGGACAAGAAGGAATTTGCAACGACAAGTACATGGCAATACCATCCCGGTGTGCAAAATCCTATAGCATAGTAGTCGCATAGTTGTCACACTGAAGGTTGAGAAGTTACGAATAAGTGCCTTCTTCTCAGATATGTATTATGGACGCTTAACGCCAGGTTGAACTAAGTTACTGTATGCGATATCAACATGCGATTCCTATGAGTAATCAATAATGTCATATTGAGAGGTTAATAATGTTAGTACATAAAGATTTTCAATCTAAATGTGCCTACATATGGAAGTATTTTTTGCGATTAGTTTTTAGTGATGCTCATGAGATGACTAATGGATATAAAACGGGGAGGTCACATTTGAGATCTAAACAGAATATCATATAGTAGTGGAAGTCACACTATTGCACACCAGGATATTAGGAAACATCCGTCAATCCCTTCTTAACTCAAAGCCTAAACCTAGTATAAATAACAGTCCTGGACACTAAAATGTATAATAAGTTACTAACTTAATTGAGAATGTCATTGCCCAACACGGTATAAATCAATGAATATTTTTTTTTCCAGGTTTGATGTTTATAAAAATATTTTTCGAAGCGATTTATTTTTACATCAATCGATAATCATTATACCTATATTATTAAATATATAGAAATATATATAATGATTTATAATAATAGTATTTGGTGTATTTGATTTTCCTGTTGTACATGAATTAACTAAGTTGCGTGAACACTAAACACAGTAAATACATCAAAATAATGAAAAACCCCGTCCAGAGTAGTCATAATTCTCTTTGATGTACCGACAATCCGGCGAAATACACACATAGATGATGTATACTATCGCGTCCACACTATCACCGTTATTAATGAATGCTGTGTATGTGCGTGTGCTGCGTGTTTGCATATTATGTGAATATGATAACATTTTCTTAATCATTTGTTTCGATGAAATTGTAAAATTTTGTTCCAAAACACTATTGTTCCACAAAATATTTATTCCGGTGGTCTTTTGTTCCACATTACGTTTGTTCCACATTTGGAAGAAGTATAGTATGGAACAAAAGTGAATCGGAACAAATATTTTGTGGAACAATAGTGTATAGCCCGGGATATATATCTTAAATCGTGGTTGGGGGCAGTTGTCATTGATATTAAACTAATATGTTTAATATCTATGGTAGTTGTCCGAAAAATGATAAGGACCTGGATCGAAAGATGGCGGCATAAGATGTGTTGCCAACATTAAATTTCTAAAAATTATATTATAAAATTAATTTTTTGTTTGTGAAGACATACTGTTTCACTGAAACAATTTCAAAATTGTTCAACAATTTTCTTTTTTACATGGGTTTTAGTACCTATTAAACTATATGCTAATTGTGAATAAGTTGCTTATAAAATAATCAAAGGTATGAATTATATGAAATAATTATACATTTTTGAATACACACTTCATCATAGTACATACTTAATATTAATAATTATTTAAAATTAAAACATTTAATACCTTATACTATTTACATATTAGTAAATAAAAAATTAAACAATTTATGTATAATATACCTTACAAAAGGTTTATATACAAATACTTATTAACTTAGATATTTAAAATACATACGTGATACATAAATAAGATAGATATGTTTTTTAAATGGATATAAAGAAAGTTTTGCTTTTACAGGAAAGCTTAGCTTCCTTATTACATTTGTTACTAAAATAATAATAAGTTTAATCCAAAAACATATCCATGCTTAAATTTTACAGAAAAGGATATGTGACTACTGTTTTATAAAATTTGAACCATTTTTTTTAAAAAATAAAGCAGAGAGTAAATACACAAAGAGTAAATAAGAAAATAAGGGTAAAAGTAGGAAAAAAGTTTTGTTACACAGAAACAGTATAACCTATTAGTATTCTGGCTTAAAAATTAGGGGATATTGTTTAACTTTTATCATAATATAACTTTTATCAATATAAATTAAATAATTTCATTTGGTAATTTTTGATTCAGTCTGTTGGTATTGTTTTTCCAAATTTTGGATTTTATCATTTCTTAGGTCTTTATCATTTTTTGGACAAGTGCTTTTCACTCCAGCCAAATAATTGTTCTAAAAAAAATCTCACACGGTAATTACCGGACTGTAACATAATTTTGTTTTGTGGTAATATCAATGAACGCGGCCAGACGGGACATGGTAGCATATGTTACGTAATATTCTGATAGACTCGTGATACAGAGATTCTCCTCGACATGTGCACCCATAGAAAAAAGATATGTGTGCACCGACCGGCGACCGTGCGACGTTCTCTGTCACACCTTATTGGCCTCACCAACATAATTAGTACTAGTGTACACTTAAATGTCAGTACGAATCGATGTTTGATTTGGTTCAGTTAATCTTAATTCGTGCTACAATCTTCAGAAAACTGATGTACTTGACGTATATGAGGTATTAATGGACAGATTAAATTTAATCTATGGGGCTATTGTTCTTGAATGTTAACGTTACTACAAGTGAGAAAGGGGAAAGATGCCGGATATTTTATAATAATCGTTAGACCTTCGTCCACCACCAAACTGCTTGTGTGGGAGGTGGAAGTTTTAATGTTAGAACAATAATACGGCGCTCGTAATGTATTGCAATATTTGAATTTAATAAAATTATTCCGTAACGTACCACGTGAAAACGATTTACGGCACTTCTATTGGTTTTTTTATTTTTTTTTTACGTTTTATCTTAGTTTTTTAATTATATTGTTATTCTAATTAGGAAACTAATTGACTGAAAACGGTGAGATGTATTTATATGATTGATTTACTGATTTAGGAATACATGTATGATTAAAAATACTTATTATGTAACCAATTTTTTTTTTTTTTTTTTTTATCAATTTCCATTGGAAATATTAAATAATGACCAGTTTTGATTTTAAATGTAGAGGATTCAAGAAGAGAACGATATTTTTTAGACAATTGTAGAAATTAGCTGCTTTGATTATGGCCGATCCGTCTATACAAACGTTTTGTTGCCGGAGGGCTCTTGACTATCATCCTGCTTATAAGTTAATGAATGAATTCAATTCTGATCGTTTTAATATGGTGTGTTTACTGTCTTCACTGATCGGAATATCTGGTGCCACTTATCAGGTAATGATTGATTTTGATTTTTTGTTTTCAGTTCATTATTACTTGTTGCAGATATTTCCCAAATTAAATAAGATTAACTTTTATACTTTTAAATATATTTTTACTTTCAGATATTGCCTAAAATTGAGCTTAAAGTTCCTAACAGATTTTATTCTAATATCATGTGGCGAGGAAAAACCATTATTATGTGGTTAGCATTAGCAGATTTCTGTGCATCTTTGGGTATACAAATAAATTTATAAAAATTCTTATACATAGTTTATTTAAAATCTATAATTTGTTATTAAAACAATATTGAAATTACATATTTATTTTTTTAAATACATAAGTAACATTTTAAGTTGTCGCGATTTTTACTTTTTTTGAGTAGGTTCTTTATTTTATTTTAAACAATAATTGTACATTTTCAAACAAATGATCTTATAACATTGAATTTTAAGCTAAGATTATCCTAATATTATGGTTTTGGTTACAGGAATTTTTTTGAGGTCTTGCTTAAAATTGATGCATCATTTTCAATGGTATGACGGACAACCATATACAGCTACATGTATTTTTTTAGCTGTAAGTTTCAATTGTTATTTGTCCTAATCTTCTTACTTTTAGATTTCCATTAATCTAAAATTAATTTTTATGTACAAATAGATTTGGATTCAATATTTTTATATCGTTACTTGGTTGTGGACTTTATTTTATGCTGTAGATATGTGGAGAGCATATCAAGATAAACATTCATATAGAACATTATATCATTTTGTGGCTTGGATATTTCCTGCAGTTTTTACATTTATTGGATTGTCAACTCTTTACACACCAGATGCCAAGTATAAAAATAACTGTTAAATTTATTGGTACTATATTTTGAACTGAAAATTACAGGAATTTTATTTATTTCAGTTGTCACAATTTGAGCCTAAAAGAAAATGTTGTAATGAAATTCTTACCAAATTATTTTCTTACATTTTTGCCAGTAATTATTGTTATGGTTGTGAACCCTGTGTTATATTCCATATCTACTGGTTTCATTTACCATATTATAATTTCATACATGGCACAATATTCAACAAATGAAAGAAAAATGTTAGATTTATTTAAACAGAGGTTCGCATTGATTAATTTAGGATTTTATTTATGTTGGACTCCTAATATAATCAATGCTGTGATAGTTTGGACATCTTGGGATGATTTACCTAGTGGAGTGATGTTAACCCTTTGGTATTTAATGGTATGTAACATTTATATCTATGTTCATATTGATTATATAAATATTAAAAAATAAGAATTCAATGTAACTTAAATATAATGAAATGAGATGTATTCTACATATTAAGTATAAGTTATTTATTTGTTGATTTTTTTTAGGCTATTTTAAATCCTATGCAAGCATTTTTCAATAGTTTTCTGTATAACTTGCTTGAACATACAGAGGAAATCTGCCGTAGTTGTTTTAGATCACAAAATCAAGTACAAGAAATGATAGAACGTAGACCATTATTAATAGCTGATGTAAAAGGTTCGGCAAATTCTAATGGCTACGAAATACTTAAATAATATTATGAAATAACAACTTATAACTGAATTTAAAACAATATTTGATATTTTTTTTAATATGTATTAGATATTAACTTTGTTGTATCTATAAATAATTTAAATTGTTTATTTTAGATTTTATTTGTAATTTTTTTATTGATTTATAAATATAAATAAGTATAGAATTATTATACCTATGTTATCATAATATATTTTATGTTTTACCAAATGGGTAGGTATGTTAATGATTTCTGTGAACAAGATAATATTTTTATTTTCATAATATTATTTTAAGATACTAATTATTACATTTTTATACACTGTTTATTTACTGTTTCATTTGTATTGTACTTATATTTTTTGACACATCAGACTGATAAGGAAATATATTAATGTGCTATTTTTACTGTGCTATGTATATTATTTAGTAAAATCATAATTGTTTTTTTCTATGAGTATTATAAAAAATAATTGTTTCTTAATTTAAAATATAGCTAATAAATATTTATTCTTTACTTTTTATTCATCTTTTTTGTAAATGTTTTTCTGTAGTATTTTTTTTTATTACTTAACTCCCTGAAAAGCTAATATTATGCACATGTTACTTATTTTATAGGACATTATAATTCTAACTATAGTTTAACATAAACATAGATTTTGTCTACACTGTATAAATGTGTATTGATAATTTAGTAAAGTACATAAAATACATTTGATGTCCATATATAATTACGAAAACAAAGGAATTCTTAGTCTTAATATCTGTAGACATTGATCAGGCCCGGATTATGGGGGGGGGGGGGCAGAGGGGTCGTGTCCCCAGAGCCCATAATGTTATGGGGCCCCTAGACAAAAATTAAGTATTTTAAATATCATTTTCACAAAAAATTAAGTCATTTAAAATATTTAATAATTATTTTGGTTAAAATAATTTATGGACATTTTAAATATTATATGATGTGTAATAATTTACAATTTTTGTTTTTAAATGTTTTTCATCTGTTACATATCTATACAATTTAAAAATATTTTAGACTATTAAATATTGTAATTTATTTTGTTAAATTGTTGGTGCCTTAATGGGGCCCATTTTAACTATTTGCCCTAGGGCCCATTGTTCTATAAATCCAGGCCTGACATTGATTAAAGAATAGTAACTACTTAATTTGATAATGGTGAATGATATAGTGTTACTACAGATTATAGAATAGACTATTATAAAATCAATGGTGTTACCTCAGACAGGTGAGTGCAGATCTGTAATTCAGTAGGTGCCTTCAATACTTTTGGGCCATGTAAAAAACGTAAACCTAAGTATATTTATTTAAATTATAATGTATAAATAATTAAATAAACATAATTTTAACTTTTACTGTGGTACATTAGTTCCAATGAATATGTTTTCCTTGAATTTATTATATTTTTCTCAAATATCTTTAACTATTTATGATTTGTACTTTTATAGTCAATTTTAGCTGTTTTATTTTTTTTTATTATGAAACATTTTTTTTTTTTTAATCAAATATTTTAGAATAAATTACATTTTATTTGATCAACATAAGTTAAAATACGGACTACTTACTATTGGATTGAAATTGTAGGACTCCATTTACAACACTTTGGAGAGGGTAACCAGGAACATCTGGCATCCACTGTGCGTATGCCTATGATCATATAGTACATGTAGCATTACTAACAGTGCTGTAGTGGAGGATATACGGCGATATACGCCATATACCTATTGATCATTATAAATAAACATCGTATACATTTTGATTATGGTCTTATACTCTCTGTTGTAGTGAAATATTACAAAATTACATTGATATATGTATACAGTAAAAAGTATTTAATCAAAAGTTAAAGTAATAACACAACAATATTAATAAGAAAAAAAATGTTTTATTTTAATTTTAATTTGTTCACAATATGTATTTCATATATTTACACCAAAATACCTAATGATGATTTATTATAACTAATATAGTAAACCTATCCTCTGCTTATTTTTACTACTACAGCACTTTAATATATAAATATATTTCTTTATAATGAACATGCGATAACTCTAATGTTCTTGGTATTATTTCAGATAACATTATAATTATTAAATGTTTTTTTTAATTTTTTTATTCGCTTTTATTATAAAACATTATAGCATTTATTAATATTACAAATGCAATTTTGTAAGAATTTTATTCTTGAAAAAAATTACAGTCGTGGCTATAAGCTTAATAGCATAATATATATTATATAAGTTACTTAGATATTACATGAGTAGTCGAAGTGGTAGATTCTAATTATAAGCAGGGTGGATCATGAATTATATTTATAATTTTATCTGCGAGGTCAAAACGGTTTTATTTTTGTTTTTCTTAAAGGTTGTTATTCAAATATTGTCCGTTTGCTTACGTGATTTCACAAAAACGTTTGGACATACAGAAACAAAAAATAACTATTTTGAATCAGGATGAGCTATAGTTTCACATGATTGTTTTAAACGATAATTGCGGTTACCACCCCGCCGAACCGTTATCAGTGCATTACAGTAAACACGGTGGATCATACTACATAGTCGAAGCCGACATACAAATTATGGTGAACTTTTCTCACCAGACCTTTAAACGTCCCGGAAAAGATAATGTTGAATAAAAACCATAGACATATTAAGATGTCTATGATAAAAACCTTTTTTAGTTTTTTTAAAACATTATTGGTTATTTATCTTATCAAATTCTAAATAGTAAACATTTATTTTTGAGGTTATGGTATAAATTTATTTTATTTTTCTATTCGACTCGAAAATCTGAATTATAGTGAATTCTATAAATATTCTGATTAACGTTAACTTTTTTTGCTTTTAGTTTGATTATAAAAATGCTTATCTTCGATAAATGATTGTGTTTCTTGAGTTTTTATTAATTTTAATTGTGTGAATCAAATACATTAATTAATTGATGAATAGTGTTTATAATGAGTTATTGGAAAAATTTTAACGTCGATGCGAACGAATTGAAAGATTATTTCAAAACGCACAAATCTGTCAAAGAATTCCAAGCGCATTCGTCGAAAGTGCATTCCGTTGGTTGGAGTTGTGACGGAAAACGTCTAGCATCGTGTTCGTTCGATAAGTCAGTGGCCACATTTACTTTGGATAAAGAACGTTTGGTGAGAAAATAGATCAAATTTACAACTAAAATTTTTCCTTCTTATTTTATTTGGGAGTTTTGATCGAAATAATCATGGTTTTGGATACCGCTAACTTAATAAAAACGAAACCAATCAGAGTTGATCGTGTGGATATTGTAGGATTGAAAAGAACAAAAGATGATATTGTTAAAAAAGCTACAAAATGTCTATTTGATTCAGAGTCTATTGGTGATGTAATTTCTAAGACCATTATAGCTAAAAGAAATCTCATGCAGTTAGAGTGTTTCAGTGACGTGTCAGCAAAACTAGATGTTGATAATGTTGATGGACAGGACAGATATTATGTTACTATTAAAGTTCAAGAATCAAATTGGGTTAAAGGGCATGTTAAACTCTTATCAGATGCTCATTTTGATAATAATCCTGATCCTAAATTATCAACTGGAATATCTTTTTTGAACTTATTTTGCCGAGGAGAAAAATTAAATATAGTATCCGATATATACTCAACTGACAAAAAATTTTCTACTGGTAGTATTTGTTTTACCAAACCATTACTTGCTCTTTTTAATCCATATTTTTGTACTACAGTTTTCAAAAACCATTATAATAGAAATAAATTTGGATATTCATTTGATGAGTATGGTGTAAATACTGGGTTGAACCTAAGCCATGAATATTTTAAAGTAAATTTTGGATGGGAAGGAGTGGCTAGAGAATTGAAGTATGCTCAAAATACTCCATTTGGTATACGGGAACAGTTGGGCCTTACAATGAAGTCATCAGTTAAAGTTACAGCTTCTTATGATACTCGTGATAGTACCGTTTTTCCCAGTTATGGATCTTTTATTCAATGGATATCAGAAGTTGCTGGAATTGGCGGTAGCCATGAATTCTTAAAAAATGAACTGTTTTTTCAACATACTTTTACCACAATCTTGGCTTCAGCTTTTACTGGATCATTTTCTATTGGAGTATTAGATTCATTCGGAAAATCCAGTATTTTAGATAATTTCTATCTTGGTGGACCACTTACATTCAGAGGATTTGAAGAATGTGGTGTAGGTAAAAAAGAAGATGGTAGCATAACAGGTTCATCAATGTACTGGAGATTGAATTCTCATATTCATACACCACTTCCATTTTTATCTGAAAAAAATAAATTATCACATCTAATAAGGATACATTTATTTATTAATTCTGGTAATGTTGGAAATCGTGATGGAAATCTAATCAAAGACCTTGGAGGATTAATCAACAATGTTCGATTATCATGTGGAGCTGGTTTCGCATTGAATATCAACAATTTAATGCGCTTAGAAATTAATTATTGTTTACCTTTGTGTTATTCCAATAATGATTCTATTGTATCAAATAAAAGTCAATGGGGCTTTGGTTTGTTATTTTTTTAATAGACTGATAGTCAAATTATATGTTAAATAGAATGTTTTTTTATTGTTATTTATTATAACAAAAAAAAAAAAAATGTATCTATTTAGTTTGTAGTATATTTTAGTAATAAAAGTTGTATTTTGTTGACCAAAAGTTGTTCAAATTATATTGAGTTAATTTTAATAATTTATTTAACTCAGTTTTCCCTACCAAAAATTATCTTATTTACTTTAATCAAACTAAGGTTATCAAAGCAAAATGTGTCTTAAATAAATGTATTTATTTAAAGTTCAATAAGTAAATATTAATTTTTTTTAAATTGTTAAAAGAGTAAATTTTCAGTTTTGAAGATGGATGGAATGTATATATCAATTATATTATATTAACTGATATTGAGAGGTTTAATTTTTTTTTGGTTTACTTCTTTGTAGAATTAATACCATAAGTTATCCATTTACTTTGGTTTTTTAACACATCAATAGCTAAAATAGTTATATCCAGTTTATGTTGACAAATATAAGATATAAGAAATTAATTCTCAATTACAATTTACTAAAAATCATTATATGATTTTAAAGTCTGAATAAAAGCCCAATATAATAATATTATTTTATACTCATATATATATATATTGTTAATATTTATAACTAACTCTCCATGTATTCTTTAATTTCAATGTCATATATTTAATTATCATTTTATTCAAGATAACTTAAGTAAAATATATAAGAAAATTATCTAAGAATTGTGTTTTTATCTTATATAATGTGTATACTAAATACTTAATCTGTTATTATTTGACAATATTTTCTATATCAAAATATTTATTATTTTTTAACATATTGCGTTTTAGAATGATGTGCAGTTATCTAGGTAGGTGATTTATATTTTTTACTGAAACTATATTAATGGGTGTCAAAGCAAAATTATATATTGCTCACAGAAACCAAATATATCAACAAATCTACTTAAAATTAAAAATTAATAAAATTAGGTATAATTTTTCCCTATTTTTTTTTATGTCTTACCATATTTATTTTTTAAATTATTTTTTAAATTATGATTTATTTTTATTTATAAAATTATAAAATGTCATAACTTATATTCAAAATTATATCAACAGATATTGATTATATAATTTGTTAGGCAAATATCTATGTAAAAGTATATGATATTTATTGTTAGTATGTATTTATTTTTAATGTGCTTGTAAAAATGATTAGGGTTAAAAGTTTAATATTTATAATAGTTTATTAAATCATCATGATTATTTAATTTACAACATTTTGCTTTGATGCCTTTTAATTAAAATATACAATCAAGTAATAATAATTTTTATTTATATGTAGAACAAAGAATATACTTATAAAGGCCACAGTGGTAGTGTGGATCAGTTATGCTGGCATAAGTCTAATCCCGATCTACTCAGTACAGCTAGTGGTGATAAGACAGTTAAAGTATGGGATGTAAGACATCAAAAGTGTTCCAATACTATCTTAACCAAAGGTATGCTAAAAAATCGTATAGTGTATTTCAATTCCAATGAAATTTGTTGTTTGTTTGAAGGAGAAAATATCAATATCACTTGGTCTCCTGATGGCCATACAATTGCTGTTGGAAATAAGGAAGACTTGATAACTTTTATTGATATGCGTATTCTAAAGCCAATTAGTGAGCAACAGTTTAACTTTGAAGTGAATGAAATGTCATGGAATAATGAAAGTGATTTGTTTTTCTTGACAAATGGCTTGGGATGTGTTTATGTATTGAGGTAAATGTCAATAAAATTATTTTGTGTTGATTATTTTTTCTATAATATTAAATTTTTGAATGTTAATACAGTTTTCCAGATTTGATTCAGAGACATGTGGTTAAGGCTCATCCAGGTACATGTATTTGTATAGAATTTGCTCCAAGTGGTCATTATTTTGCTGTAGGTTCAGCAGATGCTTCTGTCTCTCTATGGGACCTTGAGAATTTAGCCTGTGTACAAACTTATAACAGGTGAATTATTAGAATATTACATAATATTATCAATTGATTATACTGTATTATTTGTAAGTTATCAATATGTGCAATAATTTTGCAGTTTGTTAATCCTTATTTATATTATGTTCATTTTATACATAAAAAAAAAAAAAATATTTTTAACTTACATGATTATATTTATGAAAACTAATGTTATCATTTTTTTTTTTTTTGTTTAATTTAGATTAGATTGGCCAGTTCGAGCATTAAGTTTTTCTTATGATGGTAAAATGTTAGCTTCAGGTAGTGAAGATTTGTATGTAGACATTGCAGATGTTACAACAGGAGAAAAAGTAAAAAATTATTTTTTATGTTTATTACTATTGAAATCAATAAATTTATATACCGTACATTATTTTAATAATTGAAAATATTTTTTTTCTTTAAGATTACTGATATCCCAATTGAAGCAGCAACATTCACAGTGGCATGGCATCCAAAACAATATTTATTGGCATTTGCATGTGATGATAAAGAGCAATTTGATAGAAAAAGAGATACTGGAAATCTAAAAGTTTATGGTTTTAGTTCTGATTGATGTGTTAAAACTACACAGTTTGACCATTTGATTTTAATTTTATACTAGTGGTATTTTCTTAATAATAAATGTCTATAATTGTATTTATTATTAAGTACCTAAGCAATTAATGATAAATTTAAATATTAATGTTTAAAATTAAACAATTAAAGACTGATTTATCATTTTGTATAACTACTGATTGAAATACATTTTTCTTTCATTGACACATTTTGATACTTAAAATAAATAATAACTGAAAAATTGTTACAAAAGTTTATCGAATAATAAATGTATATATAATTTATCATAATGCATATAGTATACTAAAAAATATTTAGTATAAATTTTAGAATGTTATTCTTAAAAAAAATTGTAGGTTTTTAATTCTAGAGTATAAAAAGCCATATGTTGTACTTTAGAATTATAAAATATGAAAAAAACCTATTTTTTTACACTAGAGTGGTAAGTGTGGAATTTTTTTTCCCATAAATTCTTAAATAAATAATAATAAATCAGAATTCAGAACTTGGACGAAAAAATCCAAAATTACCTTAAGATTAGAAAAGTAAATTATAAAAATCTGTCTTTCCTTTTTCAAATAAAATATAGCAAGGTAAATATCAGTGTCATGTATACTAGTTTTCTGATATTTCTATTAATTTATATTATAATTCTGGTAAAAAATGTTGATTTCATTAATCATTCATCAATAACTTTCAAAGATACACACAAAAAAAAAAATGCTCTTAGGTGTCAAAACAAAAAATGTTTATAAAAATAAATTAAGAATAAACTTGTAGAATAAAATTAGTAACTATGTATAAGAGTTATATAGTACAATTTATATTTATTTAAGATTTAAGTACCTACATTTTTAAAGTGTTTGATTCTTTCTGTACATTATGCTACCATAATTTTTTTTTTACAAAATTATAATAACCATGAAAGTCCACCAAATTTAAGGCAACAATTCATAAAACGATTATTTTACCTACTTATAACTTGAAAATCGAACACAAGATTTTTGTATAAGGTTCTTTTGTAGCTAAAAAATATATAAATAATATTTATATATTTATATATTTTTTTTTCATATTTATCAATTTTGGTTTTTGCCTTCTTATGTGTTGAATTTTATAAAATCTTTTAGATTCTGAACGGAGTGAAGAATGTATTGATTTTACAATGTTTTTTTTCTTTTTTTTTTTTTTTATTTTGTATCTGTCGACACGATTTGGGGCAGTAAAAATGCTTCGATTGCCTTATGTAGCAACTTTTCTGAAAGAAAAGTGAATCTATTTGGTACTTTGGGGGGTCAAAAGTTAAAAATTTCCAATATTTTTTAAATGCGATGGGAAAAACCATAAAAAAATTTGGGAAAAACGGGAGTTTTTACGCAAAACCAGTTTTCGACATAATCAAATTATTTATTTTGCTATAACTCAAAAACTAATCGATGTAAATACTTGAAATTTTCATCAAATGTTTAGATTAGCGTTCTCTATACACCATTAAATTTTCAAAGTATTTTGACTTTTATTAAGCTATTTATAGACAATTGAAATTTTCAATTTTTTTAAGTATTTTTTTTTTAAATAACGATAAAATTTTTTTGGCTGCCCAGAAAATCTTGAAAATTTAATACAAGGTTTCTTATAAGTTGTTCCTTAACTGATAAAAAAAAATCTAAAATCGTAAGTCACAATTTTTTTTTATAAGTGCTCAAAGTTCCAATTTATGCGAAATATGTAAAAATCACGATAATTTGCAAGTTATTTTGTAGATAAAAATTCATAAAATTTTCTTTGTTCATACTTAAGGTTCAAAATTTTAACACTAGGTTATCTATGAGCTACTCTTCAAAAATCTTTAAAAAAATTTCTACCGGACTAAGAGGAAAAAGTTGTATGACTGTTTGAAATTTAAATATTTACGAAATTGCATAAAATAGCGATTTATTGTCAAACGATTTTAAATATTTTTTATAATTCAAAAAGTATAAGTCGCAGATTTTTGAAATTTCTACCAGCTGTTAAGATTGGTATTTCCTTTATGTCATATTTTTTTCAAAATATTATATTGATTTTTAAGCCACTTATAGGCATTTAAAATATTTGATTTTTTTACATTTTTTTTTTACAATCGGTGATAAAAAAAATTTGGCTCGTACAAAATACTTGAAAATTTAATCGAAGATTCCACAGAAGTAATTCTTAATGTCATTCAAAAATTATTAAAATCCATAAGCACAATTTTTTTTTATAAGCGTTTGAACAGCGAATATTGACAAAAAATTACATGTAAAATATAATATAATGTAGAATATTCTAGACTGACAAATATATCGGTTTTTTATTAAATGCTCTAACTCAAAAATGAAAAACCGCAACAACTTGAAATTTTCACCAAATCTTTATATTGACGTTCTCTATACATGGTTAAGATTTCAAAGTATTTTGACATATTTTGACTTATTTATAGGCAATTTAAATTTTCGATTTTTGTTAAATTTTTGTTTTTAAACATCTATAAAATTTAATTGGTTGAGCGAAAACTCTTGAAAATTTTATACTAGGTTTATAATAAGTTAAACTTATCGTAACTAAAAAATATCGGTGATCGGTTAACTCAATTTTTTTTTATAAGCCCTTAATGCTCAAATTTGTATAAAATGTGTAAAAATCACGATAATTTGCAAGTTATTTTGTAGATAAAAATTCATAAAATTTTCTTTGTTCATACTTAAGGTTCAAAATTTTAACACTAGGTTATCTATGAGCTACTCTTCAAAAATCTTTAAAAAAATTTCTACCGGACTAAGAGGAAAAAGTTGTATGACTGTTTGAAATTTAAATATTTACGAAATTGCATAAAATAGCGATTTATTGTCAAACGATTTTAAATATTTTTTATAATTCAAAAAGTATAAGTCGCAGATTTTTGAAATTTCTACCAGCTGTTAAGATTGGTATTTCCTTTATGTCATATTTTTTTCAAAATATTATATTGATTTTTAAGCCACTTATAGGCATTTAAAATATTTGATTTTTTTACATTTTTTTTTTACAATCGGTGATAAAAAAAATTTGGCTCGTACAAAATACTTGAAAATTTAATCGAAGATTCCACAGAAGTAGTTCTTAATGTCATTCAAAAATTATTAAAATCCATAAGCACAATTTTTTTTTATAAGCGTTTGAACAGCGAATATTGACAAAAAATTACATGTAAAATATAATATAATGTAGAATATTCTAGACTGACAAATATATCGGTTTTTTATTAAATGCTCTAACTCAAAAATGAAAAACCGCAACAACTTGAAATTTTCACCAAATCTTTATATTGACGTTCTCTATACATGGTTAAGATTTCAAAGTATTTTGACATATTTTGACTTATTTATAGGCAATTTAAATTTTCGATTTTTGTTAAATTTTTGTTTTTAAACATCTATAAAATTTAATTGGTTGAGCGAAAACTCTTGAAAATTTTATACTAGGTTTATAATAAGTTAAACTTATCGTAACTAAAAAATATCGGTGATCGGTTAACTCAATTTTTTTTTATAAGCCCTTAATGCTCAAATTTGTATAAAATGTGTAAAAATCACGATAATTTGCAAGTTATTTTGTAGATAAAAATTCATAAAATTTTCTTTGTTCATACTTAAGGTTCAAAATTTTAACACTAGGTTATCTATGAGCTACTCTTCAAAAATCTTTAAAAAAATTTCTACCGGACTAAGAGGAAAAAGTTGTATGACTGTTTGAAATTTAAATATTTACGAAATTGCATAAAATAGCGATTTATTGTCAAACGATTTTAAATATTTTTTATAATTCAAAAAGTATAAGTCGCAGATTTTTGAAATTTCTACCAGCTGTTAAGATTGGTATTTCCTTTATGTCATATTTTTTTCAAAATATTATATTGATTTTTAAGCCACTTATAGGCATTTAAAATATTTGATTTTTTTACATTTTTTTTTTACAATCGGTGATAAAAAAAATTTGGCTCGTACAAAATACTTGAAAATTTAATCGAAGATTCCACAGAAGTAGTTCTTAATGTCATTCAAAAATTATTAAAATCCATAAGCACAATTTTTTTTATAAGCGTTTGAACAGCGAATATTGACATAAAATTGCATGTAAAATATAATATAATGTATAATATTCTAGACTGACAAAGATATCGGTTTTTTTTAAAATGCTCTAACTCAAAAATGAAAAACCGCAACAACTTGAAATTTTCACCAAATCTTTATATTGACGTTCTCTATATATGGTTAAGATTTCAAAGTATTATGACATATTTTGACTTATTTATAGACAATTTAAATTTTCGATTTTTGTAAAATTTTTGTTTTTAAACATCTATAAAATTTAATTGGTTGAGCGAAAACTCTTGAAAATTTTATACTAGGTTTATAATAAGTTAAACTTATTGTAACTAAAAAATATCGGTGATCGATTAACTCAATTTTTTTTTATAAGCCCTTAATGCTCAAATTTGTATAAAATGTGTAAAAATCACGATAATTTGCAAGTTATTTTGTAGATAAAAATTCATAAAATTTTTTCTGTTCATACTTAAGGTTCAAAATTTTAACACTAGGTTATCTATAAGCTACTCTTCAAAAATCTTTAAAAAAATTTCTACCGGACTAAGAGGAAAAAATTGTATGACTGTTTGAAATTTAAATATTTACGAAATTGCATAAAATAGCGATTTATTCTCAGACGATTTTAAATATTTGTTATAATTCAAAAAGTATAAGTCGCAGATTTTTGAAATTTCTACCAGCTGTTAAGATTGGTATTTCTTTTATGCAATATTTTTTTTCAGAATATTATATTGATTTTTAAGCCACTTATAGGCATTTAAAATATTCGATTTTTTTACATTTTATTTTTATAATCGGTGATAAAAAAAATTTGGCTACTACAAAATACTTGAAAATTTAATCGAAGATTCCACAGAAGTAGTTCTTAATGTCATTCAAAAATTATTAAAATCCATAGGCACAATTTTTTTTTTATAAGCGTTTGAACAGCGAATATTGACATAAAATTACATGTAAAATATAATATAATGTATAATATTCTAGAGTGACAAACTATGTCGCTGTATGCAACTGCCAACCCATCCTAATTGAAAAATATATTTATCGTTTCAAAATAAAATATACTTTTTACAATGTTTATAAAAAACAATGTATTATATCCTAGACAAACATATTAACTCCGTTCAGAATCGTTATTCGTATACAATGATATTTATCATTGCATTCAAATTTAACAAATCCATTATAATAATGACCTATCCTATAAGCGAGGTGCACTCTACCCCTAACTGTACAGCAGAGCGAGGCCCATCCGGTTCTTTTTTTTTTATTGCACTTTTAAAGTATTAGTAGAACTACTAAATCAAATTACAAGTTTATACGATCTGTTGTTTTTAAGAAGTAGCAATTATTAATGAGTGAATGGTATAATGTATTTACAAGTTAATCGATAACAATAAAATATACAAGTATAAGTTATAATGTTTTATGAAATTAATATGATTTATATTTTATTCCTAAAAAATTAGTAAATAAAATAAAAATTTAAATTTACTGATTTTCAACACTTTTAAAACGAATTTTAAATTACTTGTTTTATATTATGTGTATTTATAAGTTCTTAAATAACGTGGCTAGAGAATGAACTCTATGATTTACACGTCCCGTGTGGTGGCTAGCAATGCGACATTTAGATACTGAGATTCGTGACCGATAAAGCATTCGTCAGTAATCAACTACCTCGAGAAGAAAATCGAAACATATTTGGAGCTGTACGGCGGCTGAAAACTCAACATTCGGATCAGGAGTACTTATTGTGATTCAAAATAATTACATTCGTCGGTAACCACCAAGCAATTCGATATTTATTTGGTATCGTCAGGTTGACTATTCACTAGTTTTGGTAAAATGTGGTCTTATTTGAAATTGCGAGTATTATGACTAGGGTTGTCAGATTTTAAAATCACCAAACCGGGACATCATATTATTAAATAACCTTTTTTATGTTAAAAGATTAAAATAGCTGCACCCATTTTTCTTCACCTGTAATTTTTTTCTTAGTTTTTATTTTTTCCTCTTTCTATACTTTATCTTAAAATAACCAAAACTCTTTAGCTAATACTACTTCATCAAAAAGCTGATCTTGGTTTACAATTTCAGTTTTTAGTTTCAAGTTTAAAATTTCTGAACCTTTTAAAAAAATTATCCCATTTAATTATTTAATCATATTATATTGTTATAATACAATATTATTCCATACCTACTTCGTTATTGAATAATACGATATTAAAGTTATTTCGTCCGTCGCATTTGAAATGTGATATGAAAAACGTGTTCGTGGTTTATTCTTGTCATTTGTCATACGACTTCATGGTAAAAGAAAATAAGCAAGTAGTCTGGTATGCGATTTTCAAAAGAGCACACTGAAAAATGTATAGGGTAAGACGCTGTATGTTATCCTTGTTGTATACTACTTGAAATACCACATTGAAATTGTATAGATGGCCGCAGTTTTCGGAGGATCACGTTAGAATCATATTTTTTTTATATTGATACATATATCTATGTACCAGCCCATGGACGTAGGTAAGGGGGTTTTGGGTGTTCAAACACCCCCCGAAATTAAAGAGAACATTTTAAAATAAATATTGTGAATTAAAATTAATGGATAAGTATAGAATTTTTCGTTTAACATAATATTCTTATTCTTGAATGTTCGGGAGTTGTAGATCGCTAGGAGATTCCTAATTAGTCTTATTGGGTTTCAAGAATAATACATAGTTTTATACATGTTATACGGACCCCAAGTTAGTGTAGTATTAACATATTCTATTCTAAATAAATCAGCGGTCCTCACTAGGATTGTAGAATGGGCTAAATGTAATTTTTGAAAATTATTTGCGGGCCGCATACATTCTTAATGATAATAATTAAAAATATAAAAATTATATAAACAGTTATTGCTAGGAAAGGGTATTGTAGGAAAAGTACATAAATGACACAAATGTTTTTCTTAGATTTAACTTTAAATTTAAATTCATACTTTATTTTATACAAAAAACGAATCATTAAGTGTATTCCAAAATTTCATTGTATTATTTTTACTATTAAAAATACTTTTTGATGTTATGTCTTGCTGTAAGTCAATTTAATTCGCTTTTCAATAAACCAACATTACAATTCATTATATTAATTTCAAATATTTCTCTTGTATTTACTGCCCACGGATTTTCAATAAATCGAAATACATTTCAGAAGTTTTTAATATCATTGAAACGACTATTTATTTCATTTTTTAAATTGCCCAATAGTTCAAGAAATTGTGGTTTCGGAGTTTTTTTATCAGTATCATCGGAAAATTTTTTATTTTCTTTAGTCATTAAATCGAATTTGGAAAAACTTGAAAAATCATTTTTAGATACTTCTTCAATGTACATTTTGAGCTTTTATTCAAAAGCAAAAATCTTACTGGCCATGTGAGGGATAAATTTATTTTCTCCTTGCAGATTGGTTTGAAGTATATTTAAACTTTTAGTTACATCTGCAAGGAATGTAAGTTTGTACCAAAATACTAATGAATTCATTTCAGAAAATTCAGCTTTTTATTCGTGGATAAATAATTTAATTTCTTCAAGGGAAAAAATCTATCTAAGACTTTACTTTTGCTTAGCCATCGTACTTCAGTATGAAACATAATATCACTACTTCTCACTGTATTGTACTATACATTTCCCACTGTGTTGGGAATTTAGTTCAGAAAGAAATTCTTTACATTTTCTGTGATTTAAATCTCCAGCTCTGATAAAATTGACGATTTTAATTGTTTTATTCATAATAACACTAAAATCATTTGAAAATTTGCTTGATAAATGTTCTTGATGAATACAATGGAAATTAATTAATTTTGGTTTTTCAATTTCATTCTTAATAAGAGTAACATAAGGACAACCGTCTGTATATATAGAAATTAACTTTTTCCAATCTTTTTATTTTTATTTTTATATGAAATCTACAATCTATACCACTTGGTATAATAAGTAAATGTGAAACAGATTTTATATACAAATTATTATTAAAAAAAAAATACATCTTATCCTTAATAACATTTATATATAGCGTAACTTTTTTGAGGAAAGCAGGCAACCATTAGTGACACTTTCATTTGCTATTTTTTATTTTTTATTTATTTATTATTATTTTTTTTTTCTATTAGTATTTTAACTTTTTTAATATTAATTAATATTAATATTAGGTATCAATAGATCACGACACTATTTACGCTTTAACCATCTTGGTGGGTCACCAGGGATTGTAGGATTGGCAAGTTTTCTGACAAGAGGATTGGGATGAGTTAAAGTGCAGAGATAGAAACGTTTGGTGTATCTTTAAAGATACTTTAAGATTCTCGATAGTAATCAATGCTTCAATATTGTACATAGCGTCGTTGAATTTTATCATTAGATTGTTCCATCGTGTAAAAATTCGATGCAATAGGTATATCATCGCTCATTGAATCTTTGTGATTATATTACGTGTCTACTAGGGTCGGGAAACATGTAGTCAACACTATAGCGAATAGTTGACGAATTCGTATTGCTGTACAGTTCAATGGTGCTTCATCAAGTATTTTGTCCCAATGGTTGTAGTCTTCTAACAAGCCGAGTGCAAGGCAAGTCATTTCCGAATAAGTGTAATATTCAAATTCTGGCTCATAGTTGAATGCCAGACGAAAGAACGAGTCAGATCAAACGCTCAATACACTTGTTGGTGTTGTCGGTCATTTGCTCTGCGTGTGTTCACTACAAAACTCTGATCCAATCGTCGTTGTTTATTGCGTTCAGCTCGTGCTTCTTGTGATTGAGATTCACGCAATCGCGCCATACTCACTCGCACATTCGTATTATCGGATTTAATTTGTTCGCTTGTTTTTTACTATCTTATATTTTAGATTCTGAACGGAGTGAAGAATGTATTGATTTTACAATGATGTGTGTTTTTTTTTTTTTTTTTTTTAGTGTCTGTCGACACGATTTGGGGCAGTAAAAATGCTTCGATTGCCTTATGTAGCAACTTTTCTGAAATAAAAGTGAATCTATTTGGTACTTTGGGGGGTCAAAAGTAAAAAATTTCCAATATTTTTTAAATGCGACGGGAAAAACCATTAAAAAATTTAGGAAAAACGGGAGTTTTTACGCAAAACCAGTTTTCGACATAATCAAATTTTTTATTTTGCTATAACTCAAAAACTAATCGATGTAAATACTTGAAATTTTCATCAAATGTTTAGATTAGCGTTCTCTATACACCATTAAATTTTCAAAGTATTTTGACTTTTATTAAGCTATTTATAGACGATTGAAATTTTCAATTTTTTTAAGTATTTTTTTTAAATAACGATAAAATTTTTTTGGCTGCCCAGAAAATCTTGAAAATTTAATACAAGGTTTCTTATAAGTTGTTCCTTAACTGATAAAAAAAAATCTAAAATCGTAAGTCACAATTTTTTTTTATAAGTGCTCAAAGTTCCAATTTATACGAAATATGTAAAAATCACGATAATTTGTGTTATTTTGTAGATAAAAATTCATAAAATTTTTTCTGTTCATACTTAAGGTTCAAAATTTTAACACTAGGTTATCTATAAGCTACTCTTCAAAAATCTTTAAAAAAATTTCTACCGGAATTAGAGAAAAAAAATTTATGACTGTTTGAAATTTAAATATTTACGAAATTGCATAAAATAGCGATTTATTCTCAAACGATTTTAAATATTTTTTATAATTCAAAAAGTATAAGTCGCAAATTTTTGAAATTTCTACCAGCTGTTAAGATTGGTATTTCCTTTATGTCATATTTTTTTCAAAATATTATATTGATTTTTAAGCCACTTATAGGCATTTAAAATATTCGATATTTTTACATTTTTTTTTTATAATCGGTGATAAAAAAAATTTGGCTACTATAAAATACTTGAAAATTTAATCGAAGATTCCACAGAAGTAGTTCTTAATGTCATTCAAAAATTATTAAAATCCATAAGCACAATTTTTTTTATAAGCGTTTAAACATCGAATATCGACATAAAATTACATGTAAAATATAATATAATGTAGAATGTTCTAGACTGACAAACTATATCGCTGTATGCAACTGCCAACCCATCCTAATTGAAAAATATATTTTTCGTTTCAAAATAAAATATACTTTTTACAATGTTTATAAAAAACAATGTATTAACAATGTATCCTAGACAAACATATGAACTCCGTTCAGAATCGTTATTTGTATACAATGATATCTATCATTGCATTCAAATTTAACAATTTCATTATAATAATGACCTATCCTATAAGCGAGGTGCACTCCACCCCTAACTGTACAGCAGAGCGAGGCCCATCCGGTTCTTTTTTATATTAGAAACTGCATTTGTTCGAGAGCTCAGATTGGCGTTTCGCGTCTTGCTGGGTCTGCTGCGTCTGGTATTGTTCAAATAAAACAATTTTTTTTTTTCTTATATACAAACAATAATATTATTTATTACAATAAGAATGTGTGATATTTACAATTTGAAGTTCGCATGGATATTAAGCTAATGACTCCGCCTATATTATAGGTATACAATTTACATGTTTCGGATGTCACCCTTAAAATTTAGGGGTTTAAAAAATAGATGGTGCGTTATTCTCAGGTCTACCAAATAGACACAAAAAATGTCATGAAAATCGGTGAAGCCGTTTCGGAGGTGTTCAATTACAAACACTGTGACCGGATAATTTTATTTATAAGAATGTTATATCGTCAAACTTAATAATTATTTCGTGTCTTGAGATAATATACATGGTGATAAGATTTTATCTCAATCTCAAACATAAAACTCTGGAATTTATTATTTTTAATTTGTGAGGGATATAGAAATATTTAGGGGACTAAGTCCCTAAGTTGTACCTATGAGTAAAAGATTTTCACGCAATGATGATATTGCCCGGCCACCAAGATTTCCTGATTTATTTTAGCGAGATTTTTTGAAATCTAAAGTATTTACCCATAAGCCACATTCGCTATAAAAGTTAAAAGAAAAATATTAGATGGGATATGGCAGCTATCGATATGCATATGCTACAAAGGTATATACAGTATGCGTAAACGGATAGCCGACTGTATAAAAAATTAAGGCGACCACTTAAGTCATGTAATTTTTAAAATGTAAGATTTATTTAGTTACAATTAAAGAAAATCTTTAAGTTGAATAAAATACATACTTTTTTTTAATGCATCCTCTACACTCTCTAGAGCTCGCCTCGTAACAACTTTTGCACGAGGCGTACATTATCTACACATTCCAAATACGAGTACTAAGTTGCGCATGTCTCGTGTCCTTTGATTTGCCACCATAAAACCGACACTGAACTGAACGTGTACGAAACGAGGAGACACAAGTGAGCCGACTACAATTTTATGTTCACGTTTCCTAGTATCACCTCGGCGAGAGCGCAAAGTTAGCATTATAATTGACTAATAAACTTCAATTAAAATTTATCAGAATCCATTGCCCCACTCCTACTTATGTTTGTGCACACTAATGAATAAAGTGATTTTATTTAAAAAATTATGATTCCTATTGCCGACAGTATAAAATTGCGAGAGCAGCTGAGCGTGAGAATGAACTAGACGCACTTGTGTCGTCTTGCCTCCGCTTGGTTGGTAGGGGCCATTTGTCTAAAAAAAAGCTTCAGTTAGATTAGGAGCCGATACAAATCATACATACAATCCAGTATGGTTTACTTATGAATACATGGAGTTTAATCTAGTACCACTTTACGGATTTCAGGCAACTGTTAACCGGAATATTGAACACAAAATTTTGAGTGCGTGTAACCAGAGAATGTGCTGTGTACACTGTAATCGCGCTTCACCACTTAATCAAAATTTTCGTCAAAGCTGTCTTGGCGAATGTATACTGCCGGTATAGGATTATAGGTGTAGTTATCAGTATCATGAATTTTTTTTAGCTGACAGTCTTATAACCACATATTTGGAGCTAAATAGACTCGAAATGTAAAGTTAATGATTTGAAGGCTGAAGTAAATTAAAATAAATATCACATAATACGAACTTTTTGCAGATAAAAATATATGTTTTATTTATAATATATTTTGCAGGTACATTTTTTGTCCTCGTGATCGAATAGCATACTTCATAATTCATTTTCGGCATCTAGGGCATCGACGACGAAAGCGGGAAGTGCAAAAGCTGCTTTGTGCATGTCAGTAGTGTAATAACGCAGCTTCATGTCTTTTCGTTGTTGGTTAGTCAACGTGTGTATGGGATTTGCAAAGTTCGTATTCTGTAAAGACGAAAAAAATAACAAAAACCACGTGTGTAAGACAAGAAATAATAATAATTAATTTAGTAATTTTTATTTACTAATTAAATATATATTTTTAACCTCAAACAATTGTAAATGGTAAAAAAACTTCACGTTAGAACGTTAAACGTTAAACTTCACAATTTAAATTCATTAATTATTATAATAGTGTAAATTTAAACTTCAAAAATTTGCTTTTCCCGCTTTAAGACTGGCGTTTCATCGATAATTTCTTCAAATGAAATTTTAAATATAAAATCCTTTATGATATTTTGATAATTTCATCATTAAACTTACACATGGTTACAAATTTCTAAAAAGTATGAAAAATTTTAATTTTGAAGATAGAATAAAAATACGACTTTTCACCATTTTTCATCCCTTTGTAATTCACACCCTGGCGTGAGCACATTTCATCACACCTTTGTTACGTCACTGAATCAGAACAACAAATGTATAATGATAGTGCCTATAACCGTAAAAAAGCTAAATCTCCTTTTGGCCAAAGCACAATATGCCTATATAAATGAAATATGAAAGAGATAATACTATAGCTGAAGTTAGTAAATATTGATAGATTAAAGAAAATTAATTCAATATGTAAGAAAATTGTCTATCATATCTTAACGTATTTTTTTTTTTTTTATAAATCAAGTTTTAATAAAATATTAGCAAATATATACGAAATATAACAGTGAAATAAAATTAATAAAATTAAACGAAGTGAATTTTCAACAACAATATTTGCGTAGTTATTGTTATCATTACTATAGTTATCAATTATCCTATTGATTCTTACCTTGTCGAGACTGCCGAGTGCGAATCCGATCTGACCGGCTGGGTAAGTGGACACGTAAGATGTCGTGTACGCTGCCTTGGCGAATACTTCCTTGCAATGATTATGCATGGATGTTGCATTTTTTAAATGTCCCCAGAAAGTATCAGCTTGTGAACACACGATACCGCCGGGCCGTAGAGCACGTTTCATAAGTTGAAAATATGACTTTTGAAATAAAGATACGGCTGGACCTAATAAAAAATAAAATAATTCACAGAAATAAGTAAAATCTTGAGTACAGTACTTTAAATAAACAAATGTATATCTGTAAATATATATATATATATATATATATATATATATATATATACAAACAAAGTGATTTATTTTGGCTATATTTTAAGAGTACAATATTATAATTATAAAATAATAGTTAACCTTATACTATATATACGTTTTACACATACATACCCATGTCTAATACAGTAAAAATATTATATAATGCAGTGTTATATAGGTAATAATATAATAAATAACAGTCGTAGGCTTTATTCAATGTAATCAATAGCAATGATTGCTAAATTTCGTATTTTAACATATGTAATAAAAAATAACAGCAGCAATTTTGTTATAGAATAACATTCTGGTGACTGGAACGATGTATAATTAATAATATGCGTTCTCACATTAGTTGCTAGTAAAATATAATTTTTAAAACTAACGATAAATATTATATAATCAGCAGTTTTTACAAAATAGCGAAATATTACTGATATTTTAAAATAGCAAAATATCACTGGTATTTTAAAATAACAATAGAATTAGCAGATGTTAAAAAATAAAGTAGTTTAATCTTTGTAACTTAGATATATGATGTATATTGCATTTCGTGTATGGTCTTATGTATGATATAAAAACATCGATAACGTTTAAAGGAGAAGCATCAAAATGTATCCTTAGTTGCGCTATTGTATAGGTATAGATTATAATATTATTAATATATTGTATATATTGTGTGATTATAATTTGTTGATTTATTTGAATAATTCAATAATAATACGTATTTATATTTTGTACATAATATGCATTACCGATAGGATCCGAAGAGTCGGTAATGATGACGTCGAAGTACTGAACGTGCTCCTCCATGAATTTGAAACCATCAGCTACATGTAAGTTAAGTTTAGGGCTGTTAAATCCTTCGGCCATGAACGGCAAATATTTTTTGGACAATTCGATGACGCGGTCGTCAATCTCTACTTGATCGATGGTCTCAACCAAAGGGTGTTTGGCTACTTCTCTGGCAACTCCACCATCACCACCGCCAACGATAAGCACCTGTATAAGACGGAGAACCGAAAACCATTATTATTATGATCGATCGGAATCCGTTTGAATACTAACTCTTTGTGGTTTAGGATGACTGTTTAGTGGCAGGAACGAAATCATTTCCTGATAGGAATACTCGTCGAACTCCGTACATTGGATCATCCCGTCGAGCACCAGTACGACTCCATGGGATTTCCTTTAAACAAATACGGAAAGTGTAGAAATCAATAGTTTGAGACAGTTTCACATAAAACATGCTCACATCATGAGCTCACATCGAGAGTACAATACATAATATTATTTATTTTATTTATTAGAATAGGTATACGCCAGGCGGCTTTCGAGAAAAGTATGAGCAATACTATATTACAAAACACTAACAATATTCAAATTTCGCATAAATAATATAACAAAACAGGATAACAATTAAGATTTAAACTACATAAAAATTAACGTCTAGATTAATTGAACAAAGAATAGTATTATGTTTAAAGTTATATAAAAAGTAAAAAGAAATATAAAAGTTAATCAAGGTATAAAAAAACTATAGATTATAATTGAAAATCGACATCATCCTGGACCAGGGGCATTTTTCCCAAGATTTGTACGACTTAGTCAAGACATATTTTAACATATTAAGTATGCGGCATTAGTGCCACCCAGAGATAACTGAATGATACTCAGTAGTGGATGATTGTGTCACTAATCAACAAATAATCGCAACGAGAGTTGATTTTCCCTCTATGTTCTTCTGGTAGACAATTTTGTTGAAATATTACCCAGTGAAAATTTCTTAAAATATACTCTAGACTTGGTGGTACATAAAATATCTTTGAACCTGGTACAACCAGGAAAATTAATGTCAAGTAGTTTTAACAAACGGGGTGCATCAATAGTTCTTTCAATAAGTCCATTAATGAAACGACAATAGGAAATATTAAGGCATTCAATTAATGATATGACGTTGAGAATGACGCTGGTGTAACTATAGTCATGCAGAGAATGGTATCATTGTCAAATATGTAACAAGTAGGGTTGTAGCACACTCTAATTATAATTATTAAATTGATATGTTCACTCAATTTATAACACTTTTCCTCAAACTAGGTTTTTATAATTTTGTAGGAAAACAATTTTAGGGAATTAAAAATTACGCAGGAGACGAAGTCTCTTCTATCTCTTCTAAATAAGTCCGACGTTTATGCATAAACTCTATAGAATTTATTTATATTTATTCATTAATTTTTATTTATTAATTTATATTAATTAAATTTATCATAAATAATTTATGTATACTCGTATTAGCCGTAGTTCTTTAAGAAATATATATATATTTTTTTAATGTGGTTTAATTGTAATTTTTTAATGTTGTTACATAAATATGGATGATGATATATATAAATTGCCATAGTTTTTTATAATCGAGTTAGTTAAAATAACAGGGTTGAAACGTATAATACGGTATAGTATAAAACACGTATTATACGTACGTATAAAACGTATAAATCGTATAGTATAAAACTCATAATTATATGCGTTGTATATAGTATAAAAATAAAATCACTAATAAACAAAAATAACTAAAAATAAGCATCCAGAATTAAAAGGATTGGCAAATAAATTAATAAATTTACCAGCGTCAACTGCCCAGTTAGAGTGTTTTCAAACTGGTCATACATTCACAATTCTCTCCAGAACCGTTTGAATCCAGAACGTTCCAGAAAACTATTAAGTATTTACTACTCATTTAAATTAAATTAAAAAACACAAAGTTCATCAAAATAATATTAATTAGTATACTATATAGTATAAAATTATAATTAGAAGTTTATAATGTTAATATTTCAGCTTAAATAATTGTACACAATAATTGTTTCTTCTTAATATGTATTATTTAATAAAGAATAGAAGTGTCAAAGAAAATATAAATTATTTTATTTTATACAAATATTCCATATTAACTTGACAACATATACATTTTTCTTTACGATATGAATAGGAATATAATAATATATTATATTTTGTGTCTGTGGTAATATTTTATTGTTTTTTATTTTTAGGTACCTATTTGAAAGAATAAGAAAGAAAATTGCAAATAAAAATATTTTTTTATAATTATAAAATAATTATATTGTAATATATTACCTACCTAATATATAATTTTTTACTAAGTATAAGAATAAAAAACCTAACTTGTTATCTAAAATAGGAAGTATTTTCAATTTTTAACAATAAATTTCAAAAACAAAACATATTAAACGTTTTATACGTTTTATACGCGTATATTATCAACCCTGTAAAATAATGTGTTGATTAGATTGACACTCTTACTTAGTAAGTCAAAACTTTTTATTAGATTTTGTTCACAATATAAATACATACTTTATTAATTTGTTTCTTGAAATATTTTTAAAATACGAGTACTTCGGAGGATATTTTTGGAAACTATTTAATAAAAACAAAAGGAAATGGGCGATATAAAAGATTAAGATTATTTTCGAATCCCATATACTTATTATGTACTTCACAAAAGCAACATTTTTTCTGTTAAGCTAAAAAGTCTAAAACGCGTAGTGAGTAACCAGCTTTGTAATATATATTTATTTCAGTTGATTTTACTTCTGTATCTGTGAATTGAACATTTGTATTTCAAATTAACTACTGAATAAGTAAAAATAATAATTTTGTAGAAGAGTAAAAGTATATCAATATCTTACCTATAACTACATGTGTAAGGTCGCCAAGTATATATTTAAAAAATATATTTAACTCGACAATTTATAGTAGACTGTATATATAAAATTGAAGATACTCGAAATTTTATTGTGTAACATATATTATAATAAAAACAACACTTTACTAATACAAATAATAATAAAAAATGGTAACTACGTCCTACAATACCCCTCGCGGTATGTATTTACGTCCCGTGCGACACAATTATAATAATAATGTTTGTTACCAAACGGTACGTGAGTCAGCCCGGGTGGGTCTCACTATACCTTTGGTACAAATATTTCTTCTCTTAGACACTGCGTAAGTCAGCCCGGGTGGGTCTTACTACAGTGCTAAAAGAAGAATGGACAACTGTGCACTAAGGCAGCTTGCTCAAATACCCCGTTACCAGACCAAAATAATAAAAATACAATACATTGCGGAATAAGATTTCCCAAAGACAATTGGGCCGAAATAATAATATAAATAATTAGATGATAATGATGGAATCATTAACTAATATAAATATAAGTCATAAGACAGATAATTAAAATAATAAAACACATAATTGAAATAATAAAAGGTACAGATAACTGTCATGAAACATAATACAAAAATACAACTATACGTAATAAATTATTCAAACATTCCGGAACACCTTGAAGCAATATGCTTCAATCAACTGTACCCCTTTTCGGTAAGAGACATAACTTCGTTAATGGCCGCTTCATCAAAGAACCATTTGAGGTTCGGATTGTTGCAACTCGAATGACACCATCCTTTCCGTGGTGAAGGGATTGGATTCGAACCAACCGCCAAATTTCTAGGTGGTACGTTATCCTCAACTAGTACAACTAACGCACCAGGTTGAGCTTCACTTGAATTTTTCAACCATTTTTGACGTCCTTGAATCGAAGACAAGTATTCTGTTCTCCATCTGTGCCAAAATCCTTGAACCAACTTCTGAAGTAATATCCATTTTTTCAACCTTTGCTCAGGGACTTCAGTCACATCAGATTCGGGTAAGGCTAAGAGGAACCTCCAAGAAGAAAATTATTAGGGGTCAACGCTCGATGATCTGACGGGTCTGAAGATAGGGCGGTTAGAGGTTTGGAATTTAAACAGGCTTCGATTTGCGTCAGCACAGTACACAGTTTCTCAAAGTTCAATTTTGTGTTGGCAACGGTGCGAAATAAATGATGCTAAAAGGATTTGACCGCTGCCTCTCACAACCCACCGAAATGAGGAGCTCCTGGTGGCATGAACATCCATTGTATTTCTTCGGAAACGAGGTCCTCAAGGACAGTACGGCTAGTGCTTTGAAGTTAAAAATAATTTCGTAACTCGCGTCGAACTCCAATGAAGTTTGTACCGTTGTCAGACCAAATATGAGATGGCATTCCCCTTCTTGACATGAATCTGCGTAAACAAGCCCTAAAGGCATTGGAACTGAGACTACTTACAGGTTCAAGATGGATAGTTTTAGTGGCTAAACAGACAAATATTGCAACGTAGACTTTGATTGGAGTTGCACGGCGTAAACCAACGCGAATCCACAATAGACCGGCAAAATCCACACCAGTATGCGTAAAGGGCCTATTGACACATACACGGGCAGCTGGTAATTGTCCCATAATAGGTTGCAGTGGAATAGGTTTAGCTCGAAAACATTTTTGGCACTGTTTAACGATCCGACGCGTTACATCACGACCTCGTAGTGGCCAAAAATTCATACGAATATTGGCAAGCAATCCTTGTGGCCCGATATGTAAGAAACGCAAATGATAAGCAAGGCATATTAACTCAGTAACCCGATGATTACGAGGTAACAACGCGGGATGTTTTTTAGCAAATGGCTCGTTGGATTGTTCTAAATGACCACCAACACGAAGAATATCTTCATCCATGTATGGTGATAATCCCTTCAACGAACCCTTGGTAATAATTCCACCTTCAGATAATACCTTGATTTCGCTGTTAAATGATTGACGTTGTGCGTAACGTACCCACACATTCTGTGCCTGCTGAAGCTCTATCACCTGTAGTGGCACGATTAAATTTGAGGTGATATCTCGATTGTTACGATAACGCAGCCATTTTATAAAACGTAACCATATGGCCGTAATACGTAGAAGTTTATTCCAATTAGAGAAGGCATGTAATAAACTGTTTTTACTAGTGCTGATGGCGAGAGTGTACTTGATTGGCCGTTGTTCGAGGACGATTTGCTCCGATGATTGAACCCTTTCAGCGAAGGACGGCCACGTGGACTCAGCAGATCTTAAGAAAATAGGTCCTGACCACCAAATGTCTAAATTAGTCAAAACATCAGTAGTTTTACCACGGGATAAGGGATCAGCTGGGTTTTGATTAATGTCAATATGACGCTAGCATCGGACACCCACTGAATCGATAATCTGTGTCACACGAACAGGGAACACCACGAATCCAGGACAATACAACTGTAGAATCGCACCAACAAATTAAATTATCAAATGTGATATTTGTTACCTTAGACACCCGATGCATCAACTCGGCTAATAAGACTGCACCAGATAGTTCCAAGCGTGGGATTGTTAATGTTTTTGTTGGTGCTACGCGAGATTTTGCACACAATAGTTGTACTTGCCACGTATCTACGTCTATCAGCTGACGCAAGTATACACACGCGCCAAAAGCTATTTGAGATGCATCGCAAAACCCATGAAGCTCAACTCGACCTGGATAGCTTGTCTTTACACCACGTAGAATTTTAAGTTAGTCCAATTGCTCCAGATCTTTAATGAACAATTGCCATCGGTTTTGGATATGAACTGGAAGTTTGTCATCCCAACCAAGCTGTGACTGCCAAAGCTCTTGGAGGAATACTTTACCACGAATAAGTACGGGCCCAAAAAATCCCAAGGGATCGAAAACGCTGTTAAGCGTTGACAACAGTTCCCGTTTCGTATCGGACAAATTGAAAATACGTAATTTATTTAAAAATAACAATTTATCACTAATTGGACACCAATTTAAACCTAAAAAAGTAGTTATTTCCTCTGGTCCCAAATCTAGCGAATAGTGTTTTTCGTTAGACGCGTTGGCGAATGTTTTACGCATTTGTTCGTTGTTTGAACATCATTTACGAAGCTGCATACCTCCAGATTCCAAAATTCTTGACACGTTTTGGTATAACAGCTCAGCTTCTTTAACGTCATTGGCACCACTAATAAAATCGTCCATATAAAAATCTTTCAGGATTGCGTTGCTTGTTACCGCATCCTGTGATGCATTTGAAATTGCCAGCTCCTTAAGCACACGTGTTACTAAAAACGATGCCGGTACTGTACCGTAAGTAACGGTGTTGAGTCGAAAATGCCCGACCGGTTTATCTGAAGAATCTCGCCACAGAATTCTTTGATAATCTCGATCATTTTCATTTATTAATACTTGCCGATACATTTTAGCAACATCGGCGGTAATTACGACAACATACAACCGAAAACGTAAGACTATATCAAATAAATCTGGCTGAATTGCCGGACCGCGTAACAATACATCGTTGAGTGATAGATTTGTAGACGTTTTCATAGAAGCATCAAATACTACCCGTAACTTTGTTGTCATACTAGAGGATTTGAAAACTGCATGGTGCGGATGATAATAATAATCACCAGTATGTAACACCGGATCAACTATCGTTGACATATGACCTAGTGATAAGTAATCATTAATAAACTCACAATACTCCTTATGTAATTCCGGAAATCGTTGAAACTTGCGTTCTAAACTTAGAAAACGATTTAATGCTAATTCCATTGATCGACTAAGCTGTCCAATATCGTCCCTAAATGGCAAGGATACAATAAATCGACCATCGTCATGACGCTGATGAGTTGTTTTAAAATGATGTTCACATTTGGTTTCATCTTCAACTCTTGACTGCCTCGTCACTGATTCATTGAACCAAGTTGAACTTGTTAAAAAACATGACATGGACCTAGTTTCGTTATAAATTTGTTCTGTCGCTACAGAGCCAGAGATTATCCAACCGAGAGTGGTATTGTACAACCAAGGCAAACCTCCTGGAATCACCATTGGTTGGGAACAAATAACCTCGAAGAAAATCTTAGCACCCAATAATAAGTCCACACTTGATGACTTATGGAAATTTGGATCCGCCAAACGGTTCTGTGCAGCAGCAGGAAATTTCCAATTGTCAATGTTGATAGACTCCGCAGGTAACGGGCAAGTATATGACAGCCAATAACCTTTCTATAGTTAGAATGGACAGATGAAATAACTAAATTCACCCATTTCGACGCATTGATATTCGCGTCGTTTACCGCACTAATAGGAAAACTGGCTTTAGCAGACTCTTAATTTAATCGTTTCAACATTCTCTGTGTTAGTATATTAATTTGCGAGCCGTTGTCTAAAACAGCACGACAAGAGTGCTTACGACCAAATTTATCCTCGACCATAACCAACGCAGTTGGTACCATTGGTACAAATATTTCTTCTCTTAGACACTGCTTAAGTCAGCCCGGGTGGGTCTTACTACAGTGCTAAAAGAAGAATGGACGACTGTGCACTAAGGCAGCTTGCTTAAATACCCCGTTACCAGACCAAAATAATAAAAATACAATATTAAAAATACAATACATTGCGCAATAAGATTTCCCAAAGACAATTGGGCCGAAATAATAATATAAATAATTAGATGATAATGATAACTAATATAAATATAAATCATAAGACAGATAATTAAAATAATAAAACGCATAATTGAAATAATAAAAGGTACAGATAACTGTCATGAAACATAATACAAAAATACAACTATATGTAATAAATTATTCAAACAACATGATATAGTCTACATCATAAAATCAATTCCATCTATATTAGCAGGACATGTTTAAATATGTATAATTTATGCATGATATCATAATAAATACTAATTTTCAATTAATGATGAATTATCGCATTTTCCATTTTATAAAATGAGGATGTCATTCGTTAAATTGATAAAAAAATATTTAGAGGATAATTTTTTACTTTTATCGAATGCTATCTATTTTTGGTCAGATAAAGGAGGTCAATTTGTCTAACTATTATCATTGATTAAAAATATTAGTATTTATAATCAATCGTATTATCTTAAGTTACCCTAATCACAAGAAACGATTAGAAAGTACAAATAACAAATAAGTAGTAACTAATTAGTATGCATTTTTAGAAGTTTTTGAAGACAGTGAGTAAAAATAAGTGTATTGTACTCGACGGTAGCACTTAAACGAGAGCCAAAAGAGTTTATACGCATGGAAGATGTTAAACATTTTAAACAATATAATTTTTTTTAATTTGAGCTGACATAAAGTAATTTTTCTCGAAGAGAAATAGTGTATACTACTATAATTTTTATAGTGATTATTGATTGTTTTGAAAAATTGGTCATCTAAACAAAGCGTTAAAAAATATAATTTCATATTTTAAATCTGTTATATAGCTAAATATATAGCATTGTCAATTGCTAATATTACTACGGCAATAAAGTAACTATATAATTATAATTCAATACTTGAACTACTGTATACATCCTTATCTATTTGATAATATCAAATATTTTACGTATAAGGTATATTATACTTATAAATTAGGTATCGCACACTCGTACTTTGTTCGAACACTTTATGTGTGAGCAATGAATGTTAATATGTTAGTTAATATAATGTGATTTAATTAGTATAGGCTTACAAAAACTAGTACACGTGTTATGTAAAACAGTATTTACTATTATGATACTACACAGATTTTACACAGTACTTATTAAGAACTCTAATCATACCTTATGTATTTAAACTGTATAGAAAAATACAAAAAAATATTTCTTATTATTTTAGCAGTACATAGTAGTATAATTTCTTCATATAATTTTTCGAATTTAAAATTATTCAAAAGATATGTACACACGTGGTCATTCCTATCCGAGATACAGGGCTATATCAGATTATATATTATTTCACTGTTAGAATAGAATATTTATACAATAAGAAACCTATATTGAAAATGTTTCATTAGAATTGATAACTATTAAAAAAAACTGATTATATGATTAAGTACGAGTTTTCTGTTCATATCAAATGTTTAATGTCCAAAACAAGAACATTAAAAAATCATCATTAATTACTATATCAAATTTGAATAGTTTCATCTAATCATATATTAATTAAATTACCTAGTTCATTTCCCAGTAAAAATATTTACAAAAGTAACCATCATAGGAGTATTACAACTATAAATATAGAAACATCAGCTCTCGATTCTAATGTATCGATGAATTCTACTTAAAAACTCAATGTTAAATAATAATAAATTCTTTCGATTCATTTATTTATTTTAGTTGAATTTCTATCATCAATAAAGTTTCGAGTGTGCAATTAGATGACCAGAAAAGTAGTTTCATAAAATTATAAATTAAAAAAGAACCGGATGGGCCTCGCTCTGCTGTACAGTTAGGGGTGGAGTGCACCTCGCTTATAGGATAGGTCATTATTATAATGGATTTGTTAAATTTGAATGCAATGATAGATATCATTGTATACGAATAACGATTCTGAACGGAGTTCATATGTTAGAATATAATACAATGTTATTTATAAATATTATATAAGTATATTTTATTTTTAAACGAAAAATTTAGAAAAACCGAAAATTTAAATTGTCTATAAATAAGTCAAAATATGTCAAAATACTTTGAAATTTTAACCATGTATAGAAAACGTCAATATAAAGATTTAATGATAATTTCAAGTAGTTGCGGTTTTTCGTTTTTGAGTTAGGGCATTTTAAAAAAACCGATATCATTTGT
>JASXSY010000459.1:0-84738 GCA_034509805.1 Sipha maydis
TTTTAATTGTAGTTTGATTGAGTGTGAAATTTCTTACCTATTATGAAGGAGCATTAGTTACTTATTTTAGAGAACTTTTTTGGAAATATTAGATTTTATTTGAGGTGGATTATCTTCTTTTTTTTTTTTGTATTTTCCCATAACATGAGTTTGTATATTTCAGATTGGTTTCAGCAAAGTTTGTACATAGGAAGTTTGAAATTAGTGAAGATATAATCATTACAAATTAAAGGTTTAGACATTCGAAGACGGTTATTCTCAAATAGTATTTTTTCTCTTTAATGATTCATTCAAGTTAATCTTTGTAGTGTTAGGCCGAGATATTTCACTGTCAGAGAAGTATAAATTGGAATGCCTTTGAGAAATCATCTGTACATGGAACGAGTTTAAGTTGAAAAGTGGTGTGTATGGTTAGGTAAGGTATTTGTTACGGTTTACTTTCAATCTCAATTTCATATATAAAACTACCATAAGGCCTAGGTGAGTTTGTAAATTTCTAGATGCTATAATTGGATCAACATTGTTAGATATTTATACTTTGTCATCGGTGTAGTCTGCAATTGTTATGTTTAGTATAGTAAATCGATCAGCCAATAACAACTTTAAAAATAACAGGAAATATAATACGACTATGGGAAAATATTTATAATAGCTAAATCAATTTTATAAATTATCAGAGATAATGGTTTTTCTAGTTTCAAATGTTTATAGTTATAATAAAGAATAATGTGCAATTGATAATGTTTAAATATATTTGAAAGTTATGTAACCTCATAAAACTTTTGCAAATTTTGTGTTAAAATAGTCCAAATAATTATAATTTAAAAACTATTATACTTTTCTTTTTGACGTTGAAGAACAAATTATTTTTTTTAACACTTAGTCTCTTACTTAAAGTTATTTATTATTTGAACTAAAACAAAAGTTATAAAATTAAACATTTTAATTTATATTTAATTAAAAATCAATAAGTTTGGTAGTATCATGATAGTGTTCAACCATTTATAATTTGTATTTTAAGAGCACGATTAATAAACATCGATTCGTAGAACTATCAGTTTTCTTTTTCTTTTTTAGTCAAAAGTTTTATAACACATTTCAAAGTAGTGAAACCGCTATCATATTCTATGTTATTTTTTTTTCGTATTAAAAGGAAACAATGTATGCAACATTTTTTTTAGGGATTATTTCGATTCGCTTTATATGCATTAAAACACATTTATACGTGTTAAAATAATACTACATATATAGCACTCAAAAGCTTTTAAGTCGTATTTAATACTTACCTGCAGTGTTTTAAATATTAAATTTTATGAGTTTTTGGAAATTTCTGTATTTTTAAACTACCATCAACGAATAATAGTATTAAGTATTAATTATTTAGTAAAATAATGGTATTATAGAAGTTAAAAGTGATAAATAATACTTTGACTAACCAACTTATTATGGTGTGAAGATATAAAAAAAAATTCCCGCTGTGACTATACTCGCATAATATTAGTTGCGTATTCACAGATAATGGAAATGTACCATTCAATCTATTTTTATTTTTTTTTGCTCTTAAAATGGTAACTTTTAAATTAGTTATAATCATAAAATATGTAGTCTTATAGGACTTATAATAGTACAATTAAAAGAAGAAAAAAATTGAAGTTTATTGCACACAAGTTTTTTTTTTTTTTTTTTTTTATCGAAGAGATATTGTGTAAGTCGATAACCGAGTAACACTATGGTTTCGTATAGCCGGCTATTGGCTTTTAAAAATGTACGCAATGTAGTTTAATCGAATTAATGGACTTCGTGTAACTATTATAATAATAGTCGGTTAATTAGTTAGTTACTTCAGATCGTTATCAAAAGGGTTTCTCGAGTATTAAACTTCACATTGTATAGACACTAGTTTGGTAAATGGTATTGGACGAACTTGCCGATATCATTATAGGTACCTATATACGCTCGCGCTGAAGTATCGGTAATCCACCAAAGTAAATAGCGTCGCTCAAACACTAGAAAATCGTCGGAAGTTATTGCCGATTATTACTTAGTTTACTCCGCCGACGTAAATCACCGTATTTAATTAAGTAGTGCATTTTGAAGTCAAGTTTAATGTACCAATAATTAGCCATTACGATACAATAACAATGCAACGGAAATCGTTTTCGAGAAGGGCTTCGGTTCCTGTTCTATTGTCCCGTATCGATCTCGTTGACGTTGTGAATTTATTGTTTGTCGTCTCGCGGATTTCGTACGAGAGGCCATAAGAGGACCGCTACGGAGTGGTGTACGTATACGATCGGAGACGTGTGCACAGAGGATAAATGAGAGAAAATCTATGGTTTAAGGGTTCTAACATTTTATGTTTGCGATTTTTTACGTTATTTCACAGTGAAGCATTTTGTCTATTGACTAATGAATAGCTGAGTTTGACTGATAACTGTGAACCTAGTAAATAAAACCATGTATCTGTATCAACACGTAACTGATAGTTTAAATTGAATCAACGAACTAAACTAAACACCTTTTGCAGTTCTTTAAACTGATCTTGTAACAATTTAGTGGTTGCATTAGAGTTACAAAACACAAATTACTTAACGTGAAATACGATGGATAAAGGTTTACGGAGAATAAACCATTGTTTACATACATAAACATGGCCTATTCAACAGTTTGTCTAGACTTAAATGCAATCTTGTTCATCGGAGAGAAATCGTACGTTTATCTACATGGAGTATGAAAAAACCATAAGACGTGTTGTTCTACGATTAATTAATTAATGTATATTGTTTTGTTCTGAAATTCGTTAGTCATAGGCTATTGAAATAGATCATTAAGCCACAAAAATTTTTAAGTTCTAAATTATGTCTACACATATTATCCGGTCCATCCGAGGAAGGTATCAAATTATCACTTATAATTCAATAAAAAGTCTAAGTCGGCCATCGATTTCAAAATAAATAACTAATTGTTTAATATTACATAGATATACTATGTTTATTTGTACATAGATTATATTATTATTATTGAAAAATGTATTAATTAATTGGTAAAATTATCCAATAAAGTACACAGTTGTACAACGTAGTACAACATAGCTACTACACATATAAATAGTAACATTTCAAATTATTAACTAACTATTATTATTACCCGGTCTGTGATTAGAAATTCGTTGTCCGGTGCAACAATATAAATATCAAATAAATAAATTAAACATAATTCACCTTTTTAAAATTTGTAACCCAGGACAAAAATCCTAATCCCGCTCTCAAATACATCCCTTATGATTATCAAATCCTGTAAACGATATAATGTAATACACTGTTCACACCGGCCATGATTCCACTCCCGATGAAAGTATAATGGTTTTTTTTTTCTCGTCACAACCGCTACCATCAGCAGCAACAACGATGTGGATGCAAATTAATGAATTGGCTATCACATCAAGTTTTGAGTCTCCTCGAGCAAATTATAGTGGTACGCACATATATAAGTATATGTAAGTACACGACTACGGTTCTGCCACATGCTCGGGTATTCAACCAGTGATGTTAATAATTTATTGGGTTTGGTTTGGTTAATGAGCACGTCGGAAGCTCATTTAGTTCTCGTTTAAGCGTCTAATAATAAAAACGTATGCATATATCCATGGATCTACAGCTATAATAATAATAATAATAAAATATGCCTTTTTAGCACATATTTAAATATAAATAATAATAATAAAAACCACAGCCCGTCGGTTATCAAAGAATTTTGTGGAGCACCACTTATCTTATTATACGTTTATGATGTAATGTGTTGTCAGTATCCGTAGTAAAAAACAATTAATTTTAATAAAAATATGCAGGTGTGATACCGCACACGCACAATTACACCCGAAAAACGCATTACGACGATTACAGAGTTGACACTAACGCAATCAACAGTCTGCAGCAATGGCAATCAACTCACATGCATACAAACCACGTAAATGCGACATATTGCAAACGAGACACCCATAATAGAAGATTGATTTACAAAACGAAGTTGATTTAACTGAAAAACGTGATTTCACGAAGCGGCTGCAGACGGACGAAAAACGATGAAAATGAACGTACGTTCGCGATAGAAGAAACAGCACAGGGAGACGGTGATAACGACATCCACCGCGACGGCTGTGGACACCATTTTGAATGGCAAATACTTGCACCGCAATGGAACTTTAACACATGAACGTATAACGTTTGTGACACCGATAGTATGACATGCAAACATGCATTTGAACATTTACGAAAACAATAATAGACATAAACGTGCGATAACAACAGCACTATCACGCTGTTGGCCAGTCGTTCACGGAGGCATATGGCCGCTGCCGACCGATGCCGCAACAGCGAGATACACCGCTACGCATCAGTATAAAAACGTGTTATCAACGAGAACGCATGGACCCGGACCAATCTGTATTTTACTGAAACTTTCCTAGGCGTGGACGAGCCGTTACTTCAACTTCCGTTTTGAAAAAAAAAAAAATCTTTCTCGAAATTTAAAAAAGTCCAAGATTAGTAAACTTGAGAGTAAACAATATACAATAAAAGCCATAAATAAATTAAAATTTATGAAAATTCCCTTTTTATTCTATATCTCACGCGTATTGTTTCTTAATTTGTTTAATGCGACGATGAGGTAAGTGTCGATGAAACATTTAATCTTGGAAAAAACAGGTATAAGTTTGTGTTTCTAATTTGTTTATTTTGGTTATAATTTTAAAATAACTAGGTAACAAAAATAATTCCAGGTTAAATATATTCTTGTTTCTATGGCCTAAATAGAAACAATAATTTTAAAAAGCTTTTATCTACGTTGATATTTTAAAAATGGGCCCTCGTATCATTGTTCGCACCGAGTCCCCACATGACGAAATCACCTCAATTGTTCATGCAAAATAGTTCACGTGGTAGTTATTCGTGCGAAAACGGTTCGTGTACGCATAAATAATTCCTATACGGAAGTTTTTCGCGTACACATTTTTCTTTGTAAAGTAATTTAGGTGATAATTTTAAAATAATACGTTAAAATTAATAAATACTTCAACAGTTTAAATAACAATTCAAAATATATATACATATTAATTTCAAATACATTTAAGTATTCACAGTATTTACGTAGTTTTTTCTTTTATATTTGTAATTAAAAATTAAATATAATGCTGCAACGAAATTCAATCGAACTGTTAGTACGATTTTCAAGTTTATTTTTATTTTTAATAATAATTTGTACTTAGCACACTTTTTCGTGGTGGGTTTTGGCAGGGACAGTATGAGTGCTGTTAAATTTTTAACTATTAACGATTTTTTTTTTTTTTTTAATAAATCTATAATTGAATACGTTTTTAAATAAATTCAAAGATGTTTAAAATGTGTTTTATAACCTTATTACTCCCAAAATTAAATTATATATATATATATACTCCATTTTCGCGTAAATACAAATAATAAATTGTTTTAAAAAGTGTGAAAAAAGTGTGAAAAAAACAAAAAAAAAAAAAAAAAGCATACGCGTATAACTATTGAAAGAAACACACAGTAAATAATCGGCGCGTATTCTCACAAGACAAGTAGCGATCGGTATCGAACGATTAGTGTGAGCGTTGCCCTCGTCGCCGCGTTACGATACCAGGTTTATACCGGATTTCGTTACCAGTCGCGGTCGCGTCACGGTCTTCCGATACGTTGTCCTATAATAATTTATGTTGATTCGTAAATTGATATTGTATCGAAGGTCTCGCGTTTTCCTAATCATTCCAGCAATAGCGCGGTGGTCGACGTGGATCCAACGCTACCGTAATACATAATATACCTTATATAGATATACATACGCACGCCGGTTATCTGATACGACTTTACCAAGTCTTATTTCCGCCGCCGCTGCCCCCGTTTCCCCAGAGACGAATTTGACCCGAAACTTTCGGAGTAGTGGCAATTTGAAACGTTTGCTTACGCTATCTTTTTTTTTCTCTATTTTTCTGCATCATCCCTTCACATTTATCTGCACACTCATATATATATATATATATATATATATATATATATATATGTATCATTGTTCACTTCAAAGTTTGTTATACTTTTCTCTAGCGTGCAGTGAAAACAGTTTGTGTGCAAGGCATTACGCTCCGTGCAGAGATTATCTCAACGACACGTTTCCGCGTAATAATATTAACGGTTGACCGTGTTCGGGTGGGTACGTCATCTATTATGTATTGTGTACGTACAAGACGAACTGTAAAAACGGACGGTAATGCTCTTTGTTCATGCACTGCATGTACGATTACAATTATCTGCAACTAGCAATGCGCGTCTCGACGGACCAAGTGAGCAGCAGAGCAGCAGCAGCAGCAGCAGTAGTATTTGTGGTAAGGGAAGTAGCGCGAAGTAGGCCACTAGGTGCAGATAAAACCAAAGCTCGTACGCTGTACGCGTGTATACATTATTTAAACGAATGTACACGAACTATCGTAATCCGGGTGTGTTTGCACTGTCTCTAGTTTCCTTTTATAAACGTGGATTTAACTGTATGACCTGTTGAAGTGTAAGTTCGTTGTGTTTGTTTAATAAAATTACTCCGATCACGAACAATAAATTATCAAGTTGATGAACATTAAACGCTGTGCGCACTCGTGTATCCGCGAAATCGACAGATTAGGATCGTCAACGAATTAAATAAATAATAACCATAGAAGAAAAATGTTTACTGTAATCTTCCGTTCTTTTTTTTTTTTTATCTCCGGTAACATTTTACATCATAATATCATTACTTATTACAACAATGTATAGTGTGTTGCGGCGCAACAGCTGTTACAAAGTGCTCTTTTCCAATATATATATATATATATTTATTTATTTAGCCATTGTATTGAGATTTTTCGATTTATATCTACACGAAATAAATGCACGTTAAGCCTAAAAATAACATATAACTGTTTTGTGGACGGATTTATTTTCATTCGACTTAAATTACTTTATAATTTAATACATATTTGTCTATAATTAAAATGTTAATTGTATTATGAGTAGGTACTATAGATTTGTTAGAGTAATTGTATGCATTTATTTTTAGTTTTCGTTGAATCGTATTGATTATTGCGTGGTTTTGGTTTTGAGTCAAATATATATATAATATATTTAAGATATATTTTATTGTTTGTCGTTTATTTATCTTTATTCGTCGTTTACAAAAATTAAAATTATACAGATTCTCGGAAAATAAAACTTTCACCATTATTCTTTCAAACTTTTTATTTATTTTTTTGTAACTCAATTGCATTTATTCAAAATTATTTGTCCCAGTAGATAAAATCATTGGAAAATATAATGAGATTCATATTATTAATATTATAATACGATGTTAAATTTAGTTGAGTACCTTCTAAAGAATAAATCAGTTACGGAATTCCTGCGTTAAAATTATACGTATGAAAATGTTTAATCTTATACTACGATAACCAATTAGTATTAAATATTATCTAAAACTTGATCGATGGTGATAGTTACTTGTTCGCTAAATCATTATATACGTTGTAGTTATAGAATAATTCACACAATTTTAATATCAAAAAATTTGAATAACACCAATCTCTTTGTTCACTGTATAAAACGAATTTTTATTTAAAATTTCACTTGATATAACACCCGCCCCCTCATAAAAAATTAAAAATAAAAAAAAATAGCCAAGTATAACCAAAAAAGCTAAACGATGTAACAAATAACAATTTTACAAGATTTTGTCCGTATACATTGTACAACATAAGCTCGCCGTAGAACCACGTGTTGTCTCCTTCATGTTCTACGAGCATAGGGGAAAAGCGAAGGGCCGAGTAAATATGTACTTAAGTCACTATACAGTTGTGTGTCTCCCTTCCCCGAATACCTTCACCGTCGTCATCACCGCACCAGACACTGCCGCCATCGTTGTTTTTGTTGTTGTTCATATACAACTCCGCGTGTGTATAAAATATATGTAACGAGTTGGCGGCTATACATTCGTGACGCGATTGTCGAATGAGGTTCAGTGATGTAAAGAACCTCACGAGGGGTGGGTAAAATACGTTTTATTGCTAAACGCGTATCAACGAAATTTGATAATACGAACAATACACATGGTGCCTTCGCGTAGGCCGTGTGCTGCGTGTAGGTCTCCGTTTCCCTACGAGTCCTGTCCATCACCGTCACTACTTTTGCACGGTACATACAATATCGTAGAACTTGATCGTCGTATTACATTTATACGAATGTACGGGGCAAAATTAAATGAGAGGTAGAATCCAGCGGCGTTGGCAGCGGAGACAACACAGACGACTACGATTGGGCTGGAACATGCAAGTTGAATTTTTCCTCTGTTCCGTTTTATACTTATTTATTTTCTGGTAACAAAAGTCATATGTACGTACAAAACTATCACCCTTCCCTCGCCTGTCGTTACTTCTCTTGCACATTTCCTTCCCTCCGATGCAGAGTAATTTAATGTCAGCGAATTAAACGGTAGTGGCATAGGATGCGTCGACGGTCGCGTGTGTGTTTTATTGGATATCCGTTTCCGGTATAGTGTATAGTATAGTGACCCCTAACCACCCGTTTGTACCGGCTGGTACCAGTGCCAACGTATTCCCGTTCCTCCTCGCCATTGCCGTCAAGGTTTCCAGTCCCACTCACCGAATACATAGGTGGTGTGTCACCACGGCTGGATCAGATGGAGGGTATACGAAAAGGGTTCTAGAACCCCGGGCTTCAACTGAGACGCAAGTTGAAAGGAGCTACAATTTATTTTATGCATAACAAATATAAAGTAATGTTCCATAAATTAATTGTGACTACACTGAAATATAAAAATCGCTAAATCCGAATGAAAAAATGAAATTGTTTCGGGTGAAATTTCCTCGCCAAAAATAATCATACTCCCAATATTAAAACCATTTTCTAGTTATGTGTGTATCATCGTAATCATGATGTCGTTACAGCAGTGATATAGTGTTTTCTTATTACTTTGGGAAAAAAATGTTATTGTACTTGGAATTTTCCCGTCGTATTTACGATGACCCATCGATATTACGGAAGCTATAGTATTGTTATACAAGCGCATAACAATACTATGCTATACCTGTACACAACTCTCGAGGGATTAACGAATGGAATAAATTACACCATACACGTTGATAACTAAATAAGTTTAAATTGTAACATCACAATGTACCTATACTGCAAGATAGCTGGCTGGCAACATAATTAATAGTATTTATTATACGAAATTGACAGCATATGTGATTGATCGTTATAAATCGAAGTAGGTATATATAAATGGAAAAGGAAAACTACTGCATTTTATTTGTACTGGGAATATGTTTACCAAAAGTAGCAAATAAAATCGAGAGGAAAACGACTAAGTTCAATGCAGAAATTTACTATTTGATCGAGAAGGGTATAAATGACAGACCTCAAATACAAACAAGGATACAGTAAAAATGAAGAAAAAATATATACTCGGGATGATAGATAAAGAATAAAATAGTTCTTTACAAATAATATTCGTTAGATGGATGGTTTACCGTTGTATATATAAATACATTCGATCATTATATGGAAAATTTCACGAAATATTTAATATCAATACAATTATCAAAGAGAAACATGCGTAACAGTAATCATTTTCGATACTAAATATTTTACGATAAGTGGAACAGAGAATAGTCTGTGTTTTCTAATATTTGTTATTTATAGTTGCACAGAATAAAAATGAAGAGCCATAAAAGTTCTTGTCTAAATATAACAAAATATTTAATTAGGTTTTTATTTTATTTTGTATCTACTTGAAATTATTATTATTATTACCATATTTTTAAAGTTTTCAACGGATATACGAGTATAGTTACATATCTGCGGTTTTTTTTTTTATTATTTTTTCATCAACATTTTATTTTCTCTGTACATTTTGATTTCACTAAATTTACAAATGCCATAAACGTTTTTAATACAATAAATACATTTTATGTTCAACTATATCAAAAATGTTTATTCTATGTCGAAAACATAAATTTAACTGTTTAAACGATTATTGTATACGGTAATTGTAACAATAGTTATAATTACAAAACATGGAATTGGCAGTATAAAGTTATATAAATCAAAAATGTTTTATATTTATGAAACGTCATTCCGATGGAGTAATCTCTACATATATTATTCCCTCAGTACAAAATCCCCAGAAGCGTTTGTTTCGGGAAAACATTGACCTAATACTCAATATTTTTTAGTTTATAATAAATAATATACATTTTGGGTACGAAGTAAACATAAGTAAATATTAAACAGTATTCAAAATGTTGAAGTTTCTAGCTGATCATATAAACTAAAAGCAGTTTTATGATTTAATTAATTTTTTTTTCGCAATATGTATTCCATTCTGACTCCAAAAGTATAACATAATAGGTGTCATCGACAGGTATTCACATCCATGAACAGTACATTTATACGCTGGATTGGATATTTTTATTTTGTTCATATGTACCTGTATGAATCGAATAAAAAGATCGGTTATCAATATATATATTTATATATATATATATATATTTATAGGACTTTTTATTCCATTCACTTAAATGTATCACATATATAATGTATAATACATTAATGCCAATGAAACGACGGTTAGCATAATGAAAATAAGAGATTATGATTGTGCCTACTCGTGCTTATTTCATTGACAATGAGTAATTTAATATCTTAACTCCGCCTTTGAACGTCTTGAACTCGGATTATATCTTAATTACACATTATAGTATACATTAATATATATATATATATATATATATATATATATATATATTTGCGTGTATGTGTGTGTGTGTGTGTGTGTGTGTGTGTGTATGTGTGTATACGTGACACGCGAATATTAGTTACGCTTTATGGTACAGATGTCAATACGGAGCTTGGCATTTGTGCAAGTATGCTGTTAGATTTACTTTTAAAGTGAAATTTCTAATTTTCTTTTATTATATTGACCGAAGTGAACTGCCGTGAAATTATAAAATACAAATAATAAATAAACGTAGTTACTGCAGGCGAACACTGCAAGAAGTTTATACGCATTATACACATGTTGAGGTAATTGTAGGTTGGTTTTACGATGCTGTTTAGGTCGTATCTTCCACCGTGTGACCGTTTCGAATTGCAAAAAAATACAGTCGATTTAATTGCCATTAATTGAGATGACCGTGGCTGCGGGGTTGCGAACGAAGTAGGTACAACAGGAATTTAGAGAGAAAAAATACAGAAAACTTTTCAACTGCATGATATTTCTCTCCCCTATACTCCCACATCGACCCTATTCGTGCCTTGCCAACACCCGCTCAACAATGTATCGTCACCGCTTATTCGGGCAATTGAATGAAAATACCTCGTTAGGGTAAATGAGCGGAGACGTGGTTTTTTCGCATCACGAAATCACACTAAAAAAGAATGATGGTTTTTCTTATACGTGGTTTACTTCTATTTTTATTTATTTATTTTTTTTTTTTGTGCACTTCCATGCTGATCTTTACCGTAAAATACAAATAGCCGTTCACGATTTCGAGTATAACACATATTTTCAAAAACCAAAAATCCTTGGAATTAAGGTATTTTTTATTTTTGTATTTGTGCGTGTTTATTTTTACATTGCCCCTGGACGTCAAAAACATGGAGCTTGCATCGGTTAAATTTGCGTGCCGTTTGAATAAATTTAATTATAGTTAATTACTGTGCACCGAAAGGTGACTTCAGTCGAAAAATCATAATTTTTTTATGTTATATACTTGATCTAGTCAAGCTGTGACTAATTAGGGGAGAGAGATGTTTAGTGCATGTCCACTGAGCATTGTTTCATGAATATTTTAAGTTACGAATTACAATTTTATATTCTTCGTTTTTTCACACTTTTAAATATACCTAAATAATACTTTATTTATAATGAGCATATACTTATAAATGTGTTATAATACCAGGAATATGCTGTGATAAGCTTACTTATTGATACTTATACAACAACTGTCTACAGTGCCTTTGAGTAATCATTTAAATAATTACGTACACAGTAATTATTTTCAATTATGGCCGAGGGATAAATAATCGGGTTTCAAAAGGTTTGAAATTTAATTTGAAATCTTGTAAGGCTCATTAGTGTGTAAATTCACGTAAACATTATTAACTTATTGACAATATTAACCTGTATTGTTAAATTACATTTTCCAAAATTATATAATTTCCAAATTCATGTATTTCTTTATATATATAACATTTATAGTTGTTGTTTTATGGTTAACGACCTTATAATCCAACAGTAAAACTATACAGCTATTATTGTAATTAATATCTTGTTCTCTGGAAGTAAAAACTAATTTGGTACGAACGAAAAAAAAAAAAAATAAGAAAATCTTAATGATGACAATTAGCAGACTAGTCGGTCGCCGTGTATTTATTTAAGAAAATAAAAATTACTCCGAGTCCATTTCGCTCGCGCCCGCGTGTCACTTTAGTCCAAAAATCATCGTCTACGGTTGCATTGAGAAGGTTAAGACGATATAGTAACAATGAGTCGCTAACGAGCAAGAAAATTAGTTTCACGCGCGTAAACGTCGAGGACGTAATTTTACGAAATAAACGAAATTTGTTCACCTGTTTTCATCATTCTCCCATAGCCTCTTCATCCACCCATCATCACTTTAATCGCTCGCGTTAATTAGGCTCCTTATTATTTTGAATTATAAAACATACAAGTATAATGTACATATATTTAAGCCCAAGTCTCTGGACGCTTTACACCCGCCTGACGTCACCGTTGTCGTAAATATTTACTTTTGTATTATTTTTTATACAAACACACACACACAATCATGTATAATTTAATATATATATATATATATATATATATATATATTCCTTTTTTACCCCCTTTCTTGCTACCACAGTGATTTCCAGCTAAATGAATTCTCCAGACTTAATTAAGCACGTAAACTTTAAGGTTTTTTTTTTCCTTGTATTCCTGATGATTATACGAGCGCGACGAAAACCGTTTACTACAAACCACGTTGTATCAACCGTCCCAGTCATCATTGTCGTTATTATCTTTGGCCACGAAAACATACAAATAACGTCCCCGAGGACCGTCGGAAATTGTTCTCCTAATATTATATCGCATATGGCAATATTTACCGACAAATAATACAATACATAACCAAACAGCACCCAGCTGATGAATAAAACTCTATGTGTATTACGGCTTCCCGGCCTAAGTAAATAGTTACGACGTATACGTATACTTAAATATACATAAATATCGTTTAATCAATTTTGTTCTTCCTGATCCCAATCGGTATTTCTTCATTATTGAACGCTTGAACGTTTGGTGTTCGTTATTATAATATTATCTACAAAGGACTTTGACCCATGTATCAACGGCGTAAATTTTTAATATTACGATTCGTCAACATAGATGACTATCGGAACTTAATAATTCGTTTCACGTTAATCTTACCCGTGTAAAGATTTGGCCTATAACTAAATATTTATTTAGATACGATAAGAATAAAAATATAGCTTCAAGAACTTCAAGTATGTAGTATATTACCTGGGTACCTATATCGATTTTTAGAAGATAAAAAGTACAATGATACAATGATACAATGATAGCATATTCTTTTTCACTTCTCGTATAGTATTATACTTAAAATATTGTTGGCATTATAGATTTGACAAACCCATAAATATATTAATACGGATCATTAGACTTATTCAACAACACAACTAATTCCGGGTTTAATATTAATATAATAAATTAACATCAAACACCAATATTATATACTGACCTAATTTAAAGTTTCCATGTGGGATTATGTTCATGTATCATTTGAATGTTTAACTCACGCTACTGTACGTCGTTTATCGTGTAAATATCGGTAAAACTATTTAAAACCGAAAATTACATATATGTTGAATCCATTGGAATTGCATAGACTAATGACATATTATAGAATATAGCGTTTGCACTATTTGTGTAATAAACATACGTTATGTTGTTGAATTTGAATATGTATAATCACATTGTTTTGCGAACAAAACAAGTTACAGTTATGTGCATAATTAATCAATACAAATATACTTTTCGGTGTCTCTAAAGTATTGTTATATATATTTTTGTAATTCAATTCTTATTTTTAATCGTTATCGTAAAAAAATATATATTATTATTAGGTTTATTAAACATTTATAACGTGGAAGGAAATCTATAAACCGAGATTAAGTAGATATGGAAAATAAAATTAAAAGTGAGATAACCCAAATAGATATTACTGAATGTATATATAGTAGTATAAGAAGTAAAAGAAAGATTCATTAAGAATTATGTTGATGGTACAACATTTTTAATTAGTAAGTAAATGGAAAATAGTTATATTGTTGTAATTTTCAATTCCTCAGGGAGAGGAATCCGCCATTACGATTAATTTTGTTCATGAGCCGGTTTTAATCCGACTCCGATCGTGCACTTTTTGTTACAAAATATAATAGTAGGGAAATGGTGAAGTTTTTGTTATGTCTAGTTGTTCGGATAAATATACAATATTTAATGTTTTTCAAACATAATATTATTACGTTAATCTATATACAAAATTAAATTTACATATGTTATTTAAGAAAATATTTATCGTGGATAGCGGATATTTTTGTATTCATATTATAACCTCGTGGTTATTTTGAATTGCTTATAATATTGTTATCATTATTATTGTTGACTGGAACATTTTGTCCGTGAGCATCGAAAAAAAAACCATATATATATATATTTTGTATATGACGTGTGTGCATGTATAAATTCATTGTACATCTCGTGGAGTAAATATGATCTAAAAAATAATATTGGTACAAGTAATCCCTCCAACGCCACGCGATCTTATTCCCTCGCGGCACAAAATTCATTACAGAGTTCGGAAAGTTGTATGAAAAATTGGTTATCATTTTATTTATTACTGTTTATGTCGGGTGTGAAACATCTCTCTTGTGAAATTGAGTAATACGTTCACAAACAAGATGTTACGCGTGCGAGGACGGTGCGGTTTAGGCAACCGGAAACCCGCGAGAAAAATTTTCTATGAAAAATTACATTAATGTGTCACCCGCGCGTGCGAGTTTAATTATTCACAGGACATTTAGCTATAGCATTTTCGCGATAGTACGAAATAATGAAACAGAACTGACAAATTTGTCGGAAACGCCTTATAACTGGAAGAAATATAATGTAACGTATACGAATACCGTTTTACATTATTATATAATACTAATATCACGCTCGATCGAAAGTATATGTACATATTCGTCATGCGTTCTTGTACTACAATATCATTGTGAAATATTAAAGTGTATCGTCGTTTACACAGGTTCAGGTCACGGGGTGGAATGATGTTATGCGTATATGTACACACACACACAAATATATATATATTTATATATTTATAGTTTCTTTTTTTCCGGTATTTGTCGCCGTGTGCGTCGTGTCTATAAATTTTAAAACGCGTCTTTCCCTCCCCGAAGAATCGCACCCGATCGTCAATGCGCGTCGTGCTCGTATATCGATCGCCCGACAACATTATTGTAAATATTATTATTATGTACCGTTTGAAATTTTGTCCATTTTCTCAGGATCAACCGACCATGACGGTCTCGGTAATAAAACCATGAATCGCGTTCGTGCAGAGTTTTCGGACGATTTTTAATCGACGTAATTAACGTAGACAAACGGGGTAAATGTTCACGTCGCCGAGACTACACATCATCACGGGCGCTCCAACAGTTCGAATCGAAAGTGTGCTACGGTAATAGCTGTTAGCATCCCACACGTGTATCGTAAACACTGAACTACACATTTTTTTATAACATTTGAATAATGATTATACATAGAATCAATGTTTACACGCATTTAACAGTTACTTATTTTTTCTTACTAGTATGGACTCAACATTAAACTTATGAATCTAATTATCCATTCGGCGTATTGGCAGATACGACATTTCACAGTTTGAATATGAACCTAGAATTAAATTAAATATTTCAATCAGATATACGTTGAAAGCACAGTTGAAACGATTTCAGGTTTTTCAATACACTAAAATATTTCGAATTTATGAAGATGATCTGTTCGAAATTAATTAAAATCCTATTAAAGGGATAATGATGTTACAATTTATTTTTTTAAATACAATATAAACTGTGTTTAAAACTCATAAATAAAATTAATAATATTATACTTGTATAAATAATCGATGCAACGGTGTTTGGTGTTCTGAACAGATTCTTAAGCATAAGATGTTCTCAATTTGTATTGGGGCGGTGTACTTCTTTTTCGGCGCAGAAAAGTCTCATTTGTATACTGCTGCGGATTGTTTAATTTCTGTCTTGAAACACGCCGCATCCGTCTTATTATGACGCATGTGCTGTGTGCACGTGGTGTATTATTATAATAGTATAATGTAGCGTAATGGCGTAAACGTGTATAGTCACGCGTTTACAGTATTATTAAACACGAGGCTAATACGAAGGACAACAACAGGAGGTGGTGGCAGCGGTGACGTTGTCCTGCAACACCCCCCTGCACGCGTAGAACGTCGTTGTACGAAATCGTGTATGTAAAACCCCCTTCACCCTCCCCACCCCAAAGTTGCGTTCTCTGCCCAAAATGTCAACTCTTCACCGCGGCCTGGTCGTTCGTATGTGAGTGTTCGTGTGTTCAAATGTATTATTATCATGACACATTGTATACACAATATTTATGCTACACGTATTTGTCATCATACACATTATAATTTACACACTTTTCACTCACAAAAGCAAATACCTAATTTGATGACGGTTTGCGCGCCGAACACGGTAAAAGATATTTTATTTAATTCGTAACGTCACTGCATTTCAAAAACATATGAATATACATGTACATATCTTATAAATTAGTAGAACATCTGTTGTAAAAGTATAATATCATCATTTGTATGAACGAAATACAAAATATTTCAGTAATGGATTTCGATTTTGTGAAAATCATTCCGTACCGATAGTTTATAATGTTTAGGCGACTAAAGTGTTCATACATAGTTGAGAAGAAATAGTCGAAAAGAAGTATGTTAATACAGTCAAATAATCTTTGAAATTATTCGATTTGACAGTATGGTATATTGTAAGCGGATTTTTTTTTTATTTATATGTAATCATAACCGACGTAATAATATAGTCCCGTTCTGCAGGTCAACTACTTGCAAACAAACGGACGATGCTAATGTATCATTTAAATGATGCAAGTTTATTACACGAAAGAAATTATGTCAGTATCTGCAAAAAAATTGTCCCTGGCGTAAAAACTGTAATATCTGATTAAACGTGTAACACTTTCATTTAAACTCCAGTCCCGAGGCTGTTGGAAAAGTAATTCCCATCGCGCTCAAAGTTTTACACAAGAACGTTGTCGACTCCGTTTATTCGGGTGACTTTAAACCAAATCACGATTGCAACCCAACTCCTAAGTCGCAGGATTAACCGTGTTAAATTCCAAGCGGGTTATTGAACCTAATGTATTATGCTAAAAAGCCTGTCGAAAACGGTATAGCGGCCATGATTATTTTCAAAGGAAACAACTGTCGCATCCCCAAAACACGTTTCACCCCTCTTTTTATATCCCTTGACAAAATCAACGACAATGGTATATGATAATTACATTATCGTTCAATCTATCCGAAAGCGTCACCTGTACATTTAAGAAGGAACGCAAACAAAACGAAATTTTTTTTTATCATTCAATACCTAGTATTCCGTCGAATGCATATGCTTCATATCTGTATAAATAAAGTATTGAAGGATTTTCCATTTAAAAAAAAAAAAAAACTTCTTTAACTGTTAAATTCTCATTTTAAATATTGTTGTGTACTAATATGATCATGTATAGACGATTGCATGTGTAAGTGTATAACAGACAATTCTTTCGGCAAACATATTTATACTCGAAATCATTTTATGCCGCTCGTCGATTTTATATCCTACCATAATACACATAATTCAAACGCAAACGAAATTAGATCGAGGTTTATCATTTACCGTTTTCAGAAAATATAATCGAATGAGTGGGAATAAATATCACGCACACTCTGTACTACCCTCATTTGAGTTTTGTAATTTAAAAAATACTACTTCCTACATTTTTATATAGGTCTTTGTCACATGTTGACTCCGCAATGACTCGTATCTTATCAAACTATACGATATTTTCTAAATGAGTCTGTTAGCGTATTGGTTCATCGATCAGTATATCATCTAATATTTTCATGTCTGATATTACCATCTCGTTATAACAGTATTATGGATAAAATGCATTGCAGCTATTTATCTACTCTGAAAAATTCACTCGTTCGTGACAAAAAGGTGAGCGTGTTATCATCATCGTCGCACAATCACTTTGCAGCTATAATGTTGAAGTTTTCAAGCGATCATTCATCTGCACAAGTGAATTTATACCATGTGGCTTTTCTGATTTTCTTGAAAAATGTTTAAAGTTATATCATATTTTTAGAGAAACTACACATGCTATTTAGTCAATCGTCATTTTACTTATTTGTGACGATATAACCAAACTATAATACATTTGGGCAGCTACCAAATTTGTTGACATAGTCAATAACTTTAATTTTGCGAAGAAAATAGATTTGGTCTCCTAACGTTTTTAATGTCTAGAAATGTATTATCAAAAGCACTACAATAATGTATGATTTATTGATTTATTAAAATCATATGATAACTCATACGCCCATAATATTTCTATTATTTACATATATTTATGAAAATTAGATTATTATATTTAAATTAATACTTAAAACTGAAATTAATTAAACGAAAAATTATATAGATCACAAAAACTATTGTTTTATTGAAATCTTAAACTTACACGTGTTCAAACTATTTTTTTTTTTTAACCCAAATTCATTATTTATGCTAACAGTTTTCCTTTATTTTCACACAAGAATTGCAATTCATTGTTTAGTGAAATTCTAAATAATTCAATGATTATACCTATTGACAATCAAACTATTCAATGTATTTATAACCGAAAGCTATTAAATAAACAATTGAGTCTACACTATGGAGAAAATACTATATAATTTATTATTTAGAATAGCATCAAACGTAGTGTGTTGATGAAACTTGTCTAACTCAAACACCATCATACGTTGTCATTAATAATATATCTGTTATTGAGTGAACGCTAAGGGTTTCGAAGAATAAACCTACTGCGTCTTTATCACGTATAGATTCGATCACATGCATCCGAGTACGACATTAACGGTGTCATTGTGGTGCAATGCTGCTAAAATTATATCGTATGTAATAATATTGTAATCAACTGTTAATATTCGTTAAAAGATCGAACGTAAAGTTTCCTCGTAGAAACAATACAACCACTGGTGATCCCCAATTTATTTGTTTCATTGTTGAACGAACACGCGACACTGGTGTTTAAATGTGCAAGTTTAAGAAAATAAAAAAGTACCAATTGCTGTCTTGTCCAAAGAAATCATTGTAGATGTTAGCATAATCGAATGAATAATGTAAGTTGCGTAATAGTGGTTGTCTCGCAAGTGGTCGTGTCATGCTGCGTTTGTATATATGTATTACAGGGGGACGTTGCAGCAGTTATTGCCGGAAAAGTTTTCCGCTTCTATTTCCTGAGGTGAAATGTCATTTCTTCCGCAGGTGATGATACGGTGGTGTGTGATATAGGTGATATAGGTAATGTATGTTCCCGCACAGCGGTGGATGATGCGATCGCGCGACGGTTGTTGTCGATGTGGTTGGTTTTTTTGTCTTAAGAAAAACCCCGAAATCAATGGTGGTCTCGCCGTTGCACAAAGACGCGCGTGGCGTGTGGTGGCGTCGGCTACGGATGGCCGGCCGAGGAGGGAGGAAACGGTTTGTTAGTTTTCCTTAGTCCGTTCGTTTCATTTCCCCTTCTCGTCGTCCGCACACCAGTCGCCTATTCGTATAGCATCAGACCCGTTCCGATGTAAAGCTTATAAATTGCTGATAGCCATCCCACAAAACCGAGGAATCCTGTGTTCTGTGTACGCGATTTTTCCTACTACCGCTACTGTACTGTAATATCCTTCTTGTCTGCGTGTACACCTCCATTGACTTCACCTTCTCTCCCTAACCATCGCTTTACGTACATCGAGTTTTGGCGATTTGACAAAATCGCACGCGTGCGCGCCCGAGAAAACACACATATATATATGGGCAAATATAGATGTAGACAGACGATCAGACGTACGTGAAATGAGAACGACGCACAGAAAGAGAAACTAAAATCATTGTACAAAAGGATTCTCGGGACAACGGTGGTCTTCCCACCCATTCATCCTTCCACGATGCGGAAACCTGCACGAGGGCGTGCACATCACACCAATAATATCTGTCATCCCTTGTCACGGTTAAATGGACTCATAAATCGCACGAAAAATTATTTATTGTTACCGCTTCTACCGCCTATCCCACATCAGAATGTACGATTGCTACGAAGATTTTTAAGAGAAAAAGCTGCACACTTTCGACATTTCAGCCCCATAACATATCGATTGAAAATTGACACACTATTCAAACGGCTTATATCTTTTTCTTCAGTATGTATTGATATATGCTGCTAGTGTTATTATATTGTTATTACGTTGATAGAAAATGTTCCAAAGATAAAAACATATTACATAACTATAAAATATTACACATTTATTATTTATATGTAGTGTCCATTATTTAAAATGTTAAATGGCGGCTAAATCTACATTTGATTTTAAATAATAGTTATTTATTATTAAAAATACATTTATTTATTTTATTTTAAATTATATATTGTTCCATACCTAATTAAATATATCAAACATCATGCTATTGATTATAATGTTCTAACGTAAGCAGGAAAATGTAATTGTATAAACTGTATGTTATTAGGAAATGAAAAATCAACATAGCTTGACAATAAAACAGATTATATTTATACAGTTATAATATAGGTTTAACGCTGACAAAACTCTATACAAATATAAAACATATTTTAGTTATGAATTTATAACATTTGAAACGTTTGTTTCGACCGAATGATAACTAATTTATGCCTCAAAGTTTTATTTACCAAATAAACCTCTTCTCTTGTCTTATTTTGAATTTAAATTTTGCTGGAATGTCATAAAATTCACTATAGTAGAAAGGTATTTGACTGTTCCTTAGGACATTAACACATAAACATCAAAAGTAGTGATTCGTTTTCTTTTGTAACGTCTGGTGCTCAATGTTTAATGATACCTTAACACGCCAATTTCATTGTTCTTATATTATCTGATTTACTTTTACATGTTTTGAAATTACTTGGTTTTAGATTTTTTTCCTTTCTCATGTTTGCCAAAAAATAAAGTGATTGATTTACTGTCCGTTGATTCACATCTTTTTATGTATTTACTGTCTAATTTCTGTTTATTTTTTATAAATGTGCCTCCAGAATAAACTGTTAAAGGTTTTTTACTGACAATTAGTTATTTTTTCTGTGAAATTAGTCTTGTTAAATTAATTAGTAAATATATAACTGTTAAATTTTATTATTAATATTATCATACAGCAATATGGTCTACGTATATTTATATGCATACGACCCATGCTATTCATGCAATAAATCTTTACATTAAACACAGTTTACGGTGGAACGCGTGTGTTTGGGAACATACACAATTTTAAAAAAAGGCAATTAATTTCAGTATTTAAACCACGTGGGGATGAATAAAATATCGTGTTTGTAGCATATACTGCACGTTCTTTTGTAATTTTTGCTAAAGGGGTCATAGTGAAGGTTTAAATGCAAATGTCAATATAAGGGACCAGGTGCGGCTTCAAATACTTAATTCGAACTCGAAAGTCGATATACTTTTACTATCTTGTCTTTTTTATTGTATTATATTAATTGTATCTATTCTTAAACCGTTAAGTAATAGGTTAGGCAATACTGTTAGGTATTTATTAAATGAGTTTGTGTAAATTTATAAATACAACTTAAATATGTAGCCGTATAATATTACGGCAGTGCAATCAATATATAGTGATATTTTTCAACGAAAATAAATCAAATATTGAAAAATCTTATTATTTTCAATACAATAAAATTAAATTTAAAAATATTAATTTGTCTGGTAATAACGAATTTCTTTGACCAATCTGTTTACGAAATTAAATAGTTTGTCGTATTTCACGATTTTATTAAGGATTAAATCAATTTAACCCACAGTTATTTTGCAACCTTACTATATATTGAAATTTTAATAGTTGTATCACAGTTTGCTCCGTTGCAGTTTATTTTTTTTTTTATTCTGAGAACTTAATGTGGATAATCTGATTATAGTTAAGCATACTAAATAATAGAAACAAGCCATTCAAATGTAAATTGCAACTAGATGATGTACTAGAATTATTTTCAAAGATTTAGTTGGTTTGACGAAATAAATTCCTACATAAAATTTCAAATTATTTTATTTTAATATTTCATACACTATAATTTATAATTTTTTTTTTTTTGGTTTTATTAAGGAATACCGATTATTAATTATTTCTAATTTTTATTTTTTATCATTAGGTTTAAATTCAGATTAATTATTAATTAAATTTTTCTCGGATATTAAATTAAATTTGTGACAATGTTCCTAGATCGGACTTTGTGTTATTATCAACTAGAGATCAACGGAAATTTTATTTTTATAATAAATAGTATTTTGGATATTTAATAAAATCGTACTATTATATAAAATACGGAAAAATAAATAAAATAATTTTTAATTTAGATTTTAGTTATAGATTCTGATAACTAAACTGAACAACCTACTTTGATAAAAAAATATATATATATATATATATTTATTATATATTCATTATCTATGTTTTTATGATAGTTTTTTAACAAATAATTAAAAACACCATAAATAAATAAAATATTATAAAACATATCAACATCATTGAGTTTTTAGTTGAAAGACCTACATTTATATTTTTACAATATGATTTAAGCTCTTTAAACTTATTTGAGGCTTATGGGTGTTTATTTAATCTACATTTTGTATTGTGCGTTTATAAGATATTAAACATTTTATCGTTGAATTAATGAACATTTTTACGAAAATACCAAGTTTACGACAAAGGTACTATTACCATAAAAATAAATCTTAGGTGAAATAAATAAAATGTTTTTGATAATGTTTCAAGTAAGATTCAGTTTATAATTTGTTCCGAAAATCCACACTCCACTTTCATTAATATGACTTTAAATTTATAAGAAGAAAAACATTTTATAATTTATTTGACTTAAAAGAATGTTATTGGAACTAAAATTCATACTTAGAAGTTAAGTCCCCCGTCTGTAACTTCTATATATTTATGCCTATAGTTGATTATATATTTTAAGAGTTACTGATATGTTTTACGTTTATTAAGATAAGTATTTGTATTTGTTTCTCATTTACTTGTCTTAAAGACGATTATGTAAATGTATGTTGCTTTACTCTACCATCGCCAACTAAATGTTAATTTTGTTGGGAATACTAATATCAACTTTAGTCCGTATATACATAAATTAACCAAAGTAATTACAAACTAAAATCAAAAAAAAAAAATACGTGGCATTAAACCGGATATTGCGGAATATGCAGTACTATCCTTTAATGACAAAATAACAACAATTTAAAAAATACATAATCAATGAATTATAAACTTTTGTCAATAATTGCCCAAAATCGTTTTACCGGAAGAGATCAATATAATATGTGGAAATTTCAACGATACAATATGTTAAAATTAATGATAATAAATACCTAATATGTGAATAGCTATCTAAATTTAATAAATGTATATTGCGTTAAAACATATCGATATCAGATATTCTTATCAGTACTTCAAATAAAAATAATAATAAGGCTATATCTTCAGTACAACATCATATCGTAATGTATATCGTTAATTATTTTCAAACGACTCTATTCGCTATATACGACCGGATCGTCTTGTTTTATATCAGAATATTGTGCTGAACAATGATAATAATATATTTTATCGAGTATATTTGTCTATTAATAGAAACGTATTGACTTGTAAACGTTAACGAGTTAAGACACATATAAACGTCCACGATAAATAATGCTTTATTGTATTTATAGACTACAACATACTGAGATATCGTCGCCTCTGACATAGCAAAAAACGTATGTGCTGGTGTGTGTATGCCTACACATACGAGCTTGTGTACGTGTGCGCTAAAGTAGTCGAATAGAGATTACACGTCATTCAGTGTAAGGCAAAGACGGCTAAGGGATGTGTGCGTGCGTGTGATTAAAGGTGTGTGAGTGTCTCTTTGCTTGTGTGAGTGTCGCTTTGCTTGTGTGAGTATGGAAAAGAAGAAAAGAGAAAGACAGGGTTAAATAGAGAGTGATGGAGAGAGAACGGAGAATAAGTCCGAAATCGTTCGTGTAACTGTTTGAACGAGGTCAAGAACTTCGACGGGGTGTTAAAAGAAAAAGAAACGATTCAGAGGCGGTTGCAAAAAAAAAAATAAGGAAAAAAGTCGCCCCAATATAATACACGTACATATAAATTGTTTACGGTCGTCGCCGTCTATGACGGTAAAGTATTCGGGGTAGAGGGCGCTACGGTCGACGGTGGCAATGGCCGTGGTGGTGCCGGTTGTGGCGGAAGGGTGACGTGGCGGTGGAGGACTCATCGTCGTTGTCGGCCGCCGCGGTGCCGCGCTGCCCTGTCATTGAGGGGTTGTTTGGCCGACACCGCCGTCGCGTCAGTCCGAACGCAGTCGTCCTGTCGTCGTGACCTTAGTCGTTCGTTGTCGTCACTGCCGTCGTCGCCGTCGCCGTCGCCGTTGTCGTCGATACCGCTATCATATCAGAACGAGTATAATTTCATCTGAAGTCTGTTTCGCAAACGCCACCGCCGTCGAATAAACGACTTCGATCGGACTGTTTGTACGCATCACGTGACGATACAACGACGACGACCATTTTGATGATCGATCATGTCGGCGAAACGGCGGTGAATCGATACAAAATATAAATAAAAGTTCAACTTTAATTCGTAATCGTCGTTCCGTGCGCGTCGTCGTTCAAAACCGAAAATTTCCGTTTTTCCGTCCGCCGCCGCCGCCGCTATGTTGGCCATGTCTACGTTAATGATGCCCGCGGCTACGGTGACCACCATGACCAACCCAGCACCCATAGCTATCGCTCAACCCTCCAAGTTTGAACCGAAATATATACTCAGCCATAATCCACCGCCACCGCCTTTGACGGCTACTGCTGTTTTGCCACAGATATCCGTCAACAAGTCAGGTTAGTCACTTTTCCTGTGTAATGTTATAATATCATTATGTTCATATTAATTTTAAACGTCTTGTCGCCTAGTATGTAATCGTATTGTACTGTTATCACTACTCTACTGCAGTCATCATTTGCGATGCTCGTTATTATTCGGAGCGCCTGAATATATTCACAAAAAAAAGAAACACCCGTCCGTATTTTTCAATGTCAGTTTACGTGAACGAAATTCGTATGTGCCTATATTCGTAGTTTTTACGTGCGACGCATCAAAGACACTGCAACCGCCGGCGGTTTGCGTGAATCGCGGGCCGCTGTTACCGCCACGCGACCGGAACAGCTGCCGGTATCGCCGACGACCGTGGTGGTGGTAGCGGTGGTATTATAGTCGCGCGGTAGCTTCAGAGCGGGGGACACCGACGTCCGTTTCGTAACGGTTTTCCCATTGGGCGTCTCGAAAGCCGGCCGGCAGACTGGGATGATTCACATAATGTGAATCACATTGAACCGACTTACACAGACCATACAGACCCGTATCGTACCGACATTACAGGAAATATTCGCAGTATACAGACAGATATAGATCGTCTTAATTGACAAAAGTAATTTTGTACAGTTAAGTAGTGCAACGAGTAATTTTAAAATGATGTTTAAGCACTTGTCCACCAAAAACATTTGGCCATGGTGTTAATTACATTTGCCAATTGCCTAGACGAAGAAGAAAAAAAAAATTACTAAACGTATTTGGTTGCATGGAATTACGTACAACAGACGTACTATTAATACATATTGTTGTGTAATATAATGTTTTATAATAATAAAATCAAACCAAAAAATATTGTTCCATTTTATATTTTTTCATATTCTATTTTGGTAATTGAACGTCGTTATCGCGTTCATATCTAACCGATGTCAATCATGTCGACAACAACAGACACGACGCGTACCGACAAAACATTAATTGTTAGAATGTCAGCAGGTCTGATTAGTGTCTGTACAGTGTCAGTCGGTTAGATGTAGATAATATTATTCATTTTTATTGATAAATAATTAGTTGGTATGGTATCTGTACGGTCCGGCACGGGTCTGTGAACATCGGCTCAGTGTCACTCTTTATAGCAAATAGTTTTCCCCTTCCACCGTTTTGTAGTTCTTATTTTTGCAACTCCATAAATTCTGTGTACAAATTATTATAATCTTATTTAAAAGTAAACTAGCATGATTATTATTAGTCCATCTAAGATATTATTACTGAAAAATCTATTAATGAAAATTGGTCGTCTCTCACCCAGTTTTGCGAGCGTGCAAGCTTTTTACTTACATATACGACATATTACGACACTTTCTCTGCACACCATTTTTTTCCTCACTATACTCCCCACAAGAAACAAACTTTAGATTTTTCCGATCGGTATAGTTTTAAACGTAGCAAAAGGCGTTCAAACTTTGTCGTTACTCTTTTGCTGTTTCTTTTGTACATAGATTTAATATGAGTCAAATGATATTATCTATGCATTTTATGTTCCCTTTTTGTTCTTGCAGTTGAATTTTTTCTCCACAAAAAATCGTCATCGATTTCATTTTTGATTTGGGTTTTATATTTTTTCAATTTTTAAAAGTCGTTGATGTTTCATAAATCCTTTTATATTTTGTTATCTTATTACTCTTTAATGATGTATATATATATATATATAAAAAGAATTATTATATATATATATAATAATTCTCCATAATACATTTTGAATTAAAGAATTGATTCAGTTATATAAGTATTAATTAAATGAGTTGAAATTTAATAAAATATTGCATATTTGTATGTATAAATCTTATATATAATATACATTCATTGTATAGGAATATAATTATAATTGAAAAATTATGAAAATTTGCAGTATATTTTTTTTACGCAATATGTACATTAGTGCATTTTATTCACAAAATATAATTGTCATGGTATGATTCAATATTTTTTATATTATACGTATAAGATCTATGAAATTAATAGGTCTGGATATTATAGAATAAAAATAGCTACCTAATGTAAAAGTTTTACCACCATATTTTTCTTTTTTGAGTTTCTGTTTTATGCATAAATTAATTGATTAAAAACTTAAAATTATATGTATTTGAAAAAATTCACAAATACCAAGGATCTATATTGTAAAGAATGTTATAATCAGTATCATTTTTAATTTTAATCGCCTTGATTTAGTTATTGATTTTTAATGAGCATATAAACAGTTAAATAATCCTAGATTAAAAAATGTATTAAAATAGAGTTCAATTAAATAACGATATTGTTTATTAATTAATTAATTTAATTTATTTACCTATATATAACATATACATATAAATTTTGGAAAACATTTATAAAATATTGCAATAAAATTATCTCTAATAAAACAATAATTGTTCAATTAAGATTTATAATAGTTAATGTATCAACGATTAAAAATGGGAATTTTCGTTTTACTCAACCTAAAATAATTTTCAAAAATGTTTTCTGAAGTCAATTACGCTAAACGATTTTGAATCATTTATTTTCATATGACTCTATTTTTTTTTTCAATGAGAACCAGACAATGAAATTTTTCTCATCCGGGGACATCCACAATTGACAAAAGGGAGAGGGTAAAATGCCACTAGATTCCCTCCGGGGTCAAAAAACGGTGAATAAAAAAATATTGTGTACACCTGCCCCTCTCAGCGTATTGATTTTTGGACCCTCTTTTTCGAGCCGGTTTCGAGGTACTTCTCATAGTTTAGTCATCTGTACCTAGTTCTACCATGGATTTTTTGTCCAGAATAAAAAAATATAATTAATTTTACAATAGTCATGAAATCAAACGAGCTAATTTATAATAACCTTAGGGCCGTTACTCATGAACGATATTTCATCGTACGATTTATATATCGTACGATATTTAAAGTTACATGTGTATAAATAGAGCTATTCACACGATCACGATAAAGTGTCGTACGATACCTCAAAAACTGTCGGATGCACTTTAATATTCCAGACGATAAGAATAGGTATCGTGCGACCATCGAGTTGGATAAACAATATTGTTTATCTATCTCGATGCGTGTGACTAAAAAATTGCAACAAAATGTACAAAATAAACTGAATAGAACATAAAAAACAAATTCAGTACCATGTCGATACTATAGTATCGTACGATAATATTTTCGTACGATAAATAAATTGTACGATGAAATATCGCTCGTGTGTAACGGCCCTTAGACTACGAAAATACCTATTTTGTATGGAAATTGAAAAAGACCAGATATAAGTTATTTCGAAAAGAAAGTACGAAAATAATAACTGGGTATTACGTTTGAAATTAGTGGTTTTTAATGTTGTGTGAATAATACGGTTATTAGTGTTAGATATTCTGTTTAATACATTGTTATGATGTAAAAGAAGAAAACCTATGTTAAATTCAATTTAATTTTAGTTAATAGCTAATTGTGAATCAAATCTGGACCGGTATTTGTCATCAATTAATTTTGATTAAGAAAATGTTTTCCGAAAAATATTTAAATGATTACTATTGGTACCTACTATAATAAATATGATTTTCTAAAACTGCAGTTTAATTATTGTACGTAGTTCAATTAGTTTACAATGGTGAAGTCGGCTGTATTTTCTTTATTTAAAATTTTTTTATTTTATATAAATAATAAATAACCAAATGATTCGCGTTACACGATAATTGCCGCACCATCTGTCAAGTTGCCGAGCGGCAGAGCGTGAATAGGATCCAATGTCCCTTAGGCGCCAGGTGAAGGCATACACGATCCATCTGAATATGGGCGCGCACCATAATGTACTTTAATCGGTGATATGGTTTTTTACGAGTTTTGTTCATGAATATACTCTATGATACTTAACTTTAAAATACTAAAATACTAGAGTAAAATATAAGTATGAACTCAATTAAATTAATTTCACAATAATGTTAATACATTAAATTTAAAAATATATACGATTAATAGAAAATAGTTCTCAAAAACTTGAACGAAAAAAAAAAATAAATAGGTATATATATATTTATGAAACAAAGTTATAAGTGTCGGTAATTTAACTTGACGCTATAAGTTTGGTTTATCCATGTTACTTTTCTACCAATTTTATAAAAAAGTCTGAATAGTATTTCATACTGTTTATAAATATTTAGTATTATTTTTATGTAAATATTATCATACCATAAAACAAAAACATTATAAGAAAGCATTAGGTATTTTATTTTATTTTTATTTTTTGGCCGTTATTATGTAAACATGATTCAAACTAAGTTAGGTAATGAATGCTTTAAAATATTGTAAGATTCTATTTTTTTTTTTTTTTATATAATGTAGATTACCTCCGGTACTTATTGCCGTTTAACAGAGTTTTAGGAAAGGACTTGAATTCTCAAAGGAACGACGTATAAAACCGGCCAACTAGCCCCTTTATATGCCTGAAGTTTTGTTTCGTGAAAGTTTCGAGATGGGCCAAGGTTTCTCGGACGTTATATTACAGAAACCCAAGTGGCCAAATCCGTAAGCCGAGGGGAGAAAAAGGGAAAAATTTTGTTTAACTAATTCACGGTGGGACGTTGTAATAAAACAACTTCTTCCGGCGATGTGACATCTATTATGAGCACTGAATACACAAACTTTCGAAAAATGCATTAATAACTTAACCAACAAACTTATTATAATATATTCAATTAGGAATAATTTTTTTCTGCCTGTCACGTAAAAGTTTTTTTTCTTTTTTTTCTTTTCTGCGAATAAAACAACAAAATAATATAAGCTAGTTTTGGCACGATATCTAAAAACTTAAGAAAGAAGAAATACAGTGATTGTGAGCTTTCTCCCACTATTTGTCTGTTAGGCTATTTGTCAAAGACAAACAACACAAATAGTGTTCGACATATTAAAGATGATCTATTTAAGTTTGAGTAAGTAATGGAATTTTGTCGAAGAGAAAAACTTGTAACCTGGTGGGTATCATGTCGCTAATTGTATTTTTTATAAGTTACTATGTTTGACATATTATATATCTAAACTTTTCTTGAATTTTAAATTTTGATATAATGCTACATCAAAATTACCATTAACATTTTGTTTTAATACATATATAAATGTTTTTAAAGAAATATATTATTTTAGTTTTTTAATAATTTAATTTAAATTTAAATTATCGAAATTTTTTCCGAGTTTATCTTAATAAAATATTGTTTTTATTACAATTCATTTTTTGGTTTAATTTAAGGCAAAATACTGTTAAATTACATCGATCGATATCTGTAGAATTTTTCTATTCTGAACCGTTTTGGGATAGTTATAAATGAATTATTCAAAACTAAATCATGTCTGAATCCCATGAACATCTCTTTATTCGTTTATCCGTCAATGGGGGCCAATTTTAGACTACAAGAATTCAATGTAATAACAGACTGATTTATATATTTTTTTGTTTTTTACTGTATAAGACATACTCTATACTTAAACACGATAAAAGCGAGGATAAAAGTATTACTGTTGTTTGGAAGCAGTGACATTTTTCCGTTGGTTCTAAAATAATGTGGTTATGTTTTTAAATATTTTTCTCCAGATCAAATGCAATTAATCGATTAACAATTGTAAACGAACGTTTTATTTCAATGTCATTAAAAAATTCTTATTTTGAGTTATTACTTTTATTTATAATCGATTTTTTACCGTCAACGTAATTAACTTTTAATTATATTTTTTAATAAGTCAAAACTGAAATGACCTGTTAAAAATTGAAAAAAAAACTCATTGCTTTTACATAGGTAATACATTTTCGACATAACATTGGTAGGTAATCGCGTATTAATTTTGTAACTTCTGCACAGTGCAAACACACGTGAGCGTGGAGTGTAAATCACACGTTTAGGGTCGCCAATGCGATCTGGAAAAACAAAACAGAAGACGCATTTCGTCGGTGCACGCGCCGTGATGCATACACGTAGTATTCCGCAGTATCGGATCTCATACGTGCAGGCCCGTCGCTAGAAATTCACGCGTTGCTTTAGGGCGGCACATAATTTTTTCAAATGATCGAAGCGGCAAAATTTACATCAACATTGCACATGACGATAATTACTGCGTTATGTGACTTATTTCCTAGTACCGTAGCCCGCTGTGATTGCGGATGATTGCAGCATACTATGATTTACGATTCGCGATGCGTAATTGTAAAGGGCGACAGTACTATCTTTGCGTTTGTGGCGGGAAAATATTCGACAACGGACTGGTCGGCCTGCACACTTAATATTTTATAACTTAAACCGAACGCGCATCGTTTTAATTTCGCAATATTTTTTTCCGGCACGCCGCGACGGTCGACCGACCGTGTGCGTCGAACTCGATACATCCTATAAAGCGCCGCGGTCGCACGCGCAAAACGTCCTGCAAACAATATCGTCACGATGTTGAAACGTCGTACCGTCGTTCCGCGGAAAACGCGACGCGCGTCCCTCGGGGAAACTCTCAAGTCTCGAACGTTCGCGCGCACAATACCATCGCTGTCGGGGGGAGTCGGTGCGCAGAGCAAAGTCATCTCCGCGCGCGAACAATAATGCCATCCCATTTTTCGACGGTCGGAACTGTCGCACATACCGTCGTTATACTGCCGCCGTGGCCCTCGGTCCGGTAGGCGTTCAAGACCGGTTTTGCATACGAAATTGCTACCGACCCGCACATCACGTACCGCGACTCACCGCTACCTCCGCAAACCGTTGCACCGTCTTATAACCCGAGAAAACCATCACGTCTGTTTTTCGCCCTCCCCCTCCATGCCGCTACCATGCTCTCGAATGTACCTATATTTATTTATTTCATTCAAATTTTCTCTGACGGGTTTCTTTTATTTTTTTTTCGCTTTTTCTTTCTACTGTCTGTCTCGCACTCCCTCTTACGGTCGGTCTTTATTTAATTACTGAATTCCCCGCGAATGCGGATACCGGGACTTTTTCTAAAGACTGGCGTGACGCGCCTGCCCCGTCCTTTATGTACACTTTCATACTCGCGTGTGTGTATAATGTTTACGCCGCGAATATTTCTCGAGTCAAAATTTACTCATCGTGCGCTTAATTCAACACCTATATTTTATTTAAAACCGCAGGCTGAATAAATATAATATCGTTATACATTGCTTTACTGGCGGGATAAAAGTTGAAAATTTGTTTTTCAAAATACCTTTCTCCTCGTGTTTATATGGCTTATGAAGAGCGGTAACCGCGGTGATCGACACAACATAATTCATAAAAACGCATTTCCATCACAGAGAATCTATTGCCGTGAATTCTTCGCAGTCCACCTACTGCAAAGTCACAAAGCATGACCATTAACGTTACCATTATGTTTTACATTTACCGAGAATTTTACTAAGATAAAATTGTATGTCATAATAACCTAATGGGCGCAGCTGATAACGTAAAAAAAAATTTAAAACAGGGACAAAGGAAGCTAGTTTCAGCTATAAATATAGTTCTCAATATATTGCATCCAATTTATTTTTTTTTTATTTTTGTAAACAGTTTTTAAAAAAATTAAATACAAATTATGTTTTTAATTGTTTTCTCAAAAACTAGAAAACACCAAAACTATATAATGAACAAATACTATACGAAAAATATCCATCCGGTGTACTTTACTTAATGAATTTTTAATCAAGTGAAAAGAATAATATTATAGGTAGATTATTTTATTGTATTCCGTTTCTCTGCTTCATAATAATATTTTGTGTATTTACATTAAGAAATGTAAAAGGTTTAAAAATATTTTTAAGTGAATACTTCAATATTTTGAAACAACACTCAAAAGAATAAAGAAAATAGAAAATAATTTTACGATGTTTTCGTTTACTATATTGAACAATATTTCAAGTATCACGCACAGTAAGTTTCTTTCTATCTGCTTTTATATAATAATATACTTAAAATAAACGAACATAACCACAATCGATTGTGTTATTGTTCTTTAATTCAAAACCTAATGTACGCTGATATTTCTTTGGTCCGTCTTATTATTAATAAAAATAAAACACAAATTTGATAATCGACTAATTTATGTTTACTATTATATAGACGATACAATATTTCATATACGTAGGTTTTTCAATTATTAAAAATAAAAATTCCGGTGCACAGTGTTTTTACTTTTCTCTCTCTCTCTTCTGTTTCTCTTCATAGTACCATCAAATAACGGGCCAGTGTGTCTGGCGGACCGTAATACAATTACACATACATATACATGTATTTAAAATCACCAGGTAATCAGCTGCCCCCGTATCGACTGTTGAACATCTGTTCTTTGTGCACATAATAATTTACTCGTACATATAAATTGTATAAGTGTATGTATAGTGTACGTATGTGTCGAGTTATATGTTTTAGTTTATTTACGTATAATATGTGTGTGCGTTCGGGCGGTGGCAGCGACAACGACAACAAGCGTGTATGCACCTGGTGGCGACCGAAATTTTTCGCGCCCTGTTTCGCCGCCGTCGCCGACGATCCGTTGCCGCGGCAGCAACGACGAGTGGGTCCCATGGGGAACTGTCGTCACATAAAGTCGCGTAGAAAGGTTAATTTTCCATAGTTTTTTTTCAATTTTTTTTTTTTTCTGCCGTGTACGTTTAAGTATTATTATTTTTATATATTTTTTTTCACTACTATCATTAGTAATTAGTATCATTTTGGTTAATGAAAGGTCACGCGTCGCATCGTCGCCACGCCTGTGAGCACATAATAAATATATTATTATTATTATAATCATTTTTACGTTCATCCACAAAGCCTATTTACATTATAGTGTTCATACATAAATACTTCATACGCATCATATTGATGTATAAATATTAATAGTTGGTAAATATTTAATACGCTCATATACACACAAGTTTATAGTACCGAGTAGGCGCGGATCCAGAAAATTTTAAGAGGAGGTGCTCAAAAAAAAAAAAAAATGTTAGGTACACCTTTCTATTTATTTAAATTACTATTTTGTATTTGATTTATTGGTACTTACTATTTTTCATACATCACTATTTATTAAATATAAACTTGAAAATAACCTTAATTTCTTACATATATTGTAACTGTAATTTTCTTGAGTATTTTTTACTGAATTCTTTGATAACTTCCTCTGGAGTAATTTTAATTTCCCTATGAATATTAAGAAGCATGAGTCCATTTCTTCTCCTATTGTTGATCTTAAATATGTTTTTGTTCATCGAAGTGAGGAAAATGTTCTTTCTGCGGGGCCAGTAGTAACTGGTATAATAATAATAATAATAATATCAGCGATAACTAAAAGTACCGATATTATTATTATTTTTATTTTGAAATATATGTAATATACATTTATTTTGTTGGTGGCTTAGACGACAGGGGATGCTCGAGCACCCATAGCCCCCCCCCCCTGAATTCACGCCTGGTACCGAGTACTTCAAGGGTAATGGATGTTTGAAATTTTATTATTTGTGACCATTGTGTTGTTGTAATTGTCATAACCAAAGCTCGGAACTTTATGCGCTAAAAATTTCTCAATTATGCACATACACATGCGTTAAAAAACTTCATAATATACAGTAAAAATGTCGGAAATTAGCAAACATATGCAATTCATTAAATAAAATAAAATTAGCATAAATTAGGTTCGAAGGAAAAAAATAAGCACTGCTTACTTGTGAATTATTGTGTCTTTCTGTCATACAAGCTTTACAATCTTAATTAAACTTCTTGAGTGTAAATGTACAAATACTGGTAATGACCACGTTATATTGCTGTACAATAATGTTTTGGTAAATTTAGATAATTCCGAGGATAATTCTGTTCAGTGGACGATTACTTTTACAATTTCTCAGTACAATAGATTATATCATTGTTAAGTGCATTGAAGCAACACTGAAATAGTCATCAAATTATTTTGTCAGACGATGTATAATTTTGAATTTGGGTTGTCATTAATATTTTTATTACACTATAAATTTAAAAAAAAGAAATGTTTCGTTAAATCTATGAAGTATGCATACAAAAATTCTTAAAGCTAAAATATGCAAATTTCTACAAAAAAATAATGAAATAGGCAACATTTTTCTACTAAAGTTTTTGTATTTTGTATTATATCTGCATATTTCAGATCGAATCTTGTGTCGAAACAGAATTTCAATATGCACTTTTTTAATTTTAATATGCAGTTGCCCCAATGTTCGAGCCGTGTTCATAACTATTATGTTGTAGATTATTTTCTCTATGGTGAAAAAGTTTCAATGTGAAAGTTGGGTAAAGAATTCTCTATTTCTCTGTAAATTCTTGTTATATGGTTTTCATCGAACGCTATGGTTGACTTATACATTTTTTCATACGATATCCACAATCTCTTATTTATGTTTTACTATGATCATCCTTTGTATTCTTTGCTTTTAATGCATTATTCTATTATTGATTTCCTGGATTCTTCACGTATGAATATAGTATCTGGCCTTTGATTAAAATTTTTCTTAGTGATACAACTAATCATTATTCTCTTTCAGATGAACTTATTTGAAACAAATGTTCAAACGTTTCTGTTTTTCGTTTTTCTATTGCTACTGTCCAACTATATAACTATGGATTAACTACGTGTACGATACCCTAGCAAATTGTATCTGATAATTTTTGAAGTCGTTTGGTGCGAATCAAATTTATCTAACAGTTATAATTCAATTTCTACGAGAAAAACCTGATTTCTATCATATAGTTATTTCACAGTTATATAATAAAAATGTACAATTCGACGTCATGAACAGAAAGGTAAAAAAAAAAAAAAAATGCGTATAACAGCGTACAATTATACAACACGAGTCAAATGTGCGGAGGGAGTGGATCGCCCACTTCGCCCTTCCCTTTAAAACCGTCACTGCGCGTGTATCAGACTTGATAGCCGTAGAAAGTACCGTGTACACCGACACGTCGTCTGCCGCGCGTACACATGGTACACGCGTAGCCGATCGCTTATGTCCGTAGAACCGTTGTGAGAGCGTGCGCGCGAGTGCGTTTGTGACCTTCGACTCGCGTGCGGCCGAATAATATGTTGGCCCCGGCGGCGGCGGCTACGGCGGCAACACAGCAACAACAGCGGCGGCGGCGGCAGCAGGGTGACGAGGACTGTGACTACGACGGCAGCTGCATTCGGCGGCGGTGCACAGCTCACCCCAAAAACGTTGCGAGGTCATTGCACCGATGACGGTGGTGTGCGTACACGCAGACGTTGCCGATTTCCTCCCCAAACGGCATCCGTGCGGACGAGTGTGCGTGCGCGCGCGAGTGCGTCTGTATCCCACACGGAGGGACCGCGAAAATTATTATTATTATAATATATGACCTTTTTTACCCCTCCTATCCACGACTGCGAAAAATCCCGTCTACGGTTCCCGTCCATATTTCGATTTCGCTCTTTGTTTCGCGCGCGTAGTCCGTCGAACGCACCGCGACAACTGTACTCACGTACCCTATCCGACCACCCTTCGCACCTATCACCGTATTTTGAATGAAAATCCGAAAAACCAGCGATTGGTTTTTTTTTTTTTTTTTTTTTTTTTACTTCTACCTGCCCTGTATTCGTTCGTCTACCCTCGTCGAGTTTAATAATATAACATTATACAACGTACGATAAATCCGAATTACAACGGTTATCAAGACAACGACCAGACATACACACACCACACACACCTGGTGGCCTCTGGATTTCTGTCCGTCCGTCGCGTATGGGTCGTCTTATTGTTGTATGTGCGGTGTAATACGTGTACAATAATACCGTCTAGCCGGCTGCTGTTCGCGTCACAGACACTAGAGAAGACGGTATTTGTTGGTGGAATATTCTTCTCTTTAACAAGCCGAGCTGTCACGAAAATTAATATTCCACGATTTTGAGAAATAAAAAGTCCGACTTACACCGCACGTGTCTAGTGACATGGAAATTTACATTGTTACGTCGTTTGAAATTAATTCTTACCGTTTTCGCGCTTTGGTTTATTCATTTTAACTATTAATTTTGCTCACCTCAGGGCATAAATTAATAACAATTAAGTCGATTAAATGTAAATAGTTATCAACTTTTGATAACTTCATTATTTTCAATGAATTAATTATAGCTTGAATTGAAATTTCGTTATAAGTGTACTTATTCTGTTCATAGCAAATTATTAAACATCTTGATCATTTAAAATACTATAAATTTAGGTTTTCATGTAATTATAGTTTACATACGATATATATACATAATTTATATTAAAGTATAATAATCGAAAAAGTATTTTTGTCCTGCATATTTAAGACATTGTAAATTATTTATACTGTCCCGGATCAATTTTGTGAAACAAAATTAAATTTATCTAGGACGTTCATTTTTAAGAAAATTTACAGGGAATTCATTGATTTCTAAGTTTAATGCATATATGTGTATACGAGTATATCAATATTCCGTGTGGATTTTTCTTAAGGTTGTTGGGTATATCAATCGCGATGTGACATTAAATTGACAATAGGTCATATAAATTCCGAATTATATTAAAAATCCAAAACGATTTTATCCGAGATTTAATGTTATCGTAATCATTTTTGTTTTTTGGATTCATAACAGTTATAAAATAACTTCGTATTAGTATTTTTATTTTATAATACGTTTATGTGTTTTTTATTATAGATTTCGATGTGTACTTATTTTCGATGAAGATTTCATAAATTAACTTAATGTGTTTGCATTTACTATATATATTTACTTTACAGATGATTAATAATACTCATTGACATTAAAATTTGTATATAATGTTTATGCGGCAACAACGCTGAAGTAGGGACAATTAATAGGTATCGTTGATAAAATCCTTTTATAAATGTGTAATCTCGTCGTTAGTCCAATAAATTTGACTACCGTTTACTATGTTAGGGATGTTGGCGTATATTTTGAAAATACTTCAAATACCTCGTTTACAGGTATTGGTTTCAACCAAAGCGTTTTGACCTTTGGCCAGCGATGAAGACGGGTGTTATCGCTTACGCAGTCGACCGCATATAATAATAATCACAAACAATAGTTTTCTGGCCATAAAATAATATAATCTATATAAACAATTCTTTAAATCGGTGGCAATAATTTTAAATTTATAGATTTAACCAAAAATCTTACAATGATAGTGTTTTATCTATTCCTTCCTTATTTTTCTCGACATAACATTAATTGTCACTATAGTTTTAATTTTCCTCAGTTTTCGTTCAACCCAGTGTTTTTGCTCAGTGTATTGTCACTATATTTCCCAAGACAGTAATATGACTTGAGGGGTCATTTCTCTTCATTTTGATATCGTCTTTCGTTTTCACAATTATTGTTGGACGTCGCTCGAATCTTATGTTCCTTCAAAAGTGAACCAACATCTTACAAATGAGAGAATTGTGTTTGGAAACATGAAGGTTATATTTGTTGGCTGAATTTATAACAGGAGATTTTTAAGTATTGGTTTTCTTTGACTCTGGTTTAGAATTTATCATATTTGTATTTATAAATTCATCAAAAAAGCATAACGTCATATAATTGATGAAAGTTCGATATTCATATACTTTCACCAAATTTGAGTCATTAATTTATTATAATATAATTAGTCGTTTTCAAACTGTATTCAATCAAAAATCGTAAGTAAAAATAACAATACCAATAAAAGGCAAATTATATATTTTTTTTTATATTTTTGTTAATATTTTATAATCTAAGTGAAATGAAGAATTTATTAGTGTTACCACAATGTATGTGTGTTTTTTTTCTGATAGTCTACACGATATTAACTAGAATTATTGATCCGACCTTCATCTAATAAAAATTAAAAAAAAAGTGAATAGGTTTCATTATTCAAATTTATAATCAGTTTACCGAATAATTGAAAAAAAAACGGAGAAAAAATTGTAAAAAACTTAAGATTCAACCAAAATTTATACCCTAACAACTAATTAATCATTTTTATTTTTAATAAAAAAATTGTATTAATTATTATTTATTGTCAGATTTTTTTCTTCGAACTATTTATCGAAAATGAAAATTTTATTTTTCCGTTAGTTTTTTTCAAAAATGATGTATAACAATTTACAATTGTGTAAATATGGAGTTTTAACAAAATTATAAGAACCATGAAATTCCGCTTCACTTCGTTGTAAAAAATGTATGAAGTTTTTAATTTTTAAATTTAAAGCATGAAATTAAAATAAAGTTGGTTACAACTAAGATTTTTGCAACCAGAAAAAAAAAATAATCAGAAAGTAATAATTTATAAGCATTATAAAATGAAATGATATAGAATACGAATACTTCAACAAATTTCCACTTGAAGAATTAGTTATCTAATAGTTTTAAATTATTTTAATGATTTTTTCGTCGTCCTTAAACACTTAACATTTTCATTATTCCTAATTTATAGATATAAATGTAAAAATAGTAGTTTCAATGATATAATAATTTTCTATGTTTACTTTAAAGGTGTTTTTTCCAAGTATTAGTTTATCTTGGTTTATCAAATTATTTTTATCGTTGTTCTGAGATTTCATCACGTGTTTCCGAATATATTTTTTCTTTCAAACGTCCTCTCCGATCCTCCTGCAGACCCGTATGTTATTTAATAATATATTTGAAGTAAAATCAATGTTATTTCTGTAGATTAAATCTTATGTAAAACAGAAAAAAAAACATTTTCCTCCGTAGTAGAGTATTCGGCTTCATCGTAATAATAATAATACTGCATCATAACGGTATATTTCATGTGTAGATGAAATTAATTTCCACGAACTATCTGTTGTGTCGTTTTTATTTGAAAATGTTTGTTTAATAGGTATATCATCTATATAATATATCCTTGTGAGGGGAAAGACATGCTTGGTTTCCGTCCTCCTTCTTTGCACGAGTGAGTGAGCGTGTAAACCCATGGTGGCTCTACTCACCGTGGGGGTGGTACGGTGAACGTGCGTGTGTGGGTGCGTGTGCGGGTGCGTGTGTTTGTATGGGGTGTGGTTGAGCGGAGAACTGCCACGCTTGCTACTGGTGGCGGCGTTGCACAAATGCACGCGCAACGCAACAGTGTAACGTTTGTTGCGTACCGGAAAGGTTTAACGGCGCATTGTAAAATTATTTTATACGTATGAGGGAATAAGTACTCAACTCGCGAGTATTTATCACTTTACAGTGTGCCACCTAACCCTGCGTTTTAATAATTATAGTCATAATAATATCATACTTTTATCTATAAAAATAATAATATGGTTGTTAAAAAAAGGGAATGTAGTAAGACTACGTCATATGTACATTATATACTTATCTAAGTCGCCCCTTTCACGAAACCGAAGTGTGCTTTAGGTGCGGAGCGCGTAATTAAAGTAATTAATTTACTCATACCCCTTAAAATTTGTATCGCGCAGTTGCCACCATTGCCGGTGGGGTTGTATAAAATACATTCGCACTCGTAAACTTATGATGGGTGAACGAAAACCAATGATATTGTTACTTTTGCTCTTTTTTTTCTGTACTCTCTTCGACTTTTGTTTTTTTTTTTTTTTTTTTTTTTTTTTCATTAATTATTAACTTTATTGTTGATGGCTTATATATTTGAAAATGTATGTACAATTCATGTGATGCGCTTCCGTAAACAACACGGTAAACGTGTACTGTTAATTTGTCAATACATTATTATATTGTATTGCAGTCGTCACGCATCCCAATTATTACAGTATAATTCTTTATGTTATTAATTGTTTAATGTTTTAGTCGTAGCTCATTTATAAGAAAAGAGAAACTGCATTACCTATTTTTATGATTTGATAAACTGATCTATTATGGAGGAATCAGGTTGATACCCAAGGTTTTCTGTATGAAATATAAATCATACAATTTAGAGTTATACACATGATTGTTAAGTACATTTTCGAATTATCATATGCTTAATTATATATGTATATCATATATTAATTTTATTACGACAGTAATGTGGTGTCGATTTTTAACTTAACCGGACCATCCAGTTAATTGGATTATCAGCATTATACACATTTTTTAATAAAATTATTATTTATACCTTACAATTACATTTTTATATTTTCTTCATTTTTTCATTGTTTATTGTTTAATTATTTTTCTCATACCTCTAAATAAAAACAAAAAGAAATATCGAATTCCCTTACCTACCATTCATACTGTTTTACCCTCGGTTGAGAGTAGATCGTGTATTTAAGTGGACCTTCCTCGTTATAATGTTAAGTCACTCGTGGTCGCCAATAAACGATTTTGATCATTATAAAAAGCGAGCAAATGCTGTGACGATCGATGGGGTAGCAGTGTAATCTTGAAATGGTGGGTAGCATGGCAATGTTCCACCTAATAATGATTGGTCGGCTGTCATTTACCAACAGTTGGCTATGTGCCTAGCAAGACCCGTCATAATATATTGCTGGTTTTTGAGAGTTAAAAATATGATATTTAGATAAATACCGTCCAACATTTAGAATTATTCTTCTGATTTACTATTTGAGATTGATATGTAAAGATATTTTTTTTAAATCATAAAATACAATGCATTCATTCATTTATTTTAAGAAAAAAAATTCTATTGGTAATTTTGAAAATAAAAAATATTATGAACGGTCTTCTACGTATTACAACCACCTATACTCAGACCACATTTAAGCACATTGTGAAAACATGTATTTGCTTTCATATTCTATGATTATACTTAGTAACAAAAAAGGTAAAAACAGAATAAATGAGATAAACATAGATCGAAAAAAGAAGTAAGTGCTTGTTAAATTTACTTAAAGGGAATAATAAACTCCCAGTAAGGTATTGATCCTTTTTTCTACTTATTTAGATGGGACTAATAGCGTCAAAATAACTTTCAATGGGGAGGGGGAATTATTTTTTTTCTACTCACCATCTAATACACCACAGAACCATAAATAGTCGTTAATACATAAATATATTTTTTGTATACTTACCAAGTTCCATCCACCGAAAAGGGGGCCAACTCCTTTGGCTTATCGGTTCAACACTAATAAATGACATTACATTAATCGTCGTAAAATAATGATCTATCTAGTAGCGTTAAAATTTAATATTACAAAATGGACCAACAATTTCACATTCACAAAGTGTGTTTTTAAGAAAATATTAAACAAGAGTTGAAATTATAATGAATATACTTTTAACTTGAACTTCATACTATATATAATATATAATACATTTATAATTAATTCTAATTTCGATTAAAAATATTTATTAAAACTTTAATATTTTATACACAGCAAATAATATCAAGGCTTTTTATGTGTCATTGACCGTTTATATTAGTATAAAATGACATAAATAATGTGATGCCTCTATAATAATAAAAACAAATATATATATCATCCAATGTAATTTCAAGATTACGGTATCTGAATGATATAAAATGTTTGAAATCCGTTTTCCCGCCACAAACGATTAGGATTTTTAAAAAAGTTAACACTACGCGTAAGTTATTTACGTTTGTATGTTTTCTAGTAATATATAGCAATCCAGGTAGATCGAAAGGAAAAACCGATGTGAAGTGAGAGAAAAGCGACGTGAAAAGAAAAAAGTCGCGACTATTTATACGAGAGTAGTATACGTGCGTGTGTATATATATATAGTTACCGCTGTAGAGAAGGAATGGATTTATTGTCGGTGGACTTAAGCGGCCGATTTACAGGGGCGTTAAAATCTGCCCGCATTGCGGTGAACATTGGGTAGTGGTGGTGTATAGGTAAACTTAACTGCGTACGCACACTGTTGGTGATGTTATTAAAACGATTGCACACATTACCTCGTGCGCCTACACTTACATACTCATCCACTTGCAACCGTACGTATTGTATGCCATAGACGCCGAATAATCGTTCGTTTTGAACAATCTTCTGGGTCTTAGAAAAAGCTAATTTACGCATGCGTATGGCAGAAATACGCTAAAATTAAATTAAAAGAAAAAAAAAAAAGTGGTTAAATAAAATAAGTACTGAATACACGTTTTAGCCTATTGTGTTGTAAAGATGGTGTGGTTGTATATGGTGTAACTGTTTTATTTTATTTTTCAGAAAATATATACTCCATTTTACATCGTTTATTGCGCACCACCACAGTCTGAATTTACGGGTCTTAGGTGATCGACGATGCGTGTAATTAACATTAGTTTTTTCTTTAAATATATAATTTTAATTGCAGAATACAGCTTTAACGCCTTCACCTACTGCTATCCATTATGCATATATATTATACGCAGTTGGTGAAATATTTGGGATGAAATTATCTTCGGGCTGGGTTAGATGGGTTAAGAGAAAGTGTTTTGGTACGAGTGCGGGGGAAAAAATACCTTCGTGAGATGATCATGCAACACCACTGCCAGGAGCGGAATGCGTTTGGAGAGCTTAACCCTTTTACTATAGCGAGAGAGGAATAAAAAAGTTACATAAATCCAACCACACTCTTGCGAAATTATAAATTGCTAAAATGAATTTAAAAAATATATGTACGGTTCTCATTTTTATTACTATTTTTCCTTGCCCACAATTTTCTATTGTTGGTTTTAGATGATTCCATTATCATATTCGTTACCCTTTTTAACCTCTCTGCTTTGTTAAGTGGATAGATATTTTGACGAAAAGTTTTATTTAAAACTATAAAATTAAACCTTCATATCAGGTATAATAATTTAAATATTTAAATATTTTACTACTGTTATAAAATTATACACATAAACTTGATTCTAAATTTTTAATATATCTTTAAATTTATTAAAAAAATAAATTATTTTGCATACTTATATGATATTCATCAACTTTTTTTGAATGAATATTTTTTTAATGATTATTGCTCTTTCTTTATTCAACTTTGAGTGAATAGTTTTAAGACAATACTAGTTTTGATTAACTGAAATGTTCTCAAACATACTGATTCAATAATATTAAACAATTAAGTAATCATCCCGTTTCAATATTAGCAGTTATAATATAACTTCGTAATGATAATATTTACGTTTCAATCAATTTTAATTAAATAACATATAAAATAGTTTCAATATATTTTAATTAAATTATATATAGAACCTGCTGCGATGACGGTTAGAGTTATTTATACCATAATAGAGTGATCAAAAAGGAAGATTGGAACATTTGGAGGAAATAAAATACAAAAGTCATACATTTTTGAAGGCTATAATTATATTAGAATCTCTGTTAAGTTTTTAATTGAATATCTTTGATGCCTGTCAATAAAATTAAAATTATTTTACGTATAAAATATATGATGTTTTTAAGAAAATAGTATTTAATTAAATTTGTTTTTATAATATAATTATTATATTTAAACATTTCTTAAAAATAACATATAGTGAGTAAACTTATAACTACACAGATTAAATAAAAAATAACAACATATAAATTGTATTTATTACAAATATTAAACGCTGTGATAAATAAATTAATATTGAAAGTCTTTTCATACACCTTACATATTTTATTCTTCGTAGATTATGACTTATATACCTACTTGTATATATTATATAAAACAACTCTTAGAACAATCAGTAAAATAATTGTAATTTATTTAAGTGGTACTTCACTATTTCAACCTAGTAAAATCGATAATTAGCCATACAGACGATAAGTTCCAAGTTATATATATATGATCTTAAAATGATTTGTGCGAAGAAAGCTATTTGAAAAATATGTAGTCCTCATGAATAGATGTAAATATACATATATAGTATATAAAATAGATTAACAGGTTTTTTTGAACAGGTCCTCTACCATATATATATATATACAAGAGAACCCGTTCAAAAAACCTGTTAATCTATTTTCCTGTTTCGTTTGAGTGAAATACATTTTCTTTCGGATCAAATTGTAAATTTAAACCTCTCTCGAATGTTTATCTAGTTTAGACCTTAGTAACAATACGGCATCATATGTCAAAAAGAACATGGAGTTATTGGATTTTGCATTAACGAAAACGTATTATGAATAAGATTTATATATTTAAATTTGTTTTAAGTTATTGAATATTATTTGCTATTTAATGTCGTAAATTATCATACTCGCGAACTCCTTAACTAAAGATATAACTTGTCTTTTTATACTGCTATACTACTATACGTTAAATGGGCATCATTTAATAACATTTTTACCGCATTGGTACATTATGTCTGAAATTTAAAAATGTTCCTATTTGCAACTGTCATTTAAGAATAAAGCAAAAAAAATGTGTCTTGAATCAAAAGCCGAAAATTAAAAAATAGCACGGAAGACTTTAACGCACTGTACAAAAAAAAAAAAATTGTTAATTAAAAATCATATTAAAGCGCTATATGATTTGTCACCCATTACAACAGCTTCACCTGCGCAAGTACGACAGTTGATAGACATGGTGAAATATCATTTTAACGCTCTGAAAATGTTGGGAGCCGAGTCCAGGTCATCAGGTGCGCGTTGTTAATAATTCATATGTATATAATAAAACTTGATAAAGCAAGTCTGAGAAAATGAAACAACATCACCTAAAACAGAAATATTAACGGTCGAAAAATTATTGAAGTTTTTACAAAATCGATTTCTAATATTAGAAGCAAATCAGTCAGCGAATGGTAAAACACACCGAAGATCGAGATAGATAGATTCCCTGTAAAAATGGGGTCAAATAAATTATTTGCATTAGTAGTAACGAACGAACTTAAGTGTATCACTATATGAGGACACTCACTATTTATCGCTACCCTTCCTTCATTTTTAGAAATGGCTACGAGTAATCGTTTGAAGAGGATAAAATTAACTGAAACTATGTAGAAACTGTTTAAGATCCCGTATGGGTATAAAGTGTCAATCTCAGCGATATGCTCGCGCCCGCATAATACGTAATTATATTATACGAAAAAAAAAACGATAAGGTATACGATAATCATAAAGGTTAGTGAACTCTTATCGATCGCATCATTAGATGACCCTTTAGGATTAATAAGTCCAATAGTAACTCAAGCAAAAATATTTTTGAGCATGTTGTTCAGTGCAAGTATGAGTGTAATTATACACAGTGAATTCCCTGCAGAAATCGAACAACAATGGATTGCCTATCGTATCAATTAAGGTACATGTGTTAGCAAGATTCCGATTCTAAGGAATATTATTAGTTATGATAATGTTATCGAAATTCAAGTTTACAGGTTCTCGAATGCGTCTATAGAAGCCTATGGCACTTGTAAAATAATTGAGAGTTCGTACCCGACGGGTAAAAACTAAATAAGATTAATCCCCTCTAAATCACGTGTGTCACCATTGAAAACATTATTCCTACCTTGATTAGAACTGTGTGCCGCGGTATTATTTTGGCGTTAAATAAACAAAATTATTAAGAAATTGAAATTAAATATTGTTCGTCGTTATTTGTGGACCGATTCTACGGTTATTATGGCATGGATTTCATCATCATCTACTTAATGGGGAATGTTTGTGCTCATCGTGTAGGAGAGATACAAGATCAAATAACTGTGTATGACTACTGAAATGTAAACGGTCGGGTTTATCCCACTGACGTTATTTCTCGCGGCCGAGAACTGTTATTGGTTCAAAAAGAAAATTTCTTGTATGGGCGAAAAAAGATTCCAATTCGGACTAAAAATACCCGAATTATACAGTCTAATTGTAATATTTGAAGCTCAACACAACGAATAATACGTGTTGCTTAAAGTCATTATTAGTCCAAAGAAATGTCAAATATCTTCCAAAAGTAAGGTTATTTAAACTGTGGTCATTTATGGACAGTGAATTAATTATGGGTACGGCAAGTATTGTTACCATAAAATAAGTATTTCGTGACGTTCATGTTAAATTGATGCATGGATGCTCAGGAGTTATGCTCGCATATGTCAGAGAGTGTTATTTGCTCGTACATGTTCGTAACGTAGCGCGAAAAATATTTTATGAATGCGTGAAATGTTTAAGGGTAAAACCAATTAATATATACCTGATAATGGGTGAGATGTCGAAAAAAAGAGTCGAACCAAGTGATTCATTTGCTATGTATGGTATTATGTCATGGACTCATTTTCGATAAAGAGTAGTTTACATCCTTCTGATCTGGAAGCCTTGACCCCCAATTATTTCATAACTGGAGATTAAATGATTGCAATACCAGAACCGGACATTTCGTTAATACCTGTCGATTGACTTAATAGTTCGCATTTGGTAACAATTTTTCAAACAATTATATACGAGATGGCGCTAATTGTCAGATGAAAATTGTTAATTGTTGGACAATTTTTATTGTAGAGGGTTTCAAAGCGCGTGGTATATTCAGAATTTAGCGGTTTTTGATTACAGACTCCATTCTTATGGTATATCTCCAGTGCCGCAACTAACTACTTGAAGCCTATGTGCAAATCAAAATCTTGATGTTCGCTATCGTTACATATTTTTGAACATTTGATTTTTTGAGACCCACAATATCTGGTGCAATACACACACTGTACACCCGGTTTTTGCGGCACTGCGTATCGCCAACACATTCCGATATTGGCTATTACTTATATATTTTCAGTCATCGATTAGGTAAGATACCTCTAGTATCGAATTGCCACTAACCCGATCGTGCAATTAAAATATGTTTAATAAAAACTGATAATACTTATAGTAAACAAAAATATACCTAGTTTTATTCTTGAATTCGGGTTAAAATCCCGTAATACATGAATTTAAACCAACAATAGTAGCCGTGTGAAAAATTTAATTTCCGTTCAACAATATAAAAGAGCGATGATAAGTTTTTTCAGGTAAAAAGTTTTTTTACACTGCAAATACAGTATTTCTCATTTAACATTTTATAATTTTATTCGTAGAGAAAAAATGTAGAAGTAGGTATACACTAAAATCAAGGGACAGAAAAAAAACTCAATTATTTAAATACTTTTGATAAAGGTCCATTTAGTATATTACATTAATATATATTTTATTTTTGACGCCAAAAATAATAACTTTGTTTCAAGAATATTAAACCCATGAGTTTGGATTAGTCAAATACGAGTATATATTTCAAAATTCACATCAGGGAAATTGTTTTAATGCATTTCCAATTAATATTATTATTTTAGATTCTGAACGGAGTGAAGAATGTATTGATTTTACAATGATGTGTGTTTTTTTTTTTTTTTTTTTTTTTTTTGTGTCTGTCGACACGTTTTGGGGCAGTAAAAATGCTTCGATTGCCTTATGTAGCAACTTTTCTGAAAGGAAAGTGAATCTATTTGGTACTTTGGGGGGTCAAAAGTTAAAAATTTCCAATATTTTTTAAATGCGACGGGAAAAACCATAAAAAAATTTGGGAAAAACGGGAGTTTTTACGCAAAACCAGTTTTTGACATAATCAAATTTTTTATTTTGCTATAACTCAAAAACTAATCGATGTAAATACTTGAAATTTTCACCAAATGTTTAGATTAGCGTTCTCTATACACCATTAAATTTTCAAAGTATTTTGACTTTTATTAAGCTATTTATAGACAATTGAAATTTTCAATATTTTTAAGTATTTTTTTTTTAAATAACGATAAAATTTTTTTGGCTGCCTAGAAAATCTTGAAAATTTAATACAAGGTTTCTTATAAGTTGTTCCTTAACTGATAAAAAAAAATCTAAAATCGTAAGTCACAATTTTTTTTTATAAGTGCTCAAAGTTCCAATTTATACGAAATATGTAAAAATCACGATAATTTGCAAGTTATTTTGTAGATAAAAATTCATAAAATTTTTTCTGTTCATACTTAAGGTTCAAAATTTTAATACTAGGTTATCTATAAGCTACTCTTCAAAAATCTTTAAAAAAATTTCTACCGAACTTAGAGGAAAAAATTTTATGACTGTTTGAAATTTAAATATTTACGAAATTGCATAAAATAGCGATTTATTCTCAAACGATTTTAAATATTTGTTATAATTCAAAAAATATAAGTCGCAGATTTTTGAAATTTCTACCAGCTGTTAAGATAGGTATTTCCTTTATGTCATATTTTTTTCAAAATATTATATTGATTTTTAAGCCACTTATAGGTATTTAAAATATTCGATTTTTTTACATTTTATTTTTATAATCGGTGATAAAAAAAATTTGGCTCTTACAAAATACTTGAAAATTTAATAGAAGATTCCACAGAAGTAGTTCATATTGTCATTCAAAAATTATTAAAATCCATAGGCACAATTTTTTTTATAAGCGTTTGAACATCGAATATATACATAAAATTACATGTAAAATATAATATAATGTAGAATGTTCTAGACTGACAAATGATATCGGTTTTTTTAAAATGCCCTAACTCAATAACGAAAAACCGCAACAACTTGAAATTATCATTAAATCTTTATATTGACCTTTTCTATACATGGTTAAAATTTCAAAGTATTTTGACATATTTTGACTTATTTATAGACAATTTAAATTTTCGGTTTTTCTAAATTTTTCGTTTAAAAATAAAATATACTTATATAATATTTATAAATAACATTGTATTATATTCTAGACTAACATATGAACTCCGTTCAGAATCGTTATTCGTATACAATGATATCTATCATTGCATTCAAATTTAACAAATCCATTATAATAATGACCTATCCTATAAGCGAGGTGCACTCCACCCCTAACTGTACAGCAGAGCGAGGCCCATCCGGTTTTTTTTTATTATATTTCAATAAACAAAACATTGAAGTATAATTTGCGATGCATTCAATTAATTTTCTTACAACTATTAACGATGTATATTTATAATGGTGTACAATTGATTAAATCGAAAGTAACAATATTATCACATTATGCTATAGTTGTCAAATTTTCAAATTAATTATTTACTTTATATTTTTATGAAGAGCTTAGGCGAAGAGGCCATTACCCTTCGCAATACAAATGGGCGTTGAAGTACTGTTTGATTTTTCGGTTAGCTAGTATATAACTCGAAGTATTGGATTGGGACAGTGACAGTTTCTTCTCCAGGAACATAATAAAAATGGTATACTTATATTTAGAAATCTCTTTTTTTTTCTTTTTTTTTATAGTCATTTTAATGTATTTAATAATTTATTTTATTTATTTATTTTTGTTTAATTCTCTATAATCTCATGATTATTATAAACTAAATTTATTTCTCCTGTTCTTCAATTAACTCTGAATTTGTTAAAACATATTTAGATTAATTAATTAGTACAACAATGTTCAGTTTCTTTACCGAATACTGTTTATTTATTTATCCAATCTTTTAAAATAATTTCTTGCCTTAGTTGTAGTGATTCAAACTACTTTAAAAGGTTATTTTTTCATACCTCGGCATTAATATTTCGGTCATCATTCAACCATAATTTTCACTTGGCCATTCAATGACTATCACTTTCATTAAATTAAATATAATAAGTAAAAAGATCAAAAATGTCTGTCAAAACAAAGTTTGTTAACATTTACAAAGCTTTAAAATTGAAACTAAATTTAACAATAAAAATATGTATACGCTATGATTTAATAAATATTTTAAGAGTAGAACGTTTGGTTTACTATGTGTTTTATGGTAATGGTTGAACTAAAAAATGTTAACGTGTTTAAAAAGGTGATGCTGTCTAGTTCAAAGCCTTTCCCGGTCTAGAAACGAATTTTGTCATAGCTCTCGCTTATGTATACTATGTTAAATATCATAAGTACATACATATACACGCCCCTCGCATGTGCGTGTTCCCGTAGGAAAACCAGTCATTTCATTACTGTATTTATACAAATGCATCTGCATATTTAGAAAGCATATAAATTCATGCACATGTACTATAATATTTTATAAGCTTCTCATGTGTTCATGAAGTCTTGGTGTCAAATTAAAATAGGCATAATACCTACTGAATGCACTTGATCAATTAATTTATATAATTAGTTAGATATCGGAAGACCAACAAATTTATGATTTCATTAACATTAATTTTATTTTTATTGTTCTTTATAAATGTTTGTGACTACATATGCTTAAAATAAATCTATTATTAATCTATTTATGTTTTTTTCTTGTTAAATGTATACATATCGATGTATAACACACCTAAACTAGATTATAAACATATATTTGTAGAATACAATGATAATATTTTTTAATATTCTGCCATTTCAAAATAATTTTCACACGTTGTAATTTTTTTCTTATAACTTAAGCTTTTTTGTAATCATTTTGATTTGTATAATAAATATGTAAATGATTGGTATACTCTATTTTTTTTTTTTTTTTTTGTTTTGATGAATTTCAAATATTTTAATTCGCAATCAATCTGACACGTGAGAATTAGTACCATATTGTGTAGAAAAATCGGAAATATTATGTAATGGCTTCAGCAAAGGACAAGAGACTCGTATATATAAAAAGAGTCAATGAACATATTATTTTTGATCAACCACCGATACAATTCTATTTTTTGATTAATGTTTTTTAAGATGATAACGCCATGGTGACGTTTATTATGACGGCATCATCGTTGGTATTGTCCTTGTTAAAAGACATTTTGGGATAAAGCCAAAATATTTTAAATGTAGCATGGCAAAAAAAAAAAAATTAATAATAATAAAATAAAATATAAATAAAACCTTTAAGAAAAAAATTAATTACAAATACATGTAATACGAATTCATTTAACGATGTATGGTTAAAGTGATAGTAATTTTGAAAGATTTAATAAGCCTATAATTAATTCATACTGTATTTATGTGATTATTTTATTTATTATTTTGTATTCACAATTTTTCTTAAAACATTAATTTAATTAATTCAACATTTTGTAAGAATAATATTTTCTTAATTTCATTATCTTATAAATATTAATGAATTATATAAAATACTAATTGTATAGATCTAGGATAAATAAAAGTCCTACATAAATTATTATAATTTATATAATATTTTTTACTATGTAATACAAAAATTATGAGTTCAAATTCTAAGTAAAATTAAAATATTTTGTTAAGTTATAGAGTGTTAGAATTATTAAAGAAGTGTATACTTCCTAATGGGAACTAAAACGAATGATAATATTATTAGAACATATCATAGTCGTTATTAAGTGGGTTTAAAACCATCGCAGATATTATAATAGCGGTCCCTCGTTCCTCGTTGTAAAATAGATGGTATAGTATACTATACACACATATACGCATATATATATATATATATATATCATAAATGGGCTATATCTTGTGTGTTTTATGTACTAAACCGAAATACTAATAAATAAGCATTATAAAAGTAACGTTCCACGTATATGGAAAACACCACCTTATTAGCTTTACCCAAACAGATATAAGAAATGTAATTTTTTTTGGGTAAAATGTATTTATTATACCAACTATCGAAGTTTAAAATACATTTTAGCAGCTACATTATTTAACATAAATTTAATTTGTATTTGCATAGTCTAAAAGAATCACATTTAATTTTCTTAATTAAATCTTCTATTTCTGCTCATGCTGTTTGACACATGATATTATAGGTTTATTATTATCGATGCGTTAAGAAACTATGAATGATAACATAAATAATGTATTTATTCCTATAATTATTTTTATTAGATATTATGCTCACATACTATTTTAATAATTATAATTTTAATTTTTTATAATTTGTAAGAATGGGTAAAAAAAAAGATCTTGAGAAGAATTTGTTAACGTTTATTTAAATGAAAATTTATCCGTCCATGAAGTAAAAATTAAATATAAAGAATGATATTTTTATAAATTGAAGAATGTAAAGACTAATTTCATAACTAATAAAAAAAAAAAAACCGTTGTAATTTACAAGCTATAATGTAGAATTTTTCATATGTTTTTGATATAAGTCATCATGAACATTATTATTATTATTGTTTATCTAAGTTATTTAAATTATTAATTTGATTCTTACACATTTTTACGTTAGTTATCGTAGTTTGAAAATTTATATTTAGATATTGGCGTCTATCCAGATATCACTTAACTTTAGGGATACAACAGGATAAAATACTACTGTAAATTTATGTATATCTTCCTCTCCTTTTACATGCGTTTGATTGATGTGCCACTCACACGCATGATAAAAACGTATTGTTTAACTACGATTGAAATTGTACATAATGACGTTTGAAAAAGAGTTTAAAATATTTTTTTTTCTGTAAGTTTGTTTTCTTGTGCAATAGTCAAAGAAAAGTTTTTGTTGGGGAATGATGAATTTATGATACGTTTCAGATGGATTAAGTGCTAGTTAATTAATTTTACGAGTATTTTTAAACTTAATGTTTCAATTAAAAATTCTCACGCACAGAATTTCCGCTTTAAATTACATAAAACAAACGCCTTGGCTTATTCAATTTGTTTCGACACATTTGTTCTGTTATAATTCCTAAAGAATTAAATACCGGTGGTTATGTTCATTCTGTTGGTCATAAAAAAATTGTATGTAAAATTAATTTATATGAGCTGTTCAGTATCCTGTATAATCTTGTATCCCTAGTGGACGCAATGTATTCGAATATTGACTACAGATTATTTGTTTACGATACCAAAAGCATACCTACACACAGACACACACACTAACACACTCACATTAGAATGATGTGTATATAAGGGATGATATAATTGAAATAGAGTATACGAAGAGAGACCGATCATGTGATTAATTTCTCAATACTGCGCTGTTGTACTGTAATATGAATTTGTGGTGTTCGATGTAATCGTTAGATGGTCATGTGTCGGTCTGCAGATAAGATATTTGGATTATCACAGTTACAAAAATGAATTATTTAAAAACTTTTATTATAAACGTTAATTATAATGAAACAATTGAATGCCTAGTGTAGTTTGTATAATGGTGGAAACATAAAGGTATTCGTATCGTATATGTATGAAGGGTAAAGGGGAAAAACGGTAGTAGTCAATTACTGTACATTTTACAATTTACAATCTATTTTCCCTACGATCAAATAGACTAAAATCTTTCTTCGTCAGTATGTCTAATCTTTTTCATTTCATAACTATGGACTGAAAGATTTTTTCACTGAATTGATTCTCGCCGTCAATTTAACTCCTAATTTGCTGTTGAATCAAATCATAAAATCAAAATCGAAAAAATGGACTGCTATCGTTCTTCCCCTATAATATTTTTATATACATTGGTGTACACAGTATTATGTAAAGTTATAATATTACGTACGTATGATAATATTATATACAAATGTAAACATCAACTCTTGTGTATACATACAAAAAAATCAGTGCGCTACGTGCGCAAAAACGTAAATTTTAATTAAATTATACCCGCCATTTGGTCTAGATAAATGTTCAATTTGTGTAAAATAAAATATACATAAACTACGACTATCCATAATAGTATGGGTGTGTATTTTTCGTAAAACACTTATATATTTCTACAAAAACACATTTTTTCGGTAAATGTAAAAGTCAATTTCATATTATTTTTCTCGTAAATTATGTATTGATACAAACACAAATGTAACTTCATCACATGTTTGTATGTGTATATGTGTAATTTTAGCCATCATAGACAATGTACAAACGACCATATAATTTAATTTTCTGCCCTTCCTAATCAAAAAAATATAGAACACATATTTATGTTGGTATTTATAGCGAACGAGTTTAATATCTCCTCCCACTTCAGTTGTTTGAAATTAGAATAAATGTTTTCATTCATTTACGTTACATTTTTTCGTTATTTATTTTTTATTTTTTGTTATCTACGTAACGTAATATTGTAATATTTACTTATTTTGATAAACGTAAGGTTCGTTGTATTTGTTTGAGTGTAGAAAACAGCTGTATTATTTTTGATTTTATGTACGAGAGATTTTTTCATTAACTGCTTAAACACTTTCTGTGTTTTTAAGTGTATATAAATATGTTATAGATAACAGACTGGGTTCAGTGAATTTTCTAAACCATTTTTATAGTTTATATATTTAAGTTTTTATCATTTATTGTATGTATAATGTTATTGTTCCGTTGTCATATTCTTACGTTTCACCCATCTGATGAAGTCAAAAAAGAAATCCAGAGATGAATGATAGTTTCGAATGACACATGTATTTTGTTTATCTTATCCTATATTATAACAATATATTATTTATTAATTTCGTGCTTCATTACTTTAATTAATTTGGTTTTATTAATAATAAATATGATTAATCATTATAAATACATAGCAAAAGTTTAAAGTTCAAACTTATTGATTTAGTAATTTCAAATCGTGCAGTTAATTTCTTATTTTTTTCTATAAAATTAATTATATATATATATATAAATGTGTGCAAGTATGTTTTAATAATTACTTTTACTACTACATTATAAAAATTCATTTTTTTTGTGAACATCAAAAATTTAGTCGTAAAATATAAGTTATATAGTTAAATATTACTTTATACTATACTTATAATACTTATTATACTTTATAATATACTTTATTATTAGTTAAATATTACTTATAATTATATTATCATATACATTAAAATTACCTAAATGTTTTGTAGATATGGATGTAATAAGAAAGGTTTGATCTCTCTTCACATGATATTTTATTCCAGAAATCTATTATATGTATATATGGATAATTTTTTTTGTGTCAAATTTAATTTCAAATTTTAGTATAACTAGCAGATACTTACATTTTGGTAAGTGTTTATTAAGTTTTATTTATAATAACAAGTGTATAGCACTTATATAATAATTAATTTACTTTCTATTTATTAATTTATAATTTATAATAATTTATTTTTCTTCCGATAGCTATCAATAAATGAAAGTTGTCCATAGTAAAAAATAAAGAAAAATAATACCTCATTAAAATAGTCCCATGTTCAATAATTTTTAGTATTATATTATTCATTATCTATTTTTGGTTCTGTGTTATGCGTTAATTTGTTACAAAATTTACATTTAATGTAACTAATATAATCTTCGTGATTTCAGAATACTTGTATATCAATAAATTATAGTTAATAACATTAACTAATTTTTCTGATAAGTTTTATATTAGCGATTTAGAAAACTTGAATTTGATTTAAATAATTACATTATTATTGTTAAGTTATAATAAAGTTGGTATATATAAAAACTAAGTTTATTTTAATTTGTTCTATGTAAGAAGATAAATTATTAACAATTATCTGAACACGCGCTGTAAATATAATCAACTTTGTAGTAAATACTATGCATTTTGCATACTAAATATTCATGTTTATATGTCATGAATCATGACCGTTTATGGTTAATAAAATTAATTTAATATTTAATGTTTATATATTGAATCATTCTTAAAAAATTTAATCATAGAATAAAAACACTTAAATCAAAATTAAAGAAGCCCAGACATACCAAAATAACTGTTTATTATAATCGTCTTATACTTTAAATGTATCTTTTTAAAAATTTGGTAAATTTACATATTTTATTTAATTTGAAAATACAGTTTTTTTTTTATATAATTAAAGTATATAAAATTAAGTTTCTTAAAAAATAATTACAAGAAACATCTAATTAACTGTTATATATAACAATATATAATAAATGTACTAGTTTAGATGATAATATTATTTAGAGAATTAATTTTATTGTATTTATTAAGAAATATTCTATGAATAAATTAATGGTAATTATTTGTTGTAAAAAATTATTAAACATCATATTCCTTGTCGAATGAATATTCTATGTCATTACTTTCCTTGATTTCACCAATAAATTAATAGCTTACATTTTTATTTATTTTTTTAAATGTATTTACTAATAGTAATAAATTAATTTAAATAATCGAATTATATTATACATTCATCATGAATTTGTTCTTCGTTTGTTATCAATCGTCTTTATTTTAATTCTATATAATAATTCATTAAATCATCACCATAAATTCTTTGGAAATAAATCATTTTTTTCTCTCGATTACATTGTTGTATACAATTCCATTAATTGCTGATACAATTTTTGTAATATTTAGAACTTCCTCATCACTCTCACATACTCGCACTACTGCTTGTATAAATTGCATTATTTATTGTTGTCGAATAAAATTTTTCATTTTGTTAGAAAATTGACGTTTTACCCAAAGTTATTTTCATAAGCAATGTCATAGTTCTAGTCAACTGAATAATTGTTTATTTCTGCGGGATGCGTGGTATAGCATCATGCATAGAACCCTACGGTGTGCTCCGATTTTAATCGTTGAATTATTCAGAACAACCCCTGCATATAATCCTGGATTGCAATTCCTCTGGATGTATGAATAAATAAGGACTTCTGTGCGTTACCTTTGGGGTGTGTATGCTTAGTGGTTGTCGTGGCTATATTGTGGGTTGTATACTGTGTTTAGCGAAAAAAAAAGGCAGTGGCGGCAAATGTTTCTACAGTCCAGCAAAATCGTTTATTTGTAATACGATTATGGTTTATACCAAACGTATTTTAAACTGGTATTGTAAAATATAAAAATTATCTTAATTTGAACACCATACTACTTACTTCACCTGGGGACATATATGCGCGATTTGTTTTTATCGGCATTAGTAGCACAAATGTTTTTTCACTTTGTTTTTTACCTCTTCAACTACACTAATCACTGAAAATAAATTATATATCATTATCATTGCATGAAATATATCTCATCGACAATATTACTTAAGACTTAATCTAATTTTTTTTTTTTATGGTTATAGTCATTATGAAATCATGATGTATAATCATCTAATTTGTTGTTGATTCATCACAATTTTTTATTTACATACATTGTAGAAAAAGTTGTGTAGAAAAATAATTTATTATTATTCTAAAAAGTTTTAGATTCTGAACGGAGTGAAGAATGTATTGATTTTACAAAGATGTGTGTTTTTTTTTTTTTTTTTTTTGTGTCTGTCGACACGATTTGGGGCAGTAAAAATGATTCGATTGCCTTATGTAGTAACTTTTCTGAAAGGAAAGTGAATCTATTTGGTACTTTGGGCTGTCAAAAGTAAAAAATTTTCAATATTTTTTAAATGCGACGGGAAAAACCCTAAAAAATTTTGGGAAAAACGGGAGTTTTTACGCAAAACCAGTTTTCGACATAATCAAATTTTTTTATTTGCTATAACTCAAAAACTAATCGATGTAAATACTTGAAATTTCCACCAAATGTTTAAATTATAAGCGTTTGAACAGCGAATATTGACATAAAATTACATGTAAAATATAATATAATGTATATAATATTCTAGACTGACAAAGATATCGGTTTTTTTAAAAATGCTCTAACTCAAAAACGAAAAACTGCAACAACTTGAAATTTTCACCAAATCTTTATATTGACGTTTTCTAAACATGGTTAAGTTTTCAAAGTATTTTGACATATTTTGACTTATTTATAGACAATTTTTCTAAATTTTTCGTGTCAAAATAAAATATACTTATTACAATATTTATAAATAACAATGTATTATATTCTAGACTAACATATCATCTCTATTCAGAATCGTTTTTCGTATACAATGATGCCTATCATTGAATTCAAATTTAACAAATCCTTTATAATGACCTATCCTATGAAGAGTCGCACTCCACCCCCAAGTGTACAGCAGAGCGAGGCCCATCCGGTTTTTTTTTTGTTTATTTTAATGTTTTGAAACATTTTGAAACTGTAGTTATTATTTTTATACAGAAAGTTAAGTAAGATAAGTGAATTTCAATTTACTAAAAACTACAATTTGGTTATACACTATCATTCTTATAGATACACGTTATGATATACATTTAAATTCTAATTAGCATAGCCATCATTATTTTTATTACTATTGTACATACATCAAGTTTCTCTATATCATTCTTATTTGTAAATTCATGTCGTTTAAAGAGGAAAAATAAATTAAGGATTATTTCAAATGGGTTATAACTCAATAGTTACAATCCTTGATGTAACAATAAAGGGCATAAAATCCGAAGATCTAAATTTTTAGAATATCCGATTATTCAAATGTGGATTTAATAACTCTTATCAGGATTTTTCGAAGTACCTAGATTATCCAGATTTTTTGGATATGGTTTTTATGTGCGTTATAATTATTTTTAATTTCTAGTTTAATAAATTATTTATTGTAATTAAAATTTCACAGCAAAGAATACTATGTTTCATGAACTACAATATATACAAATTTTATATTTTATATCCAATTAACTTAATTTAATTATATAACATTAATTAAGTTGATGTGAACATAAAAATAAATCATTGATAAATAAAAATGAATTGAAAAATCCGAATAATCCCTTTGATAAATTCGAGTTATTTGATTGTAACTGATCATTCCGTCAGCACAGGTCAACACTGAACCACTATGCGTTATCCATAGCCGACTGTTTCTCTTTTTAAATTAATTTTTTTTTTTTTTTATCTATTAGAAACCGACAATGAACTTGATCTCCTTGAAACTTAAATGATACTCGTATGCCATTACTTTTTTTTAAAACGTGCTATGATGTATGTATTACTTGTAGAGTTATTGTAACTTATATACTATCTATAAATGTGTAGTGATTGTATGTGTAATGATTTCAATAATTTCCGATTTTTTGTATTTATTTATAATTTATTTCGTCCATGATTATATTTATGTATATTACTATCTGTATTAATATTTAACAAATTATGTCCATCATATTTATAATAAATTAGATTTTTTTATAAAAAAAAATGTCCATTTAAATTTAATGATAGTTATTTTTTTTTAATTTTTTTTTACAGACTATTGTTTAAATTACGATCTGTAGTGGTATTCAATAATACTTTAACAATTAATCTATTAAAACCAAATATCCAAAGATTTTTAACACTATTTCATTTACATACAATTAAAGCACTGGTAAAATTGCATTGTTTTATACTTAAATTAAAGGTTTGTTTTTATAATACGAAGACTTAAAGGCATTTGAATGTTATAGGTCCCTGTATATAATGTCCTGTATACTCTGTTCATATGAAATAGATAGTATAGATATAGGTAAATATACAATTATTACGGTTATTAAATACTTATTAGGTTTTCTTTTTGCACGATGTAAAAGTTTTTCACTGACTTGGTTGGGTGAAATGGTTATCGGTTGTTTGCATTGCCTAGAAACTCATTACGCAAAGGTCATCAAACTAGTGACTGTTTTAATGGTTTAATTAAAAACGTTTTTAATTAATATGGACCTATTCTGTATTTAAAGACCTTGAGCGTGTAGAAATTTAATGAGCTTGTGGTTTTATAAATAAGATGTGATCGTATATAAATACTATTTTGTGCGACAATTCCGTCCTATAAACCACTAACCGGAAATGTTTAAACATCAATTAAATGTTGCAATAAGTTTTAATAGTTATTCTATCGTAAAATTCTATTGAATACGTATTATTTTTAATTAAACACAAGATTAAAAATTCTATTCGAGCTTTTATACATCTTAGTTTATATATTATCAGGTATTTGCAATATTTAACTTAAGCCAGCATGTGAGACATTGGAATTATCATTTGAATAAAAATAGCATTTTCGTTGACATATATAAGGAGTATTAAAGACGTGTTTGAAGGGAGTTTTTCTCTTGTATAACAATTGCATTGTATAAAGTTCTTGAATGGAATATTCATTTATAATAAATACCCATCCACTTGACTTTTACACTTTGTATGGGGAAGAAATCAAATATTGTACTGTCATGCATGAGTATTTGAAATGTATTACAAATTTATATTATTTAGTTCATCATATTGCGAAAACTTTCCTATATCAGAACTTATTATTTATTGAATAATACAAGTTGTATATTTCATACCATATGTAAATTTATTAATTTAATATTTTTTTAATTATAAAGGTATTTAATAAATAAAATAAAATGTACAATAACTGCTGATATTTTTTGACTTAATTGATTAAACATATAAATAGCTTTTATAAATAAATAAAAGCTTCTTCTGGAGTTTTGTTATATTTGCAATGAACGGCCAATTTCAAATTAAAAATCTATTATTAAGTATATACAAAGTCAATACAATCGCGACTCTATAATAATAATACTCTAGGTTAGTCATTTATTCATTTATATATTTTATATATAATGTATCGATTAGTTTATATTTAAATTTACGAGTTATATCAATTTAATAATTTTTATTTTATTTTTTATTATTTTATTATTAATTAATTTAGTATAATATTACTATTTGCTTTATCATTTGTTTAAAGTGAACCATAATAATTATTATGAACTTGAAACAAATAAAATAAAAGCAAAAATAGGATTTTTTTTTTTTTATTTATTTATTTTATAATGACCCAACTATATTAATGGTTTAAAAATATATTTATCTTTTAACTTTAAAATATTGCAATAGAATGTTTTTACAATTTACCTAACCTAAAAATTAATATAGAACTAAAAACCCTAGTTTATAGTTTACGAGTGTACTTATATAAAATTATAACTATTTCATATACTATTCATATTAACCTTTCGTTGTGCTAAGTAAAATTTACAAACGATTTTATATTATCCGAACTTACATGCATTCGAACCCAGCGAAACCTCGGTTTCAATTAGTTTCAGATAATTAAGGTTCAACTGTAAATAAAGAAACTATTAATTAATTAATTAATTAAAATTATTTGAATTTACAATATGATATTATAAATTGTGTTGTGATGAAAAAAAAATTAAAAAAATATATTTTATTCTTAATCATCGGGTGTTAATATGCACTCATACTTAAGATCGATTTAAAATAATTTTCTATCCTATTTTTATTTTTTATTTTATTTCTATACATTTATGTATACATTAGATCTTTGAATTTATTATATTAAGAAATTAAATAGAATACAGGCAACTCATGTGATTGAGTCAATTTCTCAAGTGAAAAATAAAATGAACAAGTTTTTTATAATAATACACACATAATTTTATTTAAATGTATTTATATATATATAAACATATACAGTCGAATCTGTTCAATGGGGACACACATGGTGATGTATATCTGTTCTCAATATCTGACTGTCCCAATTAACCCGATTTTTTAAAAAAATAAATTTAAAGAACTATTAGAGTACATTATTACTTAATTATAATAAATATACATACTGTATTTTACATTTTAGTATTATACTTTGTTTAAAATGTTTTATTTATAATACACATGTTATCGTAAATAATATTATATGTACATACAACGTGTCGAAAAAACGTAAACTAATGATTATCAATAAAGTAATTTTGTATTCTGGCGTAATTTTGTATTATAGTCGATTCAATTATTTTCACGAAATATGTAATAGTAGGAGGATAAAAAATTATTAGCAAAAGTATAAAAGGTAAGGTGATTGTTATTCTTTAAACATAAGATTATTAGTTAAAATATGATAGAGACATAGATATTAGACGATTACAGTTTCAATGAGAAAGTAGGGGTATGTTTTGATATTGTTATATATTTATTAATTAACTAAAATGTTTAACGTCAATAAATAAAACAATAATTATTAATGTTATTTACACAGCGTACATAAACAGTGACTGATACTTAATGTTAGACCTAGTTTACAAATGGTCACTAGCCTTCTACATACAAGGACCGATGGCGACGAACGTGATTATCCAATTCACGGATTCACGTGAATAAAATTATAAATACACGTGGAATTTTAAGCAACGGGTTATATAAATTGAACTTTAATTTCACGTTAACACGTGAAAACGTATGCACGTGAAATAAGAAGCTCTACTTATAACCGATGGTTTGTTCTCAATAAACGATATTAAATTGCCTAAAAAGAGTACATTTGTTTGGGACTCTGCTGGTTTATCTCCATTAAGCGGATTTGACTGTATTTAGTGTATACATGTAAATATATAATTTTTAATAATATACGCGTATCATTTATTATTTTCAAGAAATTAAAACACCGATAATGATGATTGATTAGTTAGTTGAAAAATAAGTGGTAAAATTAAAAAAAATATAAGTCCTTGGACTTTCGAAGGCTATTAGTCGTGTGTGGGTATATATAAAACATAGTCATTCCGACGCCAAAGGGATACCAAAATCGCCTCAGCGGGAGATAATTTACTTTGGATACACGCATCGTTGTTTTCGGAGGGCAATGACAGTGGTCATGCTGTATTCAGATGGCGGCACCGAAAACGAAAAGAATAAGAATTTAAGGAAAAAGAAGCATACAGAAAGATACACGGAGAAGAAACAGACGGCCGTGAGAAAATAGAGAGAGAGTGAGAGAAAGATAGAATGAGAAAGTGTGTGTGACGGAGGGCGTGAGCGGAAAGTCATTGGCGCCAACAATAATCTTGTGCGAGCCTCTTTGGGACACATAGTCGTGTGCCTCGCCACCACCTCACCAGTCGCCGTGTGTTATGGGTATCACGATTTAAAACGCTTTATCCGAGACCCGTCGTCGTATTACTACATTGGATTGATATACAAATAGAAAAAAAAAAGAGAAAATTCGACTGTTATCCTATCATTTCAACCGAGATGAAGATTGCAGTTTAAATTAATTAAAGGGTTTATATTACGTTTGTTTTAGTATAAAGCAAAATGGAGTAATGTAACCATTATTGGCCAGTAACGTTTAGATTTTTATCAATATAACTTGCGGTCAATAACATTCTGTTTCTGAAAAACACCAAAAATGTATTTGGCTTTCATTAATGATTTCGTGGTAACCTTGAAATGTGTCTATTTATTATTTTTTGGTAACTATTTATCATCTATTTTTCTATATAAAAACCTATATAAAAACTATATCGTTTAAAATATTACATATAATTTAATATCAATACTACGACGTCACTGTTGGTAATTGCCTTAAAATTATTATTTAATAAGTAAATATCAGGTAATGAAAAAGAAAACATTTGCTAGCTAGTACACGCATAATTTTATGATTCAGATGTAAATATTTTAACAGTTTTATTCGTGATATCATAAAATGTTATATTAGACGAGTGAAAAAATAAGAAATGAATATAAAAGTATTTCAGTACTGAAAATTTCATAGTATAATATTTTAATCTATTTAATATATTTAATACTTTCATAATATATTATATTATAGGTCAATATTATTCAAAATATATGTTGGTTTTATAAATATAATTTTTGAAATTTTTATTCCACTAAAATATAATTGTATTGGTAAATTTTAATTTGTTTTAAATCAATAACTAAAAAAAAAATTAAATATAATAAATAAATAAATTATTAATTTTAGACGTTTGTGTATTTTTGATTAGGTATTAAAATCACACATTAGCAAAGGACTTGGTCGTTGTTAAACCTATAGTTAACAGTTTTATACATATACACCAAATTGCATTCGATTCATAGTACAGTTTTTGACATTACTTTTGTAATCGTTATTATTATTATATTCATGCACGAAGGTACGAAGGTTCGTATGTGCATGGGGACTCGACTCTCCGTGTGAATAGTTATGACTGAATTATTATTTATCGAAATGTTAATTTTTTCGTGATCACAAATAATAATTATGCGAGTAATTGACGAAATTTATGGGACAATAATGCACATCAATATGTGAACTGTGACAAGTATAATGCACATAATAATAGCTAGTTCTGTTATGTTTGTACTGATCTACGATATATATATATATCGTATTTATGTTTGAATATGTTTTATGAGACATGTCGAAGAAGAGTTATGGAATGAATAACATTTACGAACGCCAACCAAATGCATATATCCTCTCTCGCAAAAATCAACGACGGTATACACCATTGTCGTGTACGCTACTGCCAGAAAAATCGAATGAGGTCCATTCTCTTATACGCAAAATATATATTTATATATAGGTATATTATGCACACACGCATACACATGTATAAAGCCCGGTCGAATCTTGGAACCATGCCACACACTCGCGCGACAATCCAGTAGTTCTCTTCCCTTATATACACCCCATCCTTGCACGTACTACAATAATAATAATATCCGTTATTTCCTTCGTTCTCTCCATCTCACCCAATATTTTCTTAAACACACACGTATACTCTCGCCCATATACTTCGTATATGTATACATTTCTTGGCTTAATCTACTGCTGCGTTACACATACACCGTCATTGACAGGGGTCTACTGAGTTTTAACAAGAAGAAATTTGTATTTATATTTTTAAATGTGAAAAAAATATTTTGTACATTTGGAAGCTCTCAAAAATCATTAAACATGAAATACGGTTATTAGTTAAACACTTCTTTCTACTATGCACCCGGCTCATTGATCCATCATTTTGTTTTTAGTTTTCAAAAATTTGAATGGATTTCGTTTTTCTTTACTTGCCAACCACCTGCACCATTCATGTACACGTAAAAAATAAAAAAATAAAGAGATATAGTTGTTAAACATAACATTTTAAAAATCACACACATCTCCCACCCTTTGTATATCTACGTTAAATATTATATATATATTGATTTTTTTACTGCAATTTAAAATATACTACAATATGTTTTAATGAAGCCCATTAAACAAACACGATGGGCATTATGAAAATGGGTTTTCATGAGACTATTTAAACTAGTGGTTGTGTCATATCTGGGAATTTGATTAAGACATAATAAGAATCATATTTCAATTCTTTATTATTATGATAAAAAATCTTTATCATGTGAGATATTTTAATTTGTGTAATATACCTTAGGATGAACATTGAAAATCTGGCCATTTTTTGTAGATACTTAACCTCAAACCTCTTGTTTTAAAATAAAACTACTGTTGAAAAAATGTTCGGCAATAATTTTAGCTTTATTGTTCACATTGAAACACAAATGATAACATATATATATTGAATATTTAAGTTTTTTCGTTTATTATTTGTACGTAAAAAATGTTGTATTTTTATATATATTTATACATACATATATACGCGCTATAAAATTTACATGTATGATTTGCCGTGGTCATCGGGTCTGGTACGACGCCGTCGAAACCAACGCTAGCATAACATTTGAATAATAAATCGGTTAATTGCCGCCACTACAACCAACGAGATTGCAGAAGACCCATTTTGATTATGCAGTAAAATTAACCTAGGAGATGAGGAAAAGGTCGAATATTTTACGATGTTACGGAATGTAGTTTGACCATTCTGCAGTAGGTATAATATCATAATCATTGCTGCTACCGCTATTTTAATACCTTTTGTAGTTCACGCAATTGGCTTAGGTGGCAAAATGGAAAAGGAAGTAAATTGCATTTAACAGTAGGAGTGCGTTATTTTATACACTTAGTGTTGTGGTCAGGAAATGCACCAGTGTTTTGCGTGATAATAACTCATTGATTAAAACATATTCAACGATATGATTATAATATATAGAGACAAGGAAATGCAGTTTTAAATGTATTTAACAATGGCCATAGTAGTGTGTAATACGCTCTCTGTTGGTGAGCGCATAATTATTTATGATTTTATGCAGCTTATTTTTTCGCATATTTTTAAGAAAGTGATATGGATTTTTTGAAGTCGATTTTTCTTATAAACGTCGAACGTTCATACGATTTATCTTTGTCCTACGGGGTCTTAACAGGCGTGTTGCATTCTACGTGAATTCATCAAAAATGCATATGCACACGAATATCACGTGCGATATCCGTCAAACGAAGATAGGTCGTATATTATGTATCTTTTCTGTTTTTCGTTCAGCAGATTATTATAAGTAAAACAACATAGTATATAATCAAAAATGAATCATATCTATGACACTCGTTACTCTCAATATCATTTATTTTTTCAATATAATTTATAATTTATTAAGGTTTTATTAAGTCTTAATGTTCATTGATATGAAAAAATATATCGGCACATTTTGTGGTACACTTTTAATTTCAACTATTTTTGTTACATTACAACCATTCTATTTACTAATTGTTGCTTTTAATCTTATTTATAAAATGTGTATATAAATGTTAAAGATTAGAAACTAGAGTTAAAAGCAAAAATTGGAAAATTTTAAAATGTTTATAAAATAATCATAAATATATTTGAAAGACACGAGCTATGTATGAGATATTTGTCGAAAAAAAATAAACTTTATATTATTTTGTTGTACCATTTGAGTCGACCAATCAATAAAGTTTTTGTTATTTTAACCTATGTATATTAATTGTTTGTTTTCTTCTGATAAAGTCTTCTAAACAATCTGAATGACCTATATTTATTAAAGGCCCGCACCTTTGCCAAGAGGTTTACAGACTGATTGTATTTTCTTAACAGCCGATTTAAATCGCGGTGGATTTGGCTGACGTCCAATTCGCGCCAGATATTCCGGCGGCAACTCCCGGACTAATGCATCTCGTACATGATCTTAAATATTGTTTTATTGCCCAAAAATATAACAAAGTAAATAACAATTATCCTTCTCATTTCTCAATAGTCCATATATTAACGTGGTTATAGGATAATGAATAGATACCGTATTATAGATGATTGTAATATTGCGAACACATGGGTAAACGTCTTAGCAATTGTACGTAACATTAGATAACAAATTTTTCAAGACCGTAAGTTTACGACCGCCAACGCCGTGTTTCTTTTGTTCCATGTAAAATAAAAGTTTATATATTTTGGTTATACATACAGATCACGTAAATCCACTTACTTCTATTGTAAACTACCACCTTCACGTTTGCATTGACACGAAAAAGTTATTTCTACTCTCAGTGACATGTAACCTAGGACCACCGACCTACCTTATTCACCATAAATACCATAACCATAAAAATTATTTATAATTATTCTTTATTTATTTTATTGATAAAATCAAACGCTTTTAATGAACCGATTTGGATGATAAGAATAAAAAGTATTGTATAGATACGTATTGTACTTAGTCGTTTTAGGTATAGTAAAAGCGGTATTCTTTCATAAGTAATAAAAAAAAATAAATCTTTTCTGGTAACCATAGTTTATATTGATTCAGTTACATTCAAATGGATAGTTTGTTGATAACATTTTAGTTCTTATAGCTGTAGTTTTATATTTATGATGAATTTTTATTATTACCTATACCATCTCTCTCAAAATTTTTGAAACGGTCACCCTCAACATCCTCAATACCGTTTTCTCTCTTTTTTCTCTAATTACTCCGTACAAATTCATACATCATAACTTTGGTTTTAGTCTTTTTAGTTTTTAGTTTTAGTCTTCCTAATCCGAAATTCTTATTTTATCAATCTTATTTTACCCTCTTCATTTTTATGATAAAATAATACTTTATGCTAAAATGAGTCACGGCGCTTTAGATAGGTAATTCTGATACATGAGTGCGTGTACGGCTATAAGATTGCATGTCACCGTCGCATTTACCCCCGTTATTGTTTTATTTTTTATATTTTTCATTTTTATATAACCAACAAATAAAAATATCTGTTTTGGCTTTGATAAAAAACTACTATTGTTTCACAAAGAAAAGAGGTAAAAAGTTGTTGTCGGGAATGCGAATGAGTTATTTCAGAATTTTAATATGAGCCGTACACGAGCGTTTAATACTTTGGTAACTAAATTTTATTTTTCTTCTAAAAAAATACTTTCTTTAAACATCAAAATTCCACGAGGTTTTCACAAGTAAATTCGTTATTGAAGAAATTTATTTTATTTGATATAGTTTTTACCAACTCCATGTATGAATGTCTGATTTTTCGTTATTGAAAATTAAGTTATTAATCGAATAGTATATACGATATTACCTGATCGAAAACATTTTTAGATATTATTAACCAAAAATGATGTCTTATTTTATATGAAAAGAAGTTAAACAATGTAATTATACCATGGTAATCATTTTTAGAAAAAAAAAAATTGTTTAAAATCGACTATTTTTTCGCTACGCTTACGAGTTTCGTTAAACTTTAACAGGCAGAAATAACTTCTTTGTACGTACACGCACAACATATGTACATGCATGAATATTTTAATCTTAACGAATAAACAAACTCAAATAAAAACAAGCGAGAGAATACTCTGCTGCATATGTGGAATATAACTAATGTGTAAACGAGAGAAACATCAGTAATAGTTTTTGTATTTGAAACGATCATTTTTTTTTTTTTTAAAAAAATCAAAATATTATTAATATATTAACCGACAAATCTTAAATACAATTTCGACAAATATATGTGGCAAGTATTTTTATCGAATATGATCGTAGCCGAATCGATTAAACTTAGTCATTTCAAAAGTCTTCGCTGAATTGTAAAACAAAGATCTATAGTAAATATTAATTATATATTTATTTATCGGAATTATGTTGCCATGCTCCTTAAGTAAAGAAAAGGGTTGCAAAAATAATTTTTAGGATAATTCTATAAAACATACTCGACGAGAACCTATTCATCTTTTATTTTTTGATTTCTTGCTACATGAAAAGGGTAAAGTTTTTTTGTTTCGTCATTTAAAAGACAAGAGGTTTCAATAAACAAATGGAATATCTGGTTTTCTAAGATAACGTCCAAAAACAAATATAACACTTTTTTTTTTGCTTAACTGTTATATATTATTTTTATTTCTTTCATAGTGTTGTTGTTATACTTTATCCATGTTATATTTTTATTATATGGATATATTTTTTGTTTACAGAACACCATCACATATTCGTCGGTGACCTTAGTCCTGAAATTGAGACGCAAACACTTCGAGAAGCATTCGCACCTTTTGGTGAAATATCGTGAGTTACATGTATATTTATTTTATTTATTTTATTGATAAGTTTAATTAGATATTTTTGTTAGTTTATTAAAAAATTTAAACTTAATATTATTACTTATACATAAAAACCTATAAAATATTTTTATTCTGAAATTATTTAAATTATCTACTTTCTTTGGCAAATTTAAATTTATATCACATCAAATATTTTTAAAACATAAAACCATATATTAGGTTTACGTCAAAAATAAAGAAAATAGTCTTTGATTTTAATTAACGAACTTTAATTATTTAGAAATGTATATAGATTGTTAGGACCACAATGGTTATTCGTTGGAAGAAGTTACTATTCGACAAATTAAATTTAATAATCAAAATATAATATTGTTTTATACATTTTACTTACCTACATATTATACCCAATTCCTACAAAAATTTTGTTTTTTTCGAATTCATTGTTAATGAAGGAATAAATGTTCATTGAAGATATAATAATTTAAAATTATTCAAGTTTACTAAAATATACATTATAAATATTCAAGTATTGGGATTTAAAAAAAAAAGCAAAATAATCCATAAATCAAATCGTTTTAGGTTAGGTAACAATGGTCGTTATTACAATTCAAAATATATATAAAAAAAAAAATAAATAAATAAAATCAGTGAAATGTCGACAGACAGAATGAACTCAATTCATTGAAATGTAATATCTTTTTTTCTTTTTTCTATGTCCTTTCGGGATTTTTTTTTTTTTTTTTAAAAAAAGTTATTTCTAATCAGAATATAATCTAAAGTATTTAAGTATTTTTTTTTTTTTTTTGTTTTTTCAAAATTATTTTTAAATATCATCGGTGGTCGTTTTACCTGAAACTTAATACCTCATAAGGGTTTATTTATTAAATTTGTATAGCACCAAAACACTAAAATAATAAACTTTAATTATTATATTCACTCTCTTTTATAATAATACTAGCTTGAAGTGATTAACTTTAGTTTTAATATTTTAATAATGCATAGATTTTGATAAAACGTTTTATAACTATTATACTATTATTACGCAACTTACTTTTTGATTGCCCCTCTTATACAGACCACTATAAATTAAATTTTCCTCTATTTTTTCTTTAGGAGTATGTTTTATTTATAATACGAATTTCAAGAAAATTTATTTTTAACAAAATAAAATATTAAAGAATAATTATATTTAATTTTTTTTTTTTTACGTGAATTAATTTTTTATAATATTGTTATGTAAAGTTTTAATAATGGACCATTATGTTTTTAAAAATCGTATAATTTTTCATTATTTAAGTTATACATTTTTATATTCAATATATTATATTTCTCTCAATAAATTTATAAGAATTAACAAATAATTAATTGGAGGACAATTTTTAATTTATTTAATTCCGTGAAATCATTACAAAATATTTTAAAAATAAATAATCATAAAAACTGAGTTTGTATGAAGCACATAACACCTTGGATTAATACTATTGATTAGGAATTAAAATTTATAATTAGCTCATTGAATGTCATTACTTTTAAAAATGTTTTCCCAATTATATTCTTGCAAGGATAATTGATTAGATATTAGGTATTGAAAATCAAATATATGTTATCCATGAAAAAATTTCAAAAATCTAATTTTCTTTCTGTGCTTTGTATATGATTAAATATTAATCACAAGAGATATTTGAAGTTTTTTAATATAAAACTCGTAAATTTGTTGTGATACTATATAATAAATTATTTATTGATATTATACTAATCAATGGACAATTAAATGTTGAAAAATAATATTTTCCTCATCCATTTTTTGCTATATCTAACCTATTTTTTATAATTATCAGTTCATTTTAGTTTTATATGTTTATCAATACTACAATAATTATTTAGCAAACTAAATTATTTTATGAATATTAGTTATAAATATTTATAAAAATAGTACTAAATTCATTGTGAAATGTAAGTTTGCTTTCATTAACTGATTATTCTATGTAATTTTCGTCCTAAATTTAGTAACTTGAATATGACTTACAGGACAATCCCATTATTATCACCGATAAATCAGTTATAACTGAAATTATATTTTGATATAGTGGCATTAGTAGTGTAAAATATGGTACTGCTGCTTTAGTATTTATCGTGTGATATACACATACACTATGGATAGAAAAAAGAACATTATTAGTGTGTAATTGTTGTTTATATGATTTGCATATTTGTAAAAATTTGTTTGAAACGAAAATATATTCTTATTTTGATGTACCAAGAAACACTTTTGTTTGAATTCAATGTAATTCCTTTATCAATTTTTCCAGGGGCGTTGGGGCCGAGTGGGAAATGTGTCTATTTTTGAAATGTTTCAAAAACTGAACATTCCAGTCAGGAAATTTTCTTTACAAATAATACAAATATATGCCTCTTTCAATTTATCGATTTCTTTCATTCTTTATATACATGTAAAAGTGTATTTCAGACCAATAATGCTAGAAATGTAGATTTGTATTACTCTCTAGAACCAGAAATTCAGTTGTCTGGTGAACCCTTACTGGAAACGTATATAATATTGACTGGCCATTCACATTCACATACTTGTTATGTAAATAAACTATTAGTTTTAGGACTTTGAAATTTTAAGTTAATATCGTGTTGTAGTAAAAGTAACTAGTAGTTGACCCTCATAAAGAGTAATAGCTCTTCTAGACTGCTACGTTTCTAGACAACCAAATATCAACTGCAAATTTTATATTTTCATTTGTTTACTACAGTAGGTAACTAATTTAATTACTACTGTTAAGGTTTACAGTTGTAAATATATTTCATATTGTTTGAAAATCAAAACTAAATTTTTGACCCATTAAAAAAATTATTAAATTATTTTTTATTATTTACAGTCTACCACTACTTATTTTTTTCTACCATTTTTATCATATATTACTATTATTGTTAACGTTTTAGTTGATTGATAATATGTAAAATGTATAAATAACTTTAAAATCACCGATTAATAATCAATGATTGTCAAAAAATGATATTCATACTTTATTTACCTTTTCCCATTTAACCATTTATTACATTAAATAATTTAATATTTTATATTTATAGCGATTGAACAAATTTCTGTACGATTTTTTCGATTATATGATTATACATTTATTATATTTCATAAAAATTTTTGTGTTTTTGTTTTTTTTCAAGTATTAGTAATATACTAAGCGTTAATAGTTTATCATCCAAGTTTTGAATACAGATATCTCCTTTTTGTATTCAACTCTATGGTTAGTTTCATAGTTGAACACTGTCAGTTTTCTTATTATTTTATTATAGATTCTAAAATGATGAAAAACAACTAAATATATTTAATATTCACATGTTCATTTTGTGTCGAAGCATTTGAGTTTTATGAATTGAATCTAGATTTATACGCGATTCGTTATATTAATATTATATATTAAATTATATTTTATTTACTAAATTTTTTCATTTTGTTTTAATTTCTCAACGAATATTAAATATCATAGTTAATAATTTGTTTTATACTTAATTATACAATTTCTTCCCTTAAATGTATGAAATTAATATAATATGGGTTTCAAATATATTATCATTTTGTCCATTTCTTTTCGACTTTGAGCGCTTTGTATGTGTTGAATAAAAGCCGTTTATACTTCCGGTCATACATGCGGTGAATCCACTGGAGCATTACTTTTTCAGCTGGTTTTCTACTGCTAAAAACACATTTCTCTTATACCATCGTAAAGCCGAGTCGAGCAATATGTCACATCCCGCGTGTTATTGTGTATGCATGTGTGCGTGTGTACTTGCATGATATACTCACCGATATATTTTTTGATAAACTATGGGTAATTTTACTTTTTAAAGTGTTTTATTTTCAAAATTAAATTATATTCACATAAGTATAGAATAAATAAATAATTTAATTTATAATATTAAAAATACGTGTGTGTATGTGTGTGTGGGAGCGTACGTATATTATTGTGTGTAAATACATGTATGTTTAAAGAGAAATTGAAACAGCGTGTGTGCAATAGGTTTTCAACGATTTTAAACACGAGGGAAATAAAATTAATTCGAAATACCATGTTTTAATAAATTACACACATAGTGTATTGGGAATTTCAATAGGGACTATTTTTTCTATTTTTTGTTTTATATATAAATTATAATAACCATCATCATTAAAACTTTATAAAATCAAATTAATTTTCAATTAGTTTTTTTTTTTTAATATATATATTTTAAAATTGTAATATTTACTATAAAATATTATAGGTATCAGCGATCACTTACTTTTACCTAAAGTGCAATTTATACATAGTATATAAACGAAAAAAGCCTAAAAATATTTACATTTCAGTATAGTAATTTAAACTATGCCATATAAATTTAGTTATATATATGTTGATAATTCAGTTTTCTATCTTGGAGTGAATCATACTTATCATCATCTGCTAAAATAAAATGTAATAACAAAATTACCTAAAAACAACAACTATATTTTATATTGATATCCCTACGTTTATTACTTATCGAAATAACCAAATAACTGATAACCATTTAATAATTAGTTAAATATTGTTGATAAGTAACCGTTAAGTAAATTACCGTTTAAGTAAATATTTTATAAATTTACAACATCGCATGTTTTTTTCATAATAAGATTGAAGTTATATCTGTTTTTAAAACTGCCTCGATGTAATATATATCAATGAACTGTATCTTTTAATTGTAATAAAATAATATTAGTTATATTAGGTGTATGCATTCACACAAGTTAGAACAAATTTAATAGTTAAAAAGTATCATTAAAAATATGGAAACAGTTTTTCATAGATTTCGGATTTGATTGTTTTTTCTACAATTTTATCATGATATATAATTTGATTATTGCATTTTGTCTAAAATATCAATACCTAAAATTATAAAATCTTGTGGTATATTTTTAAATAAAATTTACAATAATTTAAGTATATATTTTCAACAATTGTTTTTAAATATATCATAGTGGAATATTTTCAGGATATGCGATACAAATAAATGGTAGTTAATAACTAGTCATAATTATTGCCCACTGTTTTATTCTAATTTGACACTGTGTATAAAGAACGAAAACAAATATTGAAATAAATATATTGTATTAATTAATGTGCAAATGTCTAGATGCTTTGATCAGAACTATCGAAATTGTTTTTGACTTTTAATACACTTTATTTACAACTTATTCAATTATACACCTATCCATAATTAATACTCGTTCGGCTTATTTAAAAAAAGAGTGAAAATAATTGACTTTAATGATCAAATTAATATATTGCTTAAAAGTATATTAAATAATATACTATTGTATTATGTGTATTACAACCTTAAATTTGTTTAATTTTATTTTAAAAATATTTTTATTGAAAGTTATATAATCCATAGAAATAGTGTATAGTAAATATAAAACTAATTATAAAAATTATAATAATAATTGCTTGAAACAAATTTTTTAATTTGCGTAAAAAATATGAAACTTATTTACTTATTTTATGAAATTAAATAATAATCCATATTTTATAAGCTAATTAATAAATAGACCAATAAAAACATTACCAGCTATAAAATAAGAGTATTATCAAATTGTAAATTTATGAATAGATAAATATCATTAATTTATAACTGATATTTAGTTGTCAAACTAAATATTAGATTTATAAGAGAGAAAATATTTTTTTAGAAAATTACACAGTTAATCACTATTCACGCATTCATTATAATTTTGATAATTTCTACTATAATATTTTTATAATCTGTTTTGTGAGAACATCAATATAATATTAGAAAACTATAACATATAAAATAATCACCACATTACAGAGATATTATAAAATTTCATTATTTTATATCTTAAATACAGGTTTCTGAAAAGTATTTATTTTTCTATTTTTCTTTAAATTTCTAAATAAAATATAAACATTTTATAAATAAATAAAATTTATTAAATTTATATTTGATTTTCTGCAGTAAATTATATCATTGCACATTTTAATGAAATTATAATGAATTAGAAATTTTACTTTTAGTTTGTAGATGGTAAGGAGAGACTGATTGTGCGATTTACATGATTGGTAATAAGTTTCATCGTTAATATAAATCCTCCATCAGTAGAATGGTTACAGTTTATTTCTGATACAGTTAAATAAATAAAATAATAATTAAGAGATAATATTTCCTAAGATTTTTCAATTATTAGTAATTTTCCTTGAATAATCTATATAATATAACATACTCTTGAATGACTATTATATCTATAGTAAGAGAAGAATTGAACACTGTCTTCTTCTAATTAATACACTTTAACACGTTACGCGGTAGGAGATCAAAATACTTAATTTTAATATGTGCGGCATTTAGTCTTAAGCGGCCCATACACGATCAATATTATTGATCAATATTTGATATTGACAATATTATTGACAGTGTATGGATCATATTGAAGACGTGTTCAATTTATTGAAACAATCAAAATTATTTCGATATTTATTGATAGATTGTCAATATTATTGTGCTATTTGTGGCACTTATCATACTATTGACAATATTCCGTCTGTATGGTTTTTTTTTTTGTCACAATAACCAATGCACGTGTTCTGTACGGAAATAGTTTTAAAACCGTATGTAAAATGTCTTCTTCCGAAAGAAATGAGGAATGAAACTTTATATTAGAATGTATTCAAGTTTATCGTAATCATTCAGCATTATGGGAAATCATATTTTGTTAATTTTTTTATAAAATATAATTTATAATGTTTCAGAGATTGCCGGGTGGTGCGAGATCCTCAAACGTTAAAATCAAAAGGTTATGGCTTCGTGTCATTTCTGAAGAAAGCTGTAAGTATAAATGAATTTCAATTTCTTCATTTTACTTAAAATTCATTAAAAACCGGAATGAATAAATTTCATAAATTGAAAAATAAACTATAGATATAGTTTTTGAAATTTTAATAAGGTTTTTAACATATAGCATCGATAAAATATGACGAAATGATCTTCAGAGTCCTGTCGGTAATACGATGTGAATATTTTTTAAAGGTCAAATTAAACTAGAGCAATAAACAAGTATTATTATTTTTATTTTATTCGCTGTCAATACTCTTTACTGGATAAAAGTGTTTTGAAGTTAGTCTGAGATAGTACTATGTACAGTATATGTGTTGTTAACAGAATAAATCAAAATGTATTTAATTTGCAACAGAAAAAAATTGATTTATATTTACCGAAAATCTGATTTAAAAATACTAAATTTAAATTAAAATCGATTATTTTCCCTTGATTGTACTGAGTGGATACACAGTTAAAAGAAAATATTTTAATAGTACCGCAAAATCTGATGTTTTTATATTAAGTTTTTTGATTAACAAAATAATAGCAAATATTCTGTAAAATTAACATGAAAGATCTTTTGAGGTTAATGTATATAAATTATTTTATTTACTGATTGAAATTGAGTATTTAATATTGTTTTTGATTATGCTTGGTGATATAAAAACAATATACTGTTAACCTACTTAATTGTTGAATTTTAGTATTGTACTCTTATTTCAGCTTTTTGGAAACGATTACTTCCTACTATTTTTGTCTACTAATGAAAACTTTTAGAGACAACAGATAAATTAAGTTAGGTACCCTAAAATTTTTTTTATTTTGTAAATAACTAATGATAGGTGTTGATATAAGAAATTAACGATTTTATTTATATAGTACAAGGATACCATCTAACAAATAAAATTCTTGTTTATATACACATTTAAAAAAAAAATATTATCGTTATGAATATTCACTTCATTCTTTACTGAATTTACTATATTAGTCACAATACATTTATCTAGATTAGAGTCCTGTCGTGACAGCATGCTGCTGAGTTATGATTTTCGAACCTAATTTAATATAACCTAGTTTGATTCAGCCAGTTAAACATTTGGCAATCATTGTTAAGAACTATTTAAAATATTTGTAATCTGTCTTTCATTACAGTTACTAGGAATAACTACTTTTCAATATTACATATAATTTATTTTTCAGGCGACTCATTAGTCGAATAAATTTTTGTATTTACACTAATTTGGTACCATTATATTAACATAAGTGAAAAATTAAAAATAAATATAGAATATATACCTAAATCGCACTTTTTAATTGCTGATTTGAGTTACTTATTTTATTATACATCATCAAGTATAAAATTATTTTGGAAAAAAAACATTTTATATGAATTTTTAAATGATAATATAGTAATTATTAAGTAATGTAATATTGTGTTTTATTTAGTTTAACTCATTTTATAAATATAAAATTATAACTTCGGCCGCATTTAATGTTTATAATATAAATAAAAAATAAAATAATCTATCTGGTTCATTATTTCCAAAGTTTGATGGGAAGGAAATAATTCAAGGGTCATATTGTACTTTTTTGATTTTTCAGTCAAATTACATACCTAATTTTATATCTTTAAAATATTATAGTACGTATTATTTATTTCTAGAAATTAGAAAAGGATTATTATTTAATTATTAAGAAACTATTTGGTTTAGACGTTTGTCTTATTGAAAATGTATAAAATTCAAAACTTTTTTAAACTTATTCGAAAGCTCTAAATAGTTAATACTTGATATTTTTATTTTAATATTTTTCATCGCTAAAATAGTCATTTAAATACACTGTGGGAGTTATTGTTCCATTATATTTTGTAGAACTGTTTACCATTGTAGTATTTTGATAATATTCATACTTATTGTATGTTATTTTTTAATGTTTAGTTTCTATTACGTTTAATGGTCCCAAATCAATATCATCAATTAAGTATTGGGTTAATACTAAAACCAAATTTACTACGAGCTTAGAATAAACTGATTCACTCACTCAACTGCATGCATATAGAATGCATTTAAATATATTTTAGACAATGATATAGTAATTATTAAATTCTTCCTAGGAGTATTGTTAAAATTTCACTCAAGAGAACTGGACAACAATTTTGTCTCAGAACCTTTCATTATATGCTTTTTCCCGCTGTGCCTTTTATTTAAATCAAATATCGAACCCGGGTATCATTTTTACGTGTCATTCAACAAAGACACATTGCCGTCGTTAAGTACGAAGGAAATTGGACCGGGTTCGATGTCGACACAAATTACGACCCTCCTGCGACTTCATTATCGAATCCATGTGTGGTATGCACGTACAAGTGTGCATATTTACACTATTACTCCCTCGGCGTTTTTGACAGCTTTGCCGTAAATCAAATAGTGATAATAAGTAAAATAGGTGTCACATGCCAGAACCGCTGCCATTGCGGATTGGATGATATCGCCTTTCCACTAATGTGTGACCCATCTTATATATGTGGATATGTAAACTTGTTGATTCAATTAATTAACAAAAAAAATATTTGAAAACATGTAATTTGTGATATCTGTTATTTATTTATTTATTTTTTATTTTTTGTATCTTATTACAATAATTTGCAATAAATTCGTATGGGTTTTACAAATTATACCATTCATTTGATTTTCAGTCATCATTGAATTTAGCTCATTCAATTTTTTCGTATATCGTTTACTCTTCGTTTAAGTAAACCAATTAAGTGTTTTAATAGTTTATACATTTGAAGTGTCTTATTGTTTATGTTCAATATATTGTAATCAAATTAAAACAGATAATATTTTTTTCTAAATAAAATCAAATTATCGAATATATGATAAATATAAGTGACATCTGAACATTTTCTCAATATATACTATAGATTTCTAATGTTATAATATCGTATAATCTAATAGATAATATCGTAGACATGGTCATAGTCCATGTACCGCGATTTCAACAAAATCAATAATAATTAATTTGTTTTATAATTCACTAAATAAATTACTTACTAAAGTAGTTGTGGGCTTATTAAGCGTTTGGTATTTTAAGTTTTATTATAATAAGTATTCTATTATATTGATATGTTATTAACATTCACGTTGAATTTAAGGTATTACATGCTAATTTTTTAAGGTAAAAAAAACAATTGGTACATTTACGCGATATAAATTGACCGAGCTTACATCTTTACTGCTGCTACAATTTGAGTTATAATATTTTCCCTGTTGTGTAAACGTATAGTGGTGTCTTATGATCTTTTAAATGGGGTCAGATTTATTCTATAGATACAAAATGACGGCGTTGGTGCTAATATATTCCATAGTATATTATTCAAAGCAAAAACCGATTTTGGACCGGTAAAATCGATGACGACGACACAAGAGAAAAGGTATAGACTAGAATTCAATAAGATAAATGTCGAAAAATATGTTAATGATGAAATATAAATGTGTGTATAGGTAAAATATTGAGTACATGATAATTGCAAATGGACCACCACCCCTGACGAATATGTATGTAATAAACATAGGCAAGATAATATTTTTGGATATAAAAAGTTCACAACACTATTTTTGGCATACCATAAATTCCTGGTATTTTAAAAGTTCACGGTATATATTCTCCTCCTGAAATCTGGCGTTCACTATACCACTATCCACGTATAGCCAATTTAATTTTCTGTTATGTAAACTATCGGAAAAAAAACCACATTTTTAAAATTATGTTCTCTTTTATTCTCCATCAAATTATTATATAGTTATCCTTCTAAATATATAACACCATGAATATGACTTATACAAATATAATCATACATAACATACATGTGTAAGTATTAGAATTCTGCATTGCTCGGCGTCGTTCGTTGATTGTTTGCAAAGTCATGCTATTTTGAGAATATTATTTCGTCACGATTACAACGATACACAACTCATCATCGTCTTTTTCGTACTCGCTCTCTCTATTTATAACTATGTAATTTCGCTAACCTGTTACTTAAAAGTTCTCAGCTCGATAACTCGATATGCTTTTGTGACTACAATGATGTCGACTACGGATTTTCTTAATGTTATTACTCAAAATACTTTTTACGAGAATCGTTGCTTAAGTTAATATACATGAGCATAATAATAAAATTATTTTAAATTTTTTCCTCTTTATTTGTAATTTGATAAATAGTTATACGATTCGACTTAAAAAATACTTTGAGTTACGCGCCCGGTTAACATTTTGTTTCAACTTAATTCCAACGAACTTTGTTTTATTAGTGTTTCATGTTTGTTTAATCGTGCAACTACTTTCCCCACTGATGAATTCTGCATTGCATAGAAACATAATTTTTACTTGCGTTACTTTCTCGTGTATGTCTATTTCCTTTTAATAATCACAATGATAGGCTCTCGAAATAAAAAACAGAATTGATTAAAATTAATATTTAACGCTGCCTCATTGTTATTTTGTTTATGATAACGATGATTGTAATCAATTTACAACGTAGGGACAGATAATATAATTTGTTTTTATTTCACATTTATTAGCAACTGTTTGTTTATTATGATTAGTTATACATATATCATACTAATCAACCTAAATATTTTACTAGCCAATCATAAATTTATTATTTAAGCAACATATAGTTGACCTACTATTACGTATATACCTGTTTACCACCGTTGTAAATATAGCGGTATTAACTAATAATAATAACACAGAAAGAGTTTACTAATATTAATATAGTATATAGTAAATGATTTTATCATCAGATTTGTTTAGAATGTATTATTAGTAATAATTTATTACGTATAATGCATAATTATATTAATTTTACATATATGACTTTTTTTTTGACTTACCGACTAAAATACTGAAAAAAAAAAACTTATTATATTTACGAGTTGACTGGTTAAACATTATACCACAGATTACATGAAACTTAATGAAACTTAAACTTAACTTATTTTTATATAATATTTGTGTGTAAAGCAGAGTTAGTAATATACGCGTATAAAACATTTTATACGTTACACATATAATATCACACATATAAAACGTATACAATGACTAAAAGGTATAATATATTTTGTTTTTGAAATTCGTTCAAAAAATATTAAAAACACTCCCTACTTTAGCTTTCGAGTTAGGTTTTTAATTTTTATACCGAGTTAAAATATATTAGGTAGATGCTTAAAAATTATTCATGTTAGGTTTATAAATTATAAAATAATAATTTTGTCTGCGATTATATTTTCTCATATTTTCTAATAGGTACCAATATCAATAGAAAGTCATAAAATAATGCAGAGAACAAATTATATTATTATATATTTATATTCTGAATTAAAAATTTAATGTTGGCAAGTTAATACAATGGAATATAAATATACTTATAAAATAAAAGTACTTTTCTATTCCATTTGATATTTATATTCTTTATTAAATAATACATTTAAATTAAAATATAAAGTGTTATACATATCACAAATGCAATTTATTTACTACAAATTCGTCTAAAATATTGATTATTAATAACAGATACATAATACCAGAATTTTCTATTTATAATTTACGTTTTTTTTCTTTTTCTTTTAATTATAAATGCATTTTTATTTTTATATGACATTCAACGTAAGTATATAATTAATTATGTGTTTTATACTATACGTTATATACGTACGTATAATTCGTGTTTTATATTGTACCGTTTTGTACGTTTCAACCTGCTTTATAGTATGTTCTTATTTTGTTATTTAATAACGAACTAAAAATAAAAAACCAATCAAAGTTTTTATCTGATAAAAAATTACAAGCCGATGTTCGATATCGGTTAGCAAAGTAAAGTTAAAAACTGGCTTATCTAAATTTATCATTTTGACCCTATTATGAAAAAAAACTGTATTTCAAAATGTTTAAAATCCATTTTTGAATAAAAAAATGTCATAATATAATAATGCACAAATAGTAGGAAAATTTTGTTTACGAGCCAATAAAAATATATTAATTTACATTAGATTAATTACTTCAATTGTCAGGTCGTATTGGATCTGTTACTAGAAAATACACGTCAGACACGGTAATTAATTTCATCGCGATCGTTTATGTTTGGGATGATTGGGGCCATTAAATATTGATATACGACTGTATTGTAATTATTTGTATATATAATATCCACAGGAAGCCGAGAGTGCGATAGCTGCGATGAACGGTCAGTGGCTGGGTAGTAGAAGCATAAGAACAAATTGGGCGACCAGAAAACCGCCAACTTTAAAAACCGACTGTGAGTATAACAAAATTACCCCCTTAAAACTTATCGCGTAAGATATTCACATTATTATTATGTATGTTATTATTTCCTTGATTTATATCGTTGTTATTTTCTGATAACGTTCGTTACAATAAAGGATTTAGAGCCTGTTGATATCCCTGGAAAATTACAAGTGCTAAATGTGTAAAACATTCTATGGTTTGCACTATTTACGATATTTAATTTAAGCGGTTGAGGGGATTGACATAAAAAACTGAGTGAAGATTTTTAAATTATTAGTTCCAACAACTTTTCTTAAATTAAATAGTTTATATTAAATGCCTAATATTCAATGGAGAGAAAAATAGAATATTTTTTATAAATATACTGTGGATTCTGGAATGAGAAAAAGATGAACCTCGATCCACCAGCAAATGTAGTCCACCATTCTCCCAGCATAACTCCCCTTTCCATAAGAAAACTGATTGATTCTAGTTGACGTTCGTGTTGAGAAAGAACTCTGCCATCATTTATCCGTGTCAAATTTTATTTCATCTCTACCCGTCTTACCATTATAAGGGACGAAGAAAAAAAATATGTGTCAGATATCCTAAGGCGATTCACAACAGCCATTCCTGTTGTATATTTATATAACTATATATGCACTACTACAAGTTTATATTAAATTTTCAAATGGCACATAAGCACTGTCAGCTCCCATTAAAATTAAATCAAAACTGTGAAAAAATATAACACTTCAATTTTTTTTTTGGTTGTACAACTTCATTTTCAGTTTTTCTAATTTTTTTTTTTTTTATATACCTTTACAACACTGATACATTTTTTGAGTAACATTACAAATGTTGATAAACTCGTAATTGTTTCCATCTAAGAATAAGATAAATTTTATAAATATATATATTTGATAGTATAACTGAAAACAAACTATTATATATTAATTTTATTTTTACACTTTTTAATTTAAAATATAAAGTATAAGATTTTTCATAAATGTATTATCTACCTGTATACTTAAGACATTAATTTGTATAGAAGTATCTATTACAAAATAGTATTCAAATCAGAGAAACATATCAAACTTTTTAAACAAAATTAAATTTTAAATAATTAATATTTCCATTTATGCATATGGTTATAACATGTAAACACCTATTATAACATATTGGAATATAATATATCATTTAAATTTTGTATTCGCGTGAAATTAAACATATTTCATATTTTTTATTTATAAAGAGCAAAAACAAGTTATTATAGATGTAGAATAACGAATGTTTTT